>CAOKZL010000945.1:0-275000 GCA_948472985.1 Iguana delicatissima
TTCTTAGGCAAGGAGTACTTAGAGGTACTTTTGCCAGTTCCTTCGTATGAAACATTATTGCAGATGATGTAATTATAGTTTTGGAGGACCCACAGGAATCAATTCAGCTGCTGATGGAAACTTTACAAAGATATGGACTAAAAACAGGTTATAAGATAAATAGAAAAAAAACAATGATGATGACTCTTAATATGACAAAAAAAGAACAAGCGGAATTGGAGAGAAGATCCAGATATCAACTGATCAAGAAAACAAAATATTTGGGGATAACCATAATGAAAAAGAATCAAGAACCATTTGAAAACAATTATTCAAGAACATGGAAAGAAATTAAATGTGATATGGAGAAACGGAAAAATTTAAATTTATCCTTCTTGGGTAGGCTAAATGCTTTTAAAATGTCTTTATTACCAAAGCTTGTGTTCCTCTTTCAAAACTTACCAATAATAGGGAAAGAGAAGATATTTATAGAATGGGAAAAGGCCCTACAAAAATTTATTTGGGAAGGGAAAAAACCAAGAATTAGATTTAAAATACTTAAAAGATGCAAAAGAGAGAGGAGGACTTGACTTACCATCATTAAAAATCTATTACCACACATGTTGTTTAGGTTGGATCAAAGACTGGATTCAATTAGAAAACACAACTGCTAAAGAGATAGAAGACATAAACAATAGATTTGGATGGCATGGATATCTATGTTACCACTGGGAGAGATCATCAGGAGGCATGGAGCAAGGTGCTATCAGTACGCTGATGACACCCAAATCTCTCTCTCCATGCCTCGGATAATAGCACCAACTAAGGGTGGCATCTCGCCTCTGGACGAATGTCTTGAAGCAGTAATGGACTGGATGAGGAAAAACAAACTGAAGCGGAATCCAGATAAGACGGAGGTACTCGCTGCTAGGGCCCTAGCCCAGACATGGAGGTTTGTCAACCAGTCCTCGATGGGGTCTCGCTTTCCCTGAAAGACTGTGTCCGCAGCTTGGGGGTGCTCCTGGACTCGCCATTTCAGATGACAGCTCAAATAGATGTGGCGTCCAGGAGTGCCTATTATCAGCTTTGGCCAATACACCAGCTGCGCCCCTTTCTGGAGCTGGAACACCTAAAAACAGTGGTGCATGCGCTGGTAACTTCACAGCTCGACTTTTGCAATGCACTCTACATAGGGCTACCCTTGTGCTTAGTCCGGAAACTTCAATTAGTTCAGCATATGGCAACCAGGTTGGTCACCGGTAGACCTAAAACTGACCATATAACACCAATTTTAAAGCCTCTTCATTGGCTGCCTGTTAGTTTCCGAGCACAGTACAAGCTGTTGGTTATTACCTTTAAAGCCCTTCATGGCTTGGGCCCAGCCTATCTGCGGGATCGCCTTCACCCATATAATCCGCCCCACACATTAAGGTCCTCTGGGAGGAATTTACTGCAGCCGGTCAGAACTAGGTTGGCTGCGGTTACTCAGAGGACCTTCTCTTCTATCGCTCCCAAGGTATGGAATGGCCTGCTGGAGGAGACCCGGCATATTACCAGTCTTGACTGCTTTAAAAAAGCAGTCAAGACTGATCTTTTCCGACAGGCCTTCCAAGACTAGCATTTCCATCACCTCCCATCAATTGTCTTGCTGTTTTGTTAATAGTTAATTGATTGACTGTTAATTGTTGTGTGTTTTGAGGGATTGGGTTAGGTGGGTTGGTGGGCGGGGAGAATTGGGTATGTTTTTAATGTCTTTTAATGTATTTAATGTATTTCATGTTGTTTGCCACCTCGATCCATGTGGAGAGACGGGATAGAAATAAATATTATTATTATTATTATTATGTTATGATAGATCTACAGTGAATAAAGAGTTTAAAAATCATTGCATTCGAAAGACATTGTTGAAGGTTTGGTCACAAATGAAGCAAAAATTTTATATAAAACTACCAGTATGGATCTCACCACAAGAAGCTTCTAAAATCGCCCCCCCCCAAAACAAGGAAATTTACTAACATATCAAGAGTTATCGAAATGGGAGGGCAACAAACCAAGAATGTATACAGAAGAAGAATTAAAGGCTGAAGGGCATGAACTAAATTGGTTTCCATGGAGACAACTCAGAGAAAGATTTAGAATGGACCAAAAACTATACGGATTTGAGAAAAAAGAGAATGAATTAGATGTACTGATGAAAGATAACCAAAAGAAATTATTGTTGAAAAGAGAAATGGAATCAGAAGTAGTCAAAGATACAATGGTTAGATGGCACAGAACTTGGGACATTCAATTGAATTAGAAACTTGGGAAAGAGTGTGGAAAATAGATATAAAATTTACACCAAACTTAAATTTAAGAGAAAACTTTTATAAAATGTTTTGCAGATGGTACATGACCCAAGAAAGATTACAAAAAATAATGAAAAATGGGAATTCAAATTGTTGGAAGTGTGATGAAAAGACGAGGTCTTTTTTCCACATGTGGTGGACATGTAAGATAGCAAAAAAGTTTTGGAAGCGGGTACATGATGAAATCCAAAGAATTTGTAAGCTGAATTTTGCAATGAAACCAAAGCTTTATTTGTTAAATATGCTAGGGCAACAAAGGGAAATAAGAAGTCATCAGAAGATATTCTTATATCTAATAACTGCAGCAAGGTTGACATATCCACAGCACTGGAAAGAAAAGAAACATATTGATATAGAAGAATGAAAGTTAAAAGTTCTGGATATGATAGAGATGGAAAAGTTAGCATTTGCTTTCAAGAATAAATCTAACCAGAACTTTGAGAAAGAATGGAAAAGAGTACTGGATTGGGTAAGGATATAAATGTATGAGAAATCAAAGAAGAAATAATGTGACTGTTCTTCTCTCTGTAAGATGGAAATTATGTTTGTAATGGAATGGAAATACGCAATTTCAACTGAAAGATTTAAGCATGGAAGGGAGGGGGGAGTTATTTTTGAGATAAACTTTCAATAAAAATTATACAAAAAAAATGTGAAACATTAGCACCATATAACTGTGCATTTTATCTTATATCCTACTTTCTCTGTGGATAGTACTGTCCATATTCTGTAATTCTAGGGCCTATTCTCAACACCTTTCAGATTTTGCAAATGTTGAACTTATTCAGCTAGAATATAATAGGAACATCAGGCAATCAATAATTTGTAAAATATATTTGGGGAGCCAATGTGGAAGATCTATTAACTTGTTTCGGTTATCTCTTCCCCACCCAATAGCCAAAGGTGAAATAGAGATAAAACCGTATAGAATGTAACCTAGAGCCTTGTTGGTTAGTCCCACTTAGAGTAGACCTATTAAATCAAATGTTGAAAGGTGAGCTGATATGTAGGTAAATCCAGCTGAGTCAATTACTGTACTCTCCTTGGAACTAAAAATCAGATTGGGACCATAAAAACACAAGACACAGCATTAAAACGTTGTTGTTTTTTTAAAAAAGAAAGCTACAAAATAAAACTGAGTAAACAAAACAGACAGCTGCTCTAAGATCTAAAAAGCAAAGACACAATTCTGAAAAACTGCATTCTTCTGGCTGTAAAATTAGCAGCCTTCCACGTGTGCAGATAATTTACTTTCTTCCGATGAAAGTCTACAAAAGCAAAACTGATCACAGGTCCTGCTTTTGACCTGCAGGTTTCCGAAATTAAAATTTATTATAGTCTCCTTTCCTTGGAGATCTCTGATGCAGTTCTTAAGTACTTTTAAATATCTGCGGAAGACCATCTTGTAATACCAAGTTAGAGACACCCATTGTATACATATCTGTTACTTACTAAGTGCTTGGAAGGAGGCAGAAATCCTCTTTGCTGGAGTCGAGAGTAGTATCTTATTGTACCAGCCAGCCTTTGTACCCTTCCAAGACTGATGATTGGCTGATGATGCATGAAGAAGAAGTTGAGGTCAGAATCATCCAAGCTCCTTCTCAACTGAAGCAGTTTTGTAACAACGTAAAAACTTTGGTAGTAGTCTTTATTGCACAATTAAGGAGTCAGCTGTTATTCATGCAGAAAGACTCTTATTTCCTGTAAATTAATATATGACCAAAGAAATAGGTTAGTATTGTGTGGAGATTTAACTCAGGCAATCCTTTCCTGGTTTCATTAGAAACTAAGAGTCACACAAAGAAAAAAAATGGTGCCCCTTTACCTGAACGTAAATCTGCCTGCTCTTGGTGGGACTTACATCTGAGTAAATAAAATGCTTTGGGTTGCTCTGTTTCATGCTCAGTGTTCAAACACGATATTAAAACTAGCCTTGCCTGAATCTCTTTATTTCTTCCTGTTGACAGAAAAGTGCCTTACAAATAGAAATTCAGCAGGTAAAGATTTTCTTGGCATGGAGGGAAGAGAAAAATTTCCTGCTCTGTAACAGCATGTCCTCTCTTTACAGGAACCACAGGAATCTTAGCAGGAAAAACACTATGACACATTTTGATTTATTCTGTAAGGAAGTAAAACTTAAAAAAAAATACACTTTGAGGTCAGCTTTATAGACTTTTTGTCTCCCAAACATTGCTTTATTGCATTTATTTATTTATTTATTTAGTTAGTATATTTTAAATGAATACATTGTGAGAAGGCTTATTATTACCAGGAATGCATGAATCTTGTCAGTTTTGTTTTCTTTCGATTCTAATTTTTTTATCTCAAGTTCGCTTGGTTGAATTTTGCAAAAAAATAAATTTGCAAATTTTGAAAGGTACTTATTTAAAAAAATAAATAAATCAAAGAACACAACAAAGTTTTCAGCGTTCCACAGCAACCACATTCAAGAGCTGCACCAGTGCTTTTCGAGCCCTCCCCCTTTTTTTGGATCCCAGACTTCCTCAATAATTTTCTGAGGGGTATGGGCCCGTCCCTGGATAAATGCATGTAAATGTACTATATTGGCTGGTGTATAAGACTCACTTTTCCCCCAAAAATGCTGTTTGAAAATGGGATGTGTCTAACATGCTGGTGTGTCTTCTAAACTGAGTGCGTCTTATACACAGGTGCGTCTTATATGCCAGCAAATACAGATATATACACAAAAATTTGCAGAAAATTTATTTTATTTCATTAGAAGTTATTTTTCTTCAGGTGGACTAGTAGAGAACGAAAAATAAAACCATGAACGCTGGAAAAGAGTAAACTTTGAAAGAGTAAATTTTCAAACAGACAGGAAGGATATTCAAAGGAGAAATTATCACAGCTCCCATCCTTGGGCCCTGGATTAGGAGCCTCTCAGTTACATGCTCTCTCCTCCCAGTCTTCTAGAAGCTTCTCTCCTCTCTCCCCCCTGATTGGCCAACTATATCATGTGACCTATCTCTAGCAGCCCATTAATCCTTTGTAGGCTTGAGGGAGAACTACCTCCCTTAAGCTATGTTATCTAGATAATGGGGAAACCCCATAATCACATATGCCTGCCATTTTCTTCTGATATATCATGTTCTATGAGGCAATTGCTCTGTCTCTTTTCTCAGTATTGGGAAAAGTAAGCATAGGGAAAATTAGGCTAAAAGGGTAAAGGAGCAGGTTGATAAGGGGCAATGACTCTGGCCATTTCTGCACTAGACTGTTATAGTGCTATTATTCCACTTTCAACATCCTATGGAATCCTGGGGTTTGCAAACCCCGGGATTCCATAGGATGTTGAAAGTCAAAAAAGAGCACTCTACCAGTCTAGTATGGAAATGGTCTTCCTCTCCCACCTGCCACTCTTCTCCCACACAATTTCTCTTGAAAATTGCCCATATAGATTCCATGAGACTGCAGCATGGATATCTACTGAACAATGCCTGGCTCTCCTTCTTTCACTCACGTATCTGGGTGGAGCAGGGTACAAAGACTCTTCTCCAGATCTAAAGTATGTCAAACAGCGGTGCAAGAGACTTGGGTGAAAGATTTATATGATCTGATGAGAAATGGGTCCATATAGCTTCTGTAGGAACCTTTTTGCCTCCCTGGTCTTCATTCCTAGCATTCCTTGGACATTTATGTCCCAGTGTATGGCTCTGCCAGAGAAAGAACTTTGAACCATTTTGACTGCTGTTGTGCAACAGCTGTTGTACAGCATGAGAGTATTGCAGTGGAGCCACTATAATGGAAGCACAGTATGAGTCCACCAGTATGAGTCCACCTGTGGTGGTTGTAGGCTCTTCCCTCCTCAGATGGCCTTCCAGAAAGATTAGTATTACTCTTTCTGTGTGGTGGTAGTATGCATCTGCATCCCAACCACGGTGGTGTTTGTGGGGATTAAGCAATTCACTTTGTGACATAAGAGTAGGCTGAAAGAGAATTGATGAGCAAGATCTCTCTCACAGCTTCATATGGAACATTTCCGCATGACACTCTTATAGTGCGATGATTCCTCTTTCAACCTCCTATGGAATCCTGGAGTTTGCAGTTCTGGGAGGGGCCAGCCGGCCCCTCCCAGAACTGCAAACCCCAGGATTCCATAGGAGGTTGAAAGTGGAATTATCGCACTATAAGAGTGTCATGCGGAAATGGCCATGATTTCAGACTCAGATGTTCCTCCAGTCCCTGTCCAGCACTTTAACCACAGTAGTTCTTAGTTCACTGCTGCTTATAAGGTGACAACAAATGCTTGGAAGACAGATGCCTGAACAAGCAGGGTGAGAATTCGGGTTGGCGTAGAGTAGGGGTGGGCACTTGTGGAAGTCTAAGACCATTTCCACCCTACATTATTATAGTGCTATTATTCCACTTTTAACGTCCTGTGGAATTCTGGGGTTTACTGAGTTTTTTGGGGTTTACTGAGGCCAAAGAGTTCTCTGGCTGAGAATTCTAAATACCCCTCCCCAACTGCAAACCCCAGGACTCCATAGGATGTTGAAAGTGGAATAATAGCACTATAATGGCATAGTTCGGAAATGGCCTGGGAGGCATATTATCTCCTCAGGAGACCTTGGTGAGCAACACCCTTCCACCACAACTGCTCCCACCAAAAAAAAGTCCCCAAATGTTCTCTAAGGGGCACAGGAAACATTTTCATTATGTTTTGGGTGTTCCTGGGTCATCTGATGCACAATCAGAAGTGAGCAGAAATCACTTCCTATTCACTTCCTGTTTCAAAAAAGACCTTTTCTCTGGATAAATTGGCCTGGGGATATGGGTGCAAAATACCCCCTAGAAGACAACTGGGGGCAAAGCAATTGTTTTGAAAAATTTTGCAAAAACTGATTTTGACTTCTGGGAACCCAACGGACCTCCAAACATGGTGGAAATGCCCTCCACATATCCCTAGAGGGCATTTGGGGAGATTTTGAAACAAACCAATTGCAAAAAAAAATCTCTATTGGACCTTGGAGAGTCACAGAAAGAGCTTTAGGGACTGCCTATGGCCCCTGGGTTACACTTTGCCCACCTTTGACTTGTGGCTTGATAGGAGGTGCCCATTGCATTGTCACTAAGATAGGAAGCGCCTTTTGCACTCATCCTATCATCTGGATACCATTTAAGCACTCTGGATTTTGCCTCAATAGTGGGTCGTTTTGCAATCTAGCCATTGTTTTCACCTAGATTTGCTTCATATTGTACCATTTCTCAACCATTATCTTGACTTGTCACAAATGATAAGACAGGACAGTCTTTCTCAAGTTCGTTGCACGTAGAGATCTGCGGACACACCTTTTTGCAGAGCAATGATTAACACGCTTTCCCAAACGAGGGTAGTTAATTTTCTCAGCAGAACACGGGGCTTTGTCTTCTTTAGCTTCTCTTGCCATTTCCTTTGAGAAGGTTATTATCGCTATGAATTGTCGTTTCCAATTCCAGACAGATGTAATTGCTGTAAAAGAAATACACTCTTGAGCCATGTTCATACATGACAGTGTTCCACAGTTACTGCAGTGTGCTTCAGCTACCACACACTGGCTGGAGAAGATGGAGAGTTAGGGCACCTGGGTAAGCTTGGCCAAACTATCTTTTAGCATGTGTGAAACACATTATAGAGTTCAGTCTGTCATCCCAGTAAGATAATCATGGCTAACTTGCTCTCTGTTGGTTCCAAAGAAACTAAATTGCATTAAAATATTATTAACTCCGCCTGGATTCATCCTAATATCTCTGTAATTTTTACAGCAACCGTATATCAGTACGTTTCATTTAATATTTCAGGTAGAATAGGCCATCTCCTTGTGGGAGACAAATTCTGCAGTTTTGAGGGGCTCAGCTCTGAGCAAGAAGAAAGGATTATGTGCAAATCTCCTGCTCACCTAGTAGAGTAGCAACTTGTTACAATTTGCAAGGAAGAATTGATTTCTTGCTGCAATGTGCAAAGCCTCCGTACGGGTTGTATGTATTTAGTTAGTGCAGTTGGTGGAGATGCAAGAAAAGGCGTTCTCTGTGGCTGCCCCTAGACTCTGGAATTCCTTTCCTACGGAGGCCAAAATGACCGCCTCCTTGTTGTCCTTTTGTTGGCAGGGTAAAACCTTTTTATTCTGACAGCTTTTAAAACAGAAGATTTTTAAAGAATGAGCCAGCAGTGGGATAATGCAGCAAAGAAGGCAAATGTTATTTTGTCTGTATTAATAGAACCATAATTTCCAAGTTGGGGGAAGTAATAGTCCCACTATATTCTGCTCTGGTCAGGTCCCATCTGAAGTACTGCATTCTCTTCTGGGTGCCCAATTTTTGGAGCCGGTTCGGAGAAGAGCAACAAAGATAAGAGGTATGGAGAACAAAACGTGAAGAAAAATTGAAGGAGCTGGACATGTTCAGCTTACTGAAGAGATGGCTGAGGGTTGACATGATTGCCCTCTTTAAATACCCGAAGGACTGTCACAGAGAGGAGGGGAAGGTCTGTTCTCTGCTGCCCTAGAGGGTAGGACCAAGTCTAATGGTTTGAAGTTACAAGAAAGTAGATTTTGATAGAATGTTAGAAGGAACTTCTTGACCATAAGAATGCTGCTGAAGAATGCTTCAGCAGCAGAATTGCCTAGTGGGGTCTCTTCTGCATATCTTCAAAGAGAGGCTGAGCAGCTAGCTCCTGGAGATGCTTTAGTTGAGCAGGGAGTTGGACTATAGTTCTATAACTCTTTGACTCTAGGTACTATATTTGCTGGCTTATAAGACTAACTTTCCCCCCGCAAAAAAATACTGGTTGAAAATGAGGTGTATCTTGTATGCTGGTGTTTCCTATATGCTGGCAAATAGTATTTGCCAATATATAAATAGGGTGTATCTCATATACTGGTGCGTCTTATACACCGGCAAATACGGTATGCCTATAATTGCATTGCTATAAATGGAAGTTGACCTCAAGGCACATAAAAACAGAAAAGTAGGTAAGTAGGTGGGAACGGTTTGGTGCAAGCAGGATTGGTGCCTCTGGTAAGGCTCTGGCTTACATCCAGGACAGTGGGCTAATGTCACTGCTAGTATTACTGCCATAAGTTCCTCCTGGAAGCCCAGCAGAAGCTGTGTTCAGTGTTGCTTATGAATTCTTGTATGCTGCTTACAAATACCCCCCACTACACTTGTCTAGCAGAACACTGAATGCCACAGGAGAGAAGCCATTGCACCACTAGGAGAGACATCCTGGTGGTTGTGAAACCCAGAGGCTGCTTGGACCCTTTTGAGAGGAAGTTGTGGTAATGACAGGCCATTCCTTCCTGAGGGACCCCAAGAGTTGCATGCAGAAGTTACAAGAATGTGATTTCATCTTCACAAATGTATTGCTGTAACAATATTGTGATATTATTGGAAATAGTTATAAGTGCTGTCAAAATAAATTAAAACAAACAGACAAAACCTTTCACAAACCAGCCAGGGCTAAAAACATGGTAACGTATTGCCCAAGCCATCTTGACAGTGGACAGCTGTAACTATTGCCAATGGCAAGAGTGAAGAGAGTTCAGGGCAGGTTCTACTCTGCTCCCTGAGCTAAAGAACAAGACGGCACTCCCTTCTCATTCCATTTATAAAAGCCAACTGGACTGTCAGCTGAATCTTTCCCCAACTGATAATTAGACAGCATTCTCCATGGCCCCTGAAGGTGGCAGACAAGCTAAGGAATGCTGGGAATTTTGCTTGGCACACAGCTCTCTCCTAAATACCTCATGTGGACCCCCCAAACCTGCATCCTGAGGTCATTGCCTCCCTCTGCTTAATGGTAAAGCCAGCCCTGAAGGAACTTAGGACAGAGCTTCTTATGCTATCTGATATGGGGAAACAACAGAGTTTCCTCCTCTCAAAGTGCTAGGAATTGGCACCATATTTGGGCCCAGTGATCACAACTGTTTCTTTCCTGGAAACCTTCCACAGATCAGCAACTGATGGCTTGTGGATTGAGAATACCACTTTGATTAGCACTGACTTAGTGACTACAGATGAGCAGCTGACATACTTTGATGCTTGGTTAGCAGAGATGTGATGTGATAGTTTCATAATAAGTAAGAGACCCTGGAGGATGAAAAGGGCCCCAATGCAGCAGGATTTTGTGGGAGCCTAAATGGGTTTGAGTTACTGTTACCCTTGCCTAAGATGGAGGCTGGTAACCAACATATCTTGGGCACTATCTCTCTCTGGGTATGTGCCTTCAAGTTGCCTATCAACTTACAGTTACTCCTTGAATTTCATAGGGTTTTCTTCGGCAAGAAATACACCAAGGTGGTTTGGCCAGTTCCTTTCTCTGAAATATAGCCTACAGCACTTGGTATTCATTGGCGGTCTCCCCTCCAAGTACTAACCAGAGCAGACTCTCCTTAGCTTCCAAGATCAGACAGGATCTGGTGTCTTTATGACATTTAGGCCCATCTTGGGCACTATGGGTTGGTAAATTAAAACCCACAAGAATTACGAGAATGAGGCAGGTACATGCAAGCAAACTAGTCAGAAGAAGTTGAAGGAGCTCTATTGTCCCCACTTCCTCCACCATGTTCAAGAGGATCCAGTGGGCTTCCAACTGTGGTTTCATTCTCTTGGCCACTGATCAGACATGGGGCAGCACCCAGAAGTGATCTGGCTGCTCTTGCTCATCCAGCAAATAAGTATCAGTCTCTAACCCCAGCATAAGATTGCTCCTGCTTTGAAGGGTACTTGAGAACAGTTGGAATGTGTCCAGGCTCAGACCTGCACTCCGTCAGTGTCCAAATATATGCCTGGAAGCTCAGTGACTGCTCTTGTACAGTGGGAGCAATGATCTTGCATAGGGAGGTAAAGGATACTTCTTTGCATGGTGTCATGTAAAATATATGTACTTGGCATGACTGGAGGTTATGCTAGTGTAAGTTACCGTCAGGATTCCAATCTCAGACTGCAGATTTTCAGTATTATAAAAGGGCAACAAGTTTGGCTGCAGGATTCTGGGAGTGGTGAATGGTTAGTCCAAAAAATTAACTTTCCCAAGCTCTGATTCTTTGCTAAAGCATGGTTTAGTGGTTTGACCATTGGACTACCACCTTGGGGACCAGAGTTTGATTTTCCACTTGGCCGTGGAAGGACACTGGGTGACCTTGTGTGTGTCACATGTTCTCAGCCCCAGAAAGCCCCATGATAGGTTTGCCTTAAGGTCACCATAAGTTGGAAATTACTTGAAGGCACACTACAATAACAACAATGCACAAAGAGAATGCATACTTGATCTTGAAAACAAGCTCAGTGATGGTTTAAAGTCCTGATAAAATAAAAGGCAGAAAAAATATGCTGTTCAGCATTTGTTTTCTGCATGTTTTCTGCTAAACAAACAACTGATTAGCAGGGGAAAAGAAGGCTGAGCCAAAAAGAGCAGTCAGTTTAATATGGTGTAGGCAGAATGAAATTAGCATACTTCTGCTTGAAGAATTGGTTTTGATCTTTGGGGAACAGGATCACATGAATGCTGCTGACAAGCTGACAATCATTTCTGTGCTCTGTAAGGGGGTTAAAACATTTCGAACGTCCAAAGCATGAACATGAGGTCTCATAGGATAACTCCATTCCAAGTCACATGTGATGGGCTACTGATATGGGATCTGTGACCCTTCATGTGACTGGGATGGTTTGGAGAAGTTAGGCACTGACTGCGATTCTGCAAGGCTCAGCACAGCGTGGCAGTTCTGCAGTTACCATTCCCCAGACCTACCTGAGGGCCGCTGAACCTCCTCCACAGCCATAGGTGCCTGGAGGGAGCAGGACCACAGAAGCATCTAGCTATTGTTGCCAGGCCATACACCCTCACACTTCGATATGTTTTAATTGGCAAAAAATGATTTAATTGGCAAAATATATTAATTGGCTTTGATAAAATTCAGTGGATGAGTTGGGGGAGGACTTCTAGCTTCCAGATAAGCTGCCCCGCTGCCTTCAAGTTCTCTCAAGCACTGGAGTTTGTTTGTATTGTTGATCTATTTCACTCCCCCAAAAGGATCCAACTTATCTACAAGAGATTACATTATTTTGCCATCTGGAAATATACAAGGAATTTAGTGTGTTTTCTTCTGGTTTTTAGTCTTGGAGGGAATGGCTTCTTAATCAAGTAATGCACTGGAGGAAAGAGGCAGTAGAAAAGTCCAACGTTAATTAAGTACGGTGTAAGTAAATCCTTCACTATCTCTAGCCACTCAAATATTATTGCAGTGACCTTCACTTTTTTGAATAATTGAGACTACTTGGAAATATTTAAATTTATAACCCCGCTTGGAGTGGACATATGGTCATCTGAGAGAAGGAAAGAAAAAGAAGTCACCGGAGGAAGCCCAGGTGCTGAACTTTGTATGTCTGTTCAGAGGAGAGAAGGGAAGGAGGGAAGCTAATACACAGCAAGAGGTTTCTGTTTAAACAACTGCCTCAATACACAAGACAAGGTTACAGAAAGCTGGGTATCCCCCCATCCTCTACTGCAGAACTTTCCAAACTTTTCATGTGGGTGACACACTTTTTTAGACATGCATCATTTCGTGACACAGTAATTCAGTTTTACTAGCAAACCGAAAGTTAAACTAACCCCTTATAAAAGATACAGAGACATACATCAATTGTAATAGCAAATGTATGGGGATACAACATATCTCATGAAAACCTTTCCTATACTTTTAAAAATATGATTTATAAATAATAACGTACATTTCCAAGATTGTAGGCGAGACACCTACACACTTCAGGCGACACACTAATGTGTCGCAGCACACCGTTTGGGAAGCCCTGCTCTACTGTGTCTCCCCCTACTAAAAAAACCAAACGAACAGTAATCCCAGCCTTTTTTAGCCCATTTACACAGACTTCAGCAGCAGTAGAGACTAAATGTCCCCAAGAAATTGTCTTAGACTGATCCTTGGACTCAGATCCTATTTAAAGTTCAAAGAGAGACAGAGGGACTTGTAGACCTAGAAACAGAAATTGCATATGTTGAAAAAATTAATTTATCAGCAATACAAGAAAACACAAAACTTCTGAGCAATCCTATGAATAAAGAAATAGAAGACCCTATTCAGCGGCACGTAATATCACACAGGGATGGGGTGAAGGGGAAGGAGCAAGAGAAGGACAAAGAGAAGGGGAAGGTAGAGGAGAAAGAGAATTTAAAAGAATTTATAGGATACATCACTAATATTTCTAAAGATCTAGATTTAATTAAGTCCTTTGAGTGTAACGGCTTACTAACTACGATTGCTGGATTTTTAGTAAAGGCGGAGACCATAAGTGATTCCAGGGCTCTTTCTCAAGTGCATGATTTGACTTCCTCCACTTCCTCCACAAAGGCCCTTTCCACACTAGGCAGTTAAAACGGGCCAAGGCATCCTGGCACGGAGGTCGTCTGCACCTTGGATCTGGCCAGCTGTGGACTATTTAACTTAGTTCCGCACCTTAGTCCGATCCAACCTGCCCCCAAGTGGTCCTCCCCTACGCTAAGTAAAGACCGGAAAAATCAGGTCTTTACATTTTCTGGAACGCACTGTTGCGCTCCTACTTACCTGTGCAAATGCGCAGGCTTGCACCAATGCGAGCCTGCGCTCAGCGGAGGGCAGTCTGTGGGCGTGGCCAGCCTCAGCGGTTGGTCCACTCCCATGAAGACACCGGAAGCCGCCATTTTGAGCCGGAGCAGTGCGGATCTACAGACCTCGTACTGCTCCGGTTTGCCCTGCACCAATGGAGGAGCCCTGCGGAAGGGCTCAAGGGACAGTGTGCGTTACTTTGGACCCAAGAAGAGCCAGTAAGTAATGGCACGGAGTGATTCACTCACCTCTTGTGGATAGGGCCAAGGACTAAAAAGACTAAAAAAAACCCTTAAAGTTCCATCAACCTAAGATAAACAGAGTAAAGAAAAGTAAAAATATTGAGAGACCGAAGTTAACGCACGTATACAAGAAGATGAACTATCAGAAACTTTTTAATCTGATGGAGGAGAACAGCAAGCAGGCAGAGGAAGCAAAGAATGTGGATGGAAAATGAAGTACAGCCTAGGAAGGTGAAGAAGCTAACCAGCAACTCCTGTGACCTCTCCAAAGAAGTGTGAAGAGTTTGACACCAGAGACCCACAGGAGGGTATCCTCAGGAAAGAGTCTAGTGGTAAGGACAAGAAATTAACTCACTCAATGGCAGCACAACTTTCAGATTCTAACTGGCTTTGATATAAAATATGCCCCGCTATGGCTGTATGGCCAAGCTGGACAAGAGGAAAAGACTGGCTGAACACGTGTGTTGCGAATTAGGTCAGAAAAACCTTCTAGGCACGGCTAAATCATAGGCCCTTTCCGCATCTTACCTTTTCGCAGAGGTGGGGGGTGGCGTTTGCGTGAGCAGCCTCTTGCGCGAGGCGCTCAATTCGTTTCTCCTTCCTTACCGCAGCTGCCTTGCCAGTCGCGCGAGCACCGTGCGAACACTCCGCTCCTTCCTACCGCAGCGTTACCTGGGAATTGCAGGCTAGCACTGAGGCAGGAAGTGCGACTGGTCCGGTTTCCAACGTACCACAGCACAGGTAAGTGCGCGCGTGCCCTGGGAGCCTTGTGCGACCGCGCACTATTTTTGGCTTGAAGCCGAAAATGAAAAGGAGTGCGCGCAGTTTGCGCTAGGCTCGTGAGCATCGTGTAAGTGAGAGTGCATCGTACGGACCGCCGCTCCCATTTACGCAACGCTCAAGGGGCCCTCTCGCAAAAGAAACTGCGTGCGAAAAGGGCCATAGTCAGGAAATCACCAGGAAACTCCAGAGATAATTGCAGCTAGCTGTCCTCCTCATTTCTCCCTCCTGCTAAATTATCTGAGTCCAAACTACTTTTGCACATTGAACTCATTTTGCAGTAATGGAAATAAGCTGAAGACAAAGGAGGAAAGTGGAAGGAGGAGAGACAAACTGGGACATTCCAGATACCTTAGACAACAACAAGTCTCACAATTCAATTGCTGGATATGGTGGGAGAAAGCCTGGAACATGAGCTGACCTGCTCATGCCTTGCAAACTTGGGCCCTTTTCGCATCTTACCTTTTCGCGCTGCTGGGTTGGGGTTCTCGTGCGAGAAGGCTTGGAAGGAATGCTGCCACGTCCCTACTCCTTTGGCTCCGCAGCTCCTTCCTCCTCGCACGAGCGCCTCACCTTTTCCGTTCGCAGTGCAGCCTGGGACCTCCCAGGCTGCACTGAGGAGTGGACACGCGACCAGCCCAGCTCCCAAGGCACCGCATGCCAGGTAAGTGTGTGCGGGGCCCCAGAGCAAGGTGCGACCACGCACCATTTTTGGCTTTGAGCTGAAAATGAAAAGGTGCGTGCGCGGTCCGCATCAGGCCCTTCAGTGTAGTGTAAATGTGAGTGCGTCATGCAGACCGCTCCTCACATTTACACGACACTCAAGGGGCCTTTTTGCTTCAAAAACGCCATGTAAAAAGGTCGTGCCATGATTTCCTGGATTGAATCAATCCATCCGTAATGCTGTGGTTCCAGCAAGGGGCAACAACACCAATTACAGTAGCATATTGCAATTTGCTCCTAGGATTTCTTTTTTAAAAAACCAACAATGTAACATTTAAACTTAACTGTTAATTAGGCCCTTTGATTAATGAATGTGGCTTTTTGTACCAGTGTTCCAGTCTCTGTTCTAGAGATTCTTGCGGTGGTAGCAGATGGATGGTAAGATTGCATTAACAATCACCAGGACCAACTTCTCCCCTTAATCTGAACACTGCAGGGAAATGAATCTGAAACTTTCTGCTTATAAACTATTGTTTGCTTGGTGGTTGTTGTTGTTGCTGTTGTTATGTGCCTTACAGTCATTTCCAACTTATAGCGAGCCTAAGATTGGCAAGATTTGTTCAAAAGGATCTGTATCCATGGAGTCAATGAACCATGGCTTGAAAAAATTCAGAGAAAATAAAATCCAAAAAGCAAACCTTGATTTTACCATGACTGAGCGCTACACTAATGTGTAGACAAACCCTGCTGTAGCCTCCCACCATTTCACAGATCCTCAGGTTGTCTTCAGGACTTGTTTGAGTTATTCAACATTTTGTATAAGGGACACCATTTTACTACGGCACGGTATATGATGGGACTTAAGCATTCATGGATTTTGGTATCCATGAGGTGTCCTGGAACCAAACCACAGAGGATACCTAGGGCCCACTGTACTTTATGGCTTCATTGTTCTATTCATCCCGTTGGTATTTCATAGACTTCCAGTGAGAAGCCAGTAAAGAAACTAGTGTGTAGTTGCTATGTCCAATAAACTCAGTACTTCTCAGGCTATCTGACTGGTTTCCAGTGTTCCAGAGACCAGTACCGTATCATCATTATCATTGTCGTCATCATCATCATCATGATCCAGTGTTCTACAAAAGTAAAAACTTTAAAATTTGTAATATACAAACATTTAAAATACAGACCAAGATCCTGCATCTAGAGATGTAGCTATGATGATGGAGATCCATTGCTGTAACTGCTTCTGCTGATGCCATTCTCCAAAAACTTATCAAGGCAGCACCTCCACTGAAGGGTTTCTGACTGCAGGGCTTTTCCAGTTGTGGGGCACATTGAGATAGGCAACTGGAGAGACCCCTTGGGGTCCTGCTGCAGTTGTTTGTATCACTGTGCCACACAACCAGGAGAGCACCTTGGAAACACATTGGCCGGGAGTGTCTTCTGACTTAGGAGGTAGATTTTTGGAATCGTGTTCAGTCATTAATGGCTGGAAATGTTAATCCAAAATCCTTGCCTTCTTCTGAGGCTGAAAGAGTGTGACTTGCCTGACTTATGGCAACCCTACGATGAACCTGTCTCAGGGTTTTCTTGGCAAGGTTTGTTCAGAAGAGGTTTGTCTTTGCTTTCCTCTGAGGCTGAGAGATTACCCAGTGAGTTTCCATGGCTGAACTATGGATACAGAGGGCCAACTGTAATTCATTTCATACTGGTCTTAAAACTGTGTAATATGCACTGTACAGGCATCCACAACATGTTTCCCCTCTTTCACATTACTATCCCTGACAAATTAAGAGAATCAGTTAGACAAAGGCTGCCGTTACTACAAATCATCAGGCAGTCAAACCAAAGTTGGGCTTCATTTCAAGAAAAAAAGTCCAACAGCTGCCCCAACTGTTGGAAAAACTGGCTGGGTTAGATTTTTTCCCTTATTGTTCTTTGGCTACCTATTTTTGAACAAAGAGAAGGCAGCATTGGGAAAAGCAAGACAACACCAAGTTTATTCATGTGCTAAAATTGAGGGAAACAGGACAATCTGAAATACTAAATGCAGGAACATATGGAAATGGAAACCAAAAGAGATATAGTGCTGACTGGGTGACAGATAGTCTGTCCCATGGTGTATCATTAACGACTTAAGCAATCAGTTCCCTGTCTCTTGTTATTCCACCTTCAGGCAAAAGCAGATGTTGAAGAGAACTGAAATGAAAACCGCTGGTGCAGCAGTATCTTTGTTCTTCTTGCAAAGACAAGGGAAAAACTACTGGGAGGCAGTAGCTGTTTTCTTGTTTAGAACATGGGCAATGCAGGGGCTGAGTGGAAGCTCTGCTGTGTGGCTGCTTGTAGTGGCTATTGGGACAAAAGGCAACATAAGGGCCGGAGGAAGGGTCTGTTCTTTGTCTGACTGTGTTGGCTATTGGAACTGGAGGTCACTACAGTGTGGTCGCTCATTGAATGTACTTCTAGGTAAAACTGCATACTTGACCTCCTTCAAGCACGGAACCATGTTGTCTTCTATTTCTCTCCCTCCAAATGTTTTGAACTGCTTCTACCATTGTTTTCCTTATCTCAAAAATCAGTTAAAGAGAAAAGGTACAATAGCTGCATGATGCTTTTGAACTGACAGTCTTAAAAGTGTTCACCCTCAGGCACTCTGAGACGGTAACATCTGAGTTGTGTGAGAGTTCTCCAGTTGTAAAATAGAACCAGTAGGGATTGTGGTTCTTCTCTAAACGATGCCCAGAGAGTGGCTCAATCTGCATCTGCACATAACCTGAACAAGCACGTATAAGACCAATTCAGGGGATTTTAATGCTGATTTGTGGCTGTGTTATCCCAAAACGTGGGTGATTCAGGGGTGCACCTGCGATGCCTGTACCTCTATGTGACAGAGGAGAATTAATTAGCTCAAAATTAGGAGGGGGGGTAACAATGAGATCTTTTCACCAACGTTTACAGGATCTTTCAGGAAAGACCAGCCAGAGATTCAAAAGTAAACTAAAAATGTATTTTATTGAGAGGAGTTTACTCACATAAGCACACAAGATACAAACAGTCACACATTCACACAAGAGCTGACTGAAGGATAAAGGGAGGAAAAAGCTGAATGTTTGGGGTTATAATTACCAATCCAGAAGAGTAGTGAAAAAGCAGCAATGTGGCTTAGGCCCTTTCTGCACGAGGCTGGTGAATCAATTTGTGCCGTTTCTTACTGGATTTTCTGGGCTCGAAACAAGGCGGACTCTCCCTCATTTCCTTCTGCACAGCTACTGCGTATGTTCCATTCTGATTCAGAGGAGTGCTAGTTCATGAATCCACACTTCCTCCGCCATGGCCACTCCCGCTACTCCCCTTACCCCATTGGCTGGGATTGGCCCTTTTCTTTTTTTTTGGCATTGTTTTGTATGTCATCGCGTACGTGTGTACATGCGTACGTGCATAAGTCCATACTACTCCATGGCCCCTCCCATGAGCCCTCCCCTGACCAACAATTCACACTGGCGCAAATGTACATGCCTGCACCACTGTGAAAGTACGAATTGGATCGATCTGGAAAATTGGAAAACCGATTTCTTCCAGTTTTCAAATAGTACACTTTACCACCACATGGGGGCACATTTAGTCGGAATTACGTGTAGAATGAAGGTAAATAAACCGAACCTAGTCCGCTCCAAGGTGCAGAAGACCTCCGTGGCAAGATGCATTAGCCTGCCTTAATAACCGCGTGCGGAAAGGGCCTTAGACTATTGTGTGTAATGGCAGTAGGCAGCCGGGAAGCAAACTGGCAGACAGACATTCAGCAACTAGTGAACTGCAAAAGTAGTTGCTCAGAGCTGGGGATTTTTATACTCTATTTCCCTCCCTGAAGGGATGTGAGTTAATTGCTTTCTGGCAGAGTAAACAAAAAGGGGTCTGGAATGGATTGATTGTAGCAATGTCTTGGTTGGGTTACTGAGGTTACTGGCCCAGGAAAAGCACACAGCAGGAGTGCTTGCCAGCTATACCTGGCCAGCTTATTGTTTTTGTTGAAAGGATTAGCTTAGAGCTATTAAGTCAGGCTTTCCCAGCTAATTTTTATAAAATCATAGAATCATAGAGTTGGAAGAGACCCCAGGGGCCATCCAGTCCAACCCCCTGCTATGCAGGAACATCAAAGCATTCCCAACAGATGGCCATCCAGCCTCTGCTTAAAAACCTCCCAAGAAGGAGACTCCACCACACTCGCAGGCAGCATATTCCACTGTCGGACAGCTCTGACCGTCAGGAAGTTCTTCCTGAGGTTCAGATGGAATCTCCTTTCCTGCAGCTTGAATCCATTGCTCCTTGTCCTAGTCTCTGGATCACTGGAAAACAAGCCCTCTCCCTCCTTGACATGACATCCCTTCAAATATTTAAACATGGCTATCATGTCTCCTCTTAACCTTCTCTTCTGTAGGCTAAACATACCCAGCTCCCTAAGCTGCTCCTCATAGGACATGGCTTCCTGACCCTTCACCATTTTGGTTGCCCTCCTCTGGTCATGTTCCAGCTTGTCAATATCCTTCTTGAATTGAGGTGCCCAGAACTGGACACAATATTCCAGATGAGGTCTAATGAATGCAGAATAGAGTGGTACCATTAACTCCCTTGAGATACCATACTCCTATTGATGTAACTGAGAATCGTGTTGGCTTTCTTGGCTGCCGCTATGACCTGGCCACGTTGAGGTCACATCTGACTTACCCCCAGCCAGCGTCCTTTCTCCACATGGCCTTACAGCTGTAAGTGTGTATAATATGCCAATAAAATATATCTACCAATGAATATATTTTGCCAATCAGATCATATCAAAACATGGAGGTGTATGGTTACTAAAAACTGAAAGGTGCTTCTCATTCCCTGGGCAGACAGCAGAAGTGAATTAGCTGCCCGGGGTTCTAAGAGGTTGTTACATGTCTTCAAGTTGTTTCCAACTTATGGGAACCCTAAGGTGAAGCAATCATGAAATTTTCTTGGCAGGGTTTGTTCAAAAGAGGTTCCCATTGCCTTCCTCTCAGACTGAGAGAGTTTGATTTCCCAAGCATGTCCAGGGGGTTTCCATGGCTGAATGGAGATTCAAACCCTAGTCTTCACAGTCATAGTCAAACACTCAACGCTGACCATGCTGACTTTCCATAAGGATCTTTTCCCAGTTTCCCCTCCCAGATAGAAATATTATTTAGAAATTATATTGCTTAGATTAGCTGTTCTTCCAATTCAGCTGTATTAGTATTAATACCAGTTAATTAAAAAGCCAATGTGGTGTAGTAATTTGAATGTTGGACTAGGATTCTGGGAGGCAAGGTTCAAATTACTGCTTGGAAACCTACTAGGTGACCTTGGACGTGTTGTACATTCTCAGGCACAGAGGAAGGCAATGGCAAACATCCTTTGAATAAATCTAAATAAAAGATTTAAAAATAAATAAAATCTAAATAAAAGAAAACCACTTTCTAGGGCCTTAGGGTCAGCCTAAGACCGAATAGACTTGAAGTCATACAACAACAAGAAATCAGTTAATTAGTATCATCATCAGAGACATTAGAAGCGAATTTTTCCATCCAAACAGATGTTTGTGCTAACAACGGGAGCAGACCATGAGCCAGCTCAGGCAACAGGGGTGCTAATCTTGATTCTCTCAGGGGAGATATCTTTCCTGCCTCAGACCACAGGCAAATTATCTCTCATCTCATGCAGAAAGGTAGCAGCTGGCATTCTGAGGAAATAACACTTTGCACTGATGCTGCTAACTAGACAATAGTTTAGTGACCTTTTGCTTTCATATTCTGAGAAAAACTTGCCACTTGTCAACTTTTGTCCTGTGAAAGACCTCACTGATGAGACCATTAAAAAGTATGCTTGCTTTCCACCAACAGGAATGACCAAATCAAAAGGTTAGAAATACTTTCCTTCCCTTTTTGATCCAGACACACGGGAGGATTTTTCAAGTACCAGTTTCAGCTCTGTCTCATTAACTGTGTGGGATACCTCTACTGTACAAACTTACACTCATTTATGTTATTGTTGTTGTTGTGTGCCTTCAAATGAGCATGGCTACATCCTATGGAACCTTAGGATTTGTTTGGTGAAGCACTAGATTTCTCAGGCTGAGATTTCCGATACCACTCCCTAAACTACAAGTCCCAATATTTCATAGAATGGAACCATAGCCATTAAAGTGAAATCATATGGCTATATTTGTGTACCGTGAAAGGACCTCTGGTGTCTCACCAAATTACAAACCTGAGGCTTCCATAGGATGCAGCCATGACAGTTAAAGTGGAATCATAGCACTATACTTGAGCAGTATGAAAGGGCTCCTGTTCACAACAAATAGCTACAATTTCCCAGTATCTTAAATAGCTATGCCAGTTTAGACATAATCCTAAATAGTGCCCAGAACCTATTAGGAGACTTAAGTATTATTGAAATGATTGAAAACAGTGACTAAAGTGTTATAAAATTTAATTTATATGAAAATTACCCCAGAAGACTGGTACAGTTACATTTTACTTCAAAGGCAAATGTTCATTTTTAAAAAATAGGGGATTGGTAAAAAGGGAGTTGAAGGGAAAAGTTAAGAGGAACAGATTCCTGTGGAACACATGAGATTGCCCCACCGAGAATCATAGTAACAGAAGCTCTACTAGAATGTGAAGCATCCATAGGAGAAATACCATCAACAAAGTCCAAGAGGGCACCAGCATTGTTACTGAGCAAAGCCAAGGAAGCTTTTTGAGAAAAGAAAGCTTCCTTGAAAAAATGGAAGTGTTGTCGCCCAAAGGAGAAAAACAAAAAGGAACACAAACTTGCACAAAAGAAAACCAACCAGGCAAAAAGATTTCCGAAAAGGAATACTTTGCTCATAACACTGAGGCAATCCACTATAAGTACTATATAGATAATCACAAAATTTTCTAGAATATCCCTAATTGTTTTCTTCTGTTGATATCTCTCTTGAGCTGGCAAAGATTACAAGGAGCACAGCAAATGACGGTGAGGCAGTCTGAGCAGATGGATCCCTGAAAGTAAAAATGCAAAATATTATTGGCATTTGTGTAAATTTGATTACATCTTGAACAATAATTTCAGTACTCTAGACAGATTGAACAGGGGCTACAGAGAGAGAGAAACGTTTGTTGTACTCTCTGCTTGTATACTGTTGTGTATAAATGTCCCCAGGAAAGGCTGTTATTATTTCTTTGAGGCAGCTAAAAACTGGAAACCAGCTTTGCAAAATCCATGCTGATCTTGTTAAACAGGGGAGAGGGGAGAGGGAGCCAGTTTAAGACAAAAACAGGGACTGGACATGCTGAAACAGGCTTAAGCACAGCAAGAGCGAGATGAATGCTCTGAAACTCCAATTTTACCAGTTTTGGTGAAGCATCTTGCATATGTGTGTACAGCAAAGATCAAATATATGCCAACATATACAAACCACCCAGTTGGTTGAATGCTGTGCATGCATACAGTGCAGCTTTGGCATCCCAAAATATTTTAAAGCCAGAAGAACATCTTTCACAGACGGTGAAATCAAGTTCCAACTAAAGTAGACCCATTCACATAAATGGGAGGTAAGTGGTGACTAAGTCCCATTCATTTCAGTGGGTCTGCCCTAAAGCACCAGATCCCATCTGACCTTGGAAGCTAAGCAGGGTCAGCTCTGGTTAGCAATTGGATGGGAGACTGCTAATGATTACTGTGTGCTGTATTTCAGAGGAAGAAACTGACAAAACCACCTCTGAGTAATCTTTGTCTAAGAAACCCCCCCAAGAAATTCATGAGGTTGCCATAAATCGACAGGCAACCTGAAGGCACAGAAACACACATTTTAGTTAAGATGAAGATTGCATTTCACCCAGAAACCCTGTTTTGCATATATCATAATAGCAAGAGTAGCCAGCTCCTTCATTCTCAGGAAAAGGCCAATTGATGTTCCAGACACTGGTCCAGGGATTAGAAGTCTATTTTGCTGATAGGCCACAGCAAACAGGCTGTGCCCAGTCCACAATGTACTTAGTTTACTAATTGATCCAGCCCCCAGGCTGAATTTTATGGTAACTTGAAAAAAAAACATAAACAGGAAACAACAACAACAACAACACAAACTGTTTTCTTAAAAGAATTACACTATCATTTCAGGAATCTCCTCCATTAAAAAACTGAACTGCAATGATCATTGTGTAAATTACCGGTATCCTGTACAAAGTCCGGTAACGGGTCCTCATGGCCACACTTGGACCACAGCAGCAGCATTCTTCCATGTCTTTGGCGACTTTGCATCCCAGGCAACAGAAGCAGAACGTCCCACACAAGCCTACAGAGAGATCAAACAATTATCAACCCTTTTCTTTCAAAATCATACAGCCAGTGAAGCTTTGGGGGCTGGAAGGTAGAGGAAAGACAGACTTTAAATTTAGAGAAGGGACCCACTTTTATAGTGCTTTAATTCTTGATGAACAACTCATTTTCAGCAATTCTGAATTACTGGAACCACTTGTCCCTAGGCACAGGCCCAAAACATAGTGGTGGAAAGGAAGGACCCCAGCCAAGGTGGTGGTCGGGTGGCAGTGGGTGGGGCAGCAGGTGAAAGAGCAGCGGCTGCTGCTGCTCCCCCCATCAGGCCAGGAAGAACCCCAGTGGGGGCAATGGTGGACGGGGACAGTGGTGAGTGATTGGGCTGTGGGTGGGAGGATTGCTGCTGCCCTCCACACAGCGGGCCAGGAAGGACCTTGGTAGGGTGGAGGGTGGCAGTGGGCCAGGCCTGGCCGGGGGGGGGTGTCGGCTTTTTTGTGCCCCTCCAGCATTGGCGTCCCGGGCACGTACTCCGGTTGCCCCACCCTACATATGCCTCTGTAACTGTGGCCCCAAATGCAGCACTTCCTCTGCCCCCTATAAGTCAGAGGCTGCCATTTCCTTTGATAGAGACAGGGACTTGGATGTGATACTATAAGATGTCAGGAAGGTTGAATTAGAGGCTTGGTCTAATTACTTCATGTCCCAATGCGACCGTTCTGAGGCAACAGGAGAAGCTGCTGAACTGATCTTTGGTGGTTTGCAACACCACTGAGATAATGGCCAAATAAAGAATGTATGACTGGACCAGGTGATTCGAAGAGCCAAAAGCAGGCTGCCTGATTATATCAAACTGTTCCTTCAAGCTTGGTTTCTCAAGTTGAGCAACTTGTCATGTGGAGTCACATGCTCTAGAGATTCATGTGTCCCAGTCACTACTAGAGTTGCTAGGTTTTCGAAACAGCAATAAGAGACAGTCAAAATTCCTGACTCACAGGGCTGGCAATCAGGAAGTAGCTATTAACGTGTTGTATTCTGTCTAAATACTAAACACAGGTTAAGTTAGCCATGTGTTTCTCTGTAAAAATCCTATATTCTCCACCCTTTCATAAACATAAATTACATGGTGAACAAACTTCTGTCTCTATGAAAAGCAAATTTTAATATGCATGTAGACAGAATCCATTTTTTAACCATATCAAAAAAGGCTTGACAACTGTGATTTAAAAAGTACCTGAATCTCAGATTTGGTTAGATTTACAAAAAACATCTGTTTCTGTCATCACTGCATTTTGTCCACCTTTTCTGCAACTTTCCAAGCTCTACCAGCTCTGGGTCTGAGCGTGAGGGACAGAATGCAAGTCAGAAGGAATCTGACTGTCAGAATGCAACACAAAGTGAGCCACATGGATTTCTGCACTGGCAGGGGGTTGGAACTAGATGAACTTTGAGATTGATTCCAACTCCATTTCCATAGGATTCCATATTATCACATGATGGAATGGTAAAGTTTAAATCCCAGCTTACCCATAAAGCTCAGAGTCACCAAGACTCCTAGTAAAGCTACCGCACAAAATTGTTGTTAGGATGAAAATAAACTCTCTACATGCATCCCAAAGAGAGACTGTATTCTGCTCCCCTCTCACCCAATTTGACTGGTTTCCAGGGAGAGGATCCCAGGAAAATAAATCCACTAGCTTTAAGCCAGAGGAGAAGGGAATGGGAGGTATATTGGTCTATATCTGTGGTGAACTTCAAACATGCTTGCCTGCCCCTGCAACATGGCTAAATCTTTTCTTGAAAGGCTCATGGCACAAAACATTGTGTCCCATTCAGTTTGTATGAAGTACAAGGTTTCTAACCCTCAAATAAGGCACATCCCTTATAATAAAAGATACCTGTCAATCATACTCAAGACAAAAGGAACCCTAAGAGGTATGCAAATCCATGCTTTAGGCTGGTAGTTCTCCAGCTTTGATTTTCTAGATGTTGTGGACTTCAGCTCCCACAATTCCTGGAGGACCAAAACCCGTGGAGCACCAAAAGTTTAGGAAAGACTCCTTTAGGGCAACTGAACCATTTTGTTCACTCAGAGAGATTAAACGGTGTTACACATTTATTTTGTGTTCTTGTACCTGTTTGTCTTCTTTGTGGGAAAATGTTTTCCCAATACATCCAGTGCTTTTCTGCTGCTTCCATATTTAGCACCCAGATCGGAGTGCTGCAACACTCTGCACCCCTGCTGCTACTATCTGCCTGCTGCAGGATCTTCTTCAGAAATTCCTGTCTAACTCCCCCATGTGTCACATCTCTTTCTCCTATGGGAAGAGCCTCTCCCACTATCCAAGAACCACTGGTTTCTGTTTCTTGGGCACATCAAGGTGTGGGTGGGCAACTTTGGTGAGTCCGAGGGCCATTTTTCTCCTCCTGGAGGTCATACAGATTTCCAAAAATGCCCCCCCCTCGCAAAAAAAGCCAAAGAGGAACTACAGTTGGCTCTCTACATTTGCTAGGGTTGGAGTGCAGGACCCTCACAAAAGTGGACAAATTCCAAATGTCAAAATGTGCGTGTGCGTGTGTGTGTTCTTGTGGAAAGAAGGCCAAGGCATAGTGGGGAGAGCAATCAGTCAGGGTCCAAACCAGGTCAGGGAAAAGAGAGGGAAAGCATGGGTTGGTGTGGTGGCTGTAAACTTCCTCTTTCTCTCACTTATCTCCTTCCTTGGGTGTGGCGGAGGGGCATTGGGAGAAGGTTTGTGGTGCTGAGGAATTAGGCTGCAAGCTGACCTCAGATGGCCAGGCACTGACTGGTTAAGGAGGAAGAGGACCAGAGGCTTGATCAGAGCTGCCAAGAGCAACAGTTCCCCCAGAGAAAAAAGCAACTGAGGTTGGAGAAATTCCCAAATAATGAAATCTGTAAAGCGAAACCCACAAATGTGGAAGGCCAACTGTACTCAGAAGAACAGATATTTTAAGAATGTCAAAGGGTATGACTTATTTAAAAAGTGAAAGGCGTCTTCCAGAATACAAAATAATCTAGACACATGTGGCCTTATGGTTGCACTTTGCCTACCCTTGTACTAGTGCCTATGTTGGGTATATCAGGGCCCCCAGGACTGTTTTTTCATAGAATCAGGGAATCACAGAATCATAGAGCTGGAACCCTGCCATTCAGGAATACACAATCCAACCCCCTGCCATTCAGGAATACACAATCAAAGCATTCCTGACAGATGGCCATCCAGTGAAAAAACCTCCAAAGAAGGAGACTCCACCACACTCTGAGGCAATGTATTCCACTGTTTAGATGGAATTTATTTTCCTGAAGTTTGAAGCCATTGCTTCATGTCCTAGTCTCTGAAGCAGCAGAAAACCAGCTTGCTCCATCTTCCATATGACATCCCTTCAAATATTTATACATGTTATCATGTTACCTCTTCTCTTCTCCGGGCTAAGCATACCCAGCTCCCTAAGTTGCCCTTCATAGGGCATGGCTTCCAGGCCTTCTAACATTTTGGTCATCCTTCTCTGGACATATGAGTGGAGCTCAGCATTAGCAGGGAAGCTGTTATTAAGCGCTTGTTATTAAGCAATTACTGCTTCTCAGTACGTGCAGCGGGAGGGTAAATTACTTTTCCCATCCATCATCACTGAAACATCCTTAAATATGAAGACCCTTACCAGCAGTGTATACTTACAAGTGCCCTCCATGGGTATAGTGTTACTGACTCCCAAGTAAGTCTGCATAGGATAGATTGCAGGCAGCCTTTATTATTCTTGGGAGGGCTCAGTGACAAAAGTTGTCTTAACATGTCTTATTGCTTGATCATTCAGTATAGGTCTGATTGAAACCTGAGGAGGATCAACTATATAGGAGTCTTGGTCATCAAATTTTGCCCCATCTTTGAGGAGAGGCTCAGTCTTATGGAGAAGGATGAGCCCCTCCTGTCCCCTTCCCATTGTAGGGTTGATGGAATGTATGTGTTTGTAGATTGTAGTTTGTAGATACTGGTGCATACACACACATGCACACGCACACGCACACACGCACACATGGCGAGGAGGGGAGAGCAAGTGAGTGAGAGAAGAACTATCTTTTGTAAACAGACACATAAAGGAAACCATGATGGAGTTTCTAAGCTCCACGAGAACATCAAACCCAAATCTTAGAAATTCACTCACAGATACGACAGTCGCTGTCACAGTCGCAGAGATCAGTCTGCCATTCAAAACTCCGTGTGGACCTGTGTGCTTGTGGCTGACAGACCACAGGCTGCCGTGTCATTTCCATCAATACAAAGTCTGGTTAGATGTTATAATCTAGTGGAAGGAAAAATAAACATTTAACTACTTTTGAAAATATCTTTGTATGATGAGTAAACATAGGTATTATGAGATAAGATCTTCTGAGTAAACAACAAGAAGATGAAATAGACTACAATTCCTAGCAATGGAAGCTGGTGACTCTGTCAGTGGGGCTGAGAATCCATCCCAGGTTTTGGGCCAAGGAACTGTCCAGGGTGCTGAATTTATTTTGGGAATAGGGTTCAGCGTGCTAGTTCACAGCTCCACTGACAAGAAAGCCACCAGCTCCCACTGATTCACAGCAGCAGGAAATAAGAAGTGAAGGTTCACAAGGACCAGTAGTGGAACTAAAATCTATTTAAC
Source organism: Iguana delicatissima (assembly GCA_948472985.1). Classification (NCBI taxonomy): domain Eukaryota; kingdom Metazoa; phylum Chordata; class Lepidosauria; order Squamata; family Iguanidae; genus Iguana; species Iguana delicatissima. The sequence continues at coordinate 28,588 of CAOKZL010000945.1, forward strand.
TTTTTAATAAATGATTCATCTAGGATTGACCATTGATGTGTCCAAGTTCATATATATACTAGTAAGGCCTTCTCAACAGATGATGATCTCGTTGTGGTATGGAAGTGACCCTGGGTACTCAGAGCTTATGCTAGTAGAGAATAACCCCTGACAGGTTCTACCAAGCTGGAAAGGTTTTAAGTACAGCTCCAGCAGCAAGCTGTGTGACCACTGAGGACCAATCAAGATAAATACAGGGAGGGCCATCACAGCTGATAGATATGCCACAACAACCATGAAGGCAGTAACAGTGTGGAGTCCTTGCAATTTGCCCCAATAGAGCATTGATGACATCCTGGCCCTTCACCATATTCAAGGTCAAGGTTGTATTCTTATTGCTAGAGACAGGGAAAGATGCTCATGGAATTTGCTGTCCCCATGTACCAAAATAACTTGGTGCCTCAAAATACCTTTTGCAAGTGTTGGTACAAGTAGGGAGCACTGAGCTTGGGGAAGTTACAATTTTTTGGACCACAAATCTCAGAACTGACTAGCCAGCATAGGCATAAGGGTCAGCTTGTCTACAACTCCTGGTTATCTCACAGAGGAAGCTGACTGAACCTCATGGAACCCTTTGATGTCCCAGGACACTGCTGGAAGCTACTTTTTGGCTCTGTTTGATCAACCTCATCAGGAAATTTTGGGGTGAGCATAAAAACATAATAAAACCCTCCGCATCTGGCAATAGTTTTACCCAGACCTGACTGGCATCCTGCTTGTGAACATTTTATGCCATCATGTCAACTAGCAATGCTAATGAAGCTTTCCCACAATCCTAGTTTAGAGGTAAGACACTGCATTGTCATTGAGTTGGTATCAGAGGCATATCTAGGGTGGGGCAAGTAGAGTACGTGCCCCAGGCGCCAAAGCCGGGTGTGTGTGTGCAAAAAAGTTGTGCATGTGAGGGTGGAGGGTAGGGGCAAGAAAGTAAGGTGCAACTTCCACGCTTGCCCTAGGCTCTGTTTACGCTAGATATGCCACTGGTTGGTATACTCTGATGCAACCTTGTACAATCCTATGACTAAGAATTTCATCTCTGCTTCCAGGCTAGACATTTGCCAAAAGTGTGGGGTTGGAGCTTTTTATAGAATAAAAAAAAGGATGTAACTAGAAGTTCACTTCCGTTTTAACCTCACCCCAACCCCTGCAATACACATTTTGTTTTATAGGTCGATAATGCTTCCTTGAGGCTTCTAGGAGTGTAATTCTTTGGGGAGATAGACAGACAGACACCATTTTTCCCAGTAGTAGTGAGGGGAGGACTCTGGCAATGGCAAAAAAGGACAAGTGTGCACAGAGCCCATAGCACACATGTTGCTGACTTTTAAACATTTGAATTTGGCCAGTGCCAATGAGAAAGAATTTCATTTTCAGATTTGTTTTAAACACTATACTAAAATTCTCAAATTCTTCACAGTCGAGCCAAAAGGAAGTGAAGATTTACAAACTTTGATTGCAGAATAAAGCACTTTCATCTCTACCTAAGATATTGGGAGAGGGAATATCCGAACTAATGCATCGACTAGCTCTCTAGTGAGACACAGTTTTGATGGGCACATGGAACTCAAGCATACATAAGCTGCAACATATTATTTCTCTCCCTCCCTGTCTGATTATATTTTATTTATTTTATTTTATTTTATTTGCCAGCTAGCCAGCTTTCTCTTCTGTACCACAACGGGCATCATCCCTATCACTATTTGAAGCTGAAACTCTGGAAGCTGAAAATGTCATTGAAATTATAAGTGTGGTATGATAGCCAATCCTGCAACAGCCCGGATTGGCTGTCAACTTCCAGGATTGTTGATTGGCTGTAGTTTTGTTGTGCAAATTGGCTGCAGTTTGGTTGTGCAAATAAAATAGCCCTGTTTGCTTTGGCTGAAACAGCATTTAAAGAGATCCAGCCCTGCATTACTGCTCAGCGGAAATCCCACTGGGTTCCTATTGCTTATGAGAGACATTACTATGTTTTAAAATGAGGAAGAAACATTCAAAAGCTCAGAAACCATCTGAAAGTTTGCATTTTGTTCTGTTTTCTTTATAGCTTCCTTATTTTGGGAGAGGGGGGGAAATCTACCTTTTTTTAGCTGCTAGAAACATAACCCAGCCATGTTTTTTGTCTTCTTTCACATTTTGTATGAGCCATTCCTCACCATCACCTCTGCTATTATGCCTATTCTCATGTGAGCATTAAACCCCCAAAATCTGAAGGGACAACGCATGTTCCTAAATAGTTAGTCCGAAATCCTACTACTCCTCTCAAACTAGAGTAGGCTCACTGAATCAGTGGGATTTACCTATGTGTCAACCCACCATTCAACAGTAGCTTCAGTGAGTTTACTCTATTTGGGATTAAACAACAAGATTGGGGCTAATGTAGAATTTTCTCATGTGGCGCAAATCTCACTTCCTCTACCCACCTTCCCAGTGTAAATACGACAGATATATGAAACAGTAAGGTAGATGCTGGCTTGATTTGCCTTCTTCCCCATGGTTTAGGGCAAGATTGGGAAGGATTCAGCTTTCTGGGATCTCTTCTTCCCCCCGCCCAACTTTAAAGACAACCGGCTGGTGTCAGGTGCAGTACCAACAGAAACCATGGCACTGAACTGGCCTCTTTGCACCTGTCACATCTGAAAGGATTAGATGGAGGCTGGAGGATTTCTTTCAGCATGAACTGAGGTTGGAATTTAATTTCAGATATGTTCCTGGGGGTGAGTTTCCAGCAATTGTTGGGGCCAAATCAATCAAAATAGTGGGACCAAAAACACCAGCAAATTTAAAACTAGCTACTGCTGGTGCTGCTTCTTCCTCCCCTTCTACTTATTTCTATCCTGCCTATTTCCCAGTTCAGGACTCAAAGCTGCTTTTGTGTGTGTGTGCGCCTTCAAGTTGCTGTTCAATTTTGGTGACCCCATGAATTTCATAAGGTTTCCTTAGGCAAAGAATACTGAAGTGTTTTTGCCAGTTCCTTCCTCTGAAATATAGCCTACAGTTCCTGGTATTCCTTGGTGGTCTCCCATCCAACTACTAACCAGGGCTGATCCTGCTTGGCGGCCAAGATCAGATGGCTTTATGGCATTTAGGCCCCCGAAAGCAACTTACAACACATTAGAAGACACTGTGTTAAAACACATTGTTAAAACTTTGCAAGATACAAAAGTTATGATGAGATTAAACAATTAAAAAAACCAGATTAAAGCACACATCATTAAATATACACACAAGCACAACAATTAGCAAGATCTAGTGCATTGTTTAGGTGAGATGGACCCTATATAGTCACTCATCAAACGCCTGTTGGAACAAAAAGTCCTTACTTATCTACAAAAACAAAGTAGGGAAGGTGCTGGCTTAAAATTCTCATTGGCAGTTAACTAAGCTTAAGCCATTTCTGGCTGTTAGAATAGGGGGAAAAAGCCATTCAAAAGCTGGGAAACTCAGCAAAGAATGGTGTCATGGGAAAAGAACCATGGCCATCTATGGCAGCCAAGAAGTGGGATTGAGACCCCACAAGGGGTCCAACCCTTGGAGCCTGAGGTGCCTCATGCTTGGCAAGATGAGTTTGGGAAAGTCAGGGGTAGCCAAAGAATAGTTAGCACACAAGGGTTCAGATCTAGCACACCCTATATTTCAGTATATTTCAGATGTGTTATGAAACTAAAAGTGATTCACAGATAGTACACTACTGATGAGTACTCTGTCCTCATGCATAATTTCCTCTGAAGTCTCCTGACCTGGCTGTTATTGGAAGCTCATCTACACACTTTGAAGACAGGGCTTGTCCTTGTTTGTTCCTGGGCTAAGCCGTGACTCAATGCCAAGACCTGGAACTAGAATATAAAGCCGTGGCGCAATTAGGACAGGACTTTTGACAAATATCCAGGGCTTCACTCAGTGGAGTACGCCAGAGATCTCATTCCAAATGCAGCAGAGTTCTTAGCATGTTTTAAAGTGAGTGAAATCATACCTATTACCATCTGGAGCTAAGAAGCATAAAACTATTAAATCCTCCAAACTTGTGCCCTCCAAGTATATTGTGCTACAAACTGGGACAGTGGTTGACCAGGGATTTCTCTAGCATTCTGCTGACATGAAGGAGGACTAAAGTAACACATGTGAATACCCCACAGAATATTGCTAGTAACTTGAAAATAAGTATATCATAAAGGAAAATTCCGCCTAGTATTCTGGCGCATAATTTTTTCTGAGATGGTGTGTGGGTAGGGGAGGAAGGGAGGGAGAAGAGACATTTAACATGGGCAGGGCTCAGAAAAGTTATTCTTGTACACTGTAGTTTCTAAAATGTTCCAGTGGCCATGATAGCTGGGGGATTCTGGAAGCGGTATACCATTTGACATCCCTTCAGCAATCCACCACGACATAACAAAGTGCAGAATTTAGCAGCTGATTCCATTGATTGCATACTCTCATACACAGAGCCAAAACTGTAAGGTAAATTACCTAAGGAAAAGGTCAAATCATGATATTATTTTAAATACAGTCTTCCTCCCAACAAATACACCGATTACAGAACATGAAAGACACAATCCAGCAAATTAATAGTCACGGCTAACAGAAAGGGATTAGCTGCAACTAATTTAACTCTGATTTATATAGAGGACACATGGCTGAAATTCTTTGTGCACTTTCTTGGGAGTGTGTCCCACTGAATACAAAAGAGCTTCATGGTAAACCTGAAGCTTTTGTGAATTGCCTTGAAATTTTTTAATTCAGGGTGATATGCCAAATTGAGACAACAGATAAATAAACTTTTAAAACGCATAAAATTAGGCTCCTAGTAATTATTAATGACAGTTGGATTGTACCCATTTCCCTATATAACTGATTTGCTGACATAAACATTTAACTTTATCCTTCCTAATACTATACAAGTAAGTTTGGAGACTTCGTTTTAAAAAAAACAACAGGAAAATTGGGTTGGGGAGAATCCCAGTTCATTGTATACATACCTTTTTCTGGAATGATTCTTGAAGTAGTGTTTTTTCCTAGACGAAACTTAACTGAGACTTCACTTATATCGAGAGCATTAGCATTGTATCAAGACACAGCACTGATATTTTTCAGAACTGTCAGTGGCTATTTATGTTCAGAGAAGATAATTGCTAGTTACAATATTTGATCTTACCTTGATAATGTGTGGAAATAGTCATTAGTCCTACATGACAAAGTAGTAAGTTGGACACTGAAGTTGTCCGTCTTGCACAAAACTTGGGAAATATGAAGGCTTGGTTCCACAATCACCACTGGATTACACACACACATGCCTGTGAGATAATGTGTTTCTATATTTAGAGATGTTGAACCTGCAAGTCTGCTATTGTGAGAAATCTGATTTGAAAGAACAACATTTAATAAATTAAAAATGAAAATACTTTACGTGACACATCTACATGCCGAGCTTTTTTGCTTGCACTGAAGTTTATGCTAGTTGTTGTTCTTGTTATTTATAATCAAGTTGCCTTCAGCTTATGGTGAACTTATGAATAACAAACTTCCAAAAGTCACAACCACCAACAGCCCTGCTTAGGTCTTGCAAATTTAGAGTTGTGCCTTCCTTGATTGAACCAATTGATCTGTAATGTGGTTCTACTGCCTTCCGTTTTTCTCAGTTTTATAGTCCTTTCTAATGAGTCATGTTATCTCATGAGATGCCCAGTTTAGACATTTTTGCTTCTAAGGGGAGTTCAGACTTTATTTGCTCTCATGCACATTTATCTTTTTCGTAGTGTGGGATCTGTAGATCTCTCCTCCAGCACCATACTTCAAATGAGTTGATTCCCCAGCTGCAATCCTACATCACCATCATGTACCATAAATATGCACTGGCTGAGTTATGCCAGGCTAGCACATGTTCAAGAATGGGCCCTGTTGCACAAAGATCAATACACAATGATAAGATTATGGGCACAGAGGAGTGTATTCTTTTGTGAAACAGTATGTGCAACAGTTCCACATGTGGAACTCCATTTCTGACAGTGGAATACTGCCATTGCACCATGTCAAAATAACCACTCTGCATGTTGTACACAACTTCCATTTGTGTATGTCACTAACAAAATGATAGCCCACCTGCTTTCTTCACTGTCCAGCTTTCACAACTATACATTACAACCAGATCCTGGTTGATCACAGCTGCTGCCTGGCAAGTGGGGACTGGGGGACTTTCATAGTCCCTAGGTGTTCCCTAAACTAGAGGATACATAGGGATAATTAATACAAAACAGTCACAAATGCACAACTCCAGGTTATGCTTCTGCAGTTGACTTAGTGGATTCTGACCAATACTGCATTCTCTGAAATCAATTGCCAAAGTGCAGATATATATACAGCTGTAGGGAACATTGTAGAGGCTTAATGCAGGAAATTCAGAGGTAGAATATCTTAAAAAAAAAGAAGGCAACCTAGCCTCTACTTGAACACTTCCACTGCAAGAGAACAATCTGTGGAAGCATCATTGTGTCCCAGCCCTGATGATCAGTGTTTCCCTTACACCTACAGTAAGGTCTGTACACTACCCAAAAACAATTTTTGTACCTCAATCATTCTTTTTGGATTAATGTTGATATCACTGTAGCACCCTGAACATACCTGGTCTCATTTGGTTTCAGAGGCTAAGCAGGGCCAGGCTTAGGACAGTCTTTGGCAATCAATTTTAGGTGTTTCTAGGGATCTTCAAGTAGGATTAGAAAAGACGCCTGACTGAAACCCTGCTGCCAGTCAGAGTTGCCATCACAGGACTAGATGTACCAATCAGCCAACTGAGTATAAGGCAGCTTCCTGAGTTCCTATTGGGAGAAGGCTCCAAGTCATCAGTCTCTGTACTTCACTCACTCAAAGTGGAGCAAGGTAGGTAAAAACTGCTTCAAAACACTTAAGTTCTAGTATACCACAACATAAGGAAGGTATTTCAAGACCAGTCCTGCAGTGAGAGGAAATACTTTGTACAAGAAGCCAAATTATGAGTAAGGAGAAGTATACCATTTCCCTTTCAAAAAAGGTTAACCACGATGACATAGATCTAACCAACAACTTTCGTATTTTTAACAGTCAACATACATAATCTTTCCTCAGTGGAATGTGTCTCATTAAACTGAACTTGTGAGTTGTCAAAGATCTTAGTGTTTTTTCCTAAGATACTTTCCCCAGTTTGAGATTTAATTCAATTTCACTCCCCCACGGTCTGTTTTGGGAAATTTTCTAGGATTTCACTTCAGCACATATGAATTAATAAGACATACTACCTCGTGTTAGCAATCTCCTTTTAAAACACAGTTGTATGAATCAGACTGAAATGGTGACATTTTATTCTAAGAGACTGAATCCATAACATCCTTATTTTTCCACAAAACATCTGGAGTTCTCGTAGGTAACCCAAAGTCCTCCCCAAAAGACAGCTCTGTTGCTGTCAGAAATTGCAAATTTCTAGACACAGAAATGCTACGCTTGAAGCAGAAGAAAATGCAATGTTTGATATCTTGTTTTGCTTTTTTTTAAAAAATGTAGGCTTTATAATTTTATGTGTTTTTGATGTTTTTAATTGTTTAAAAGTTAATGTTTCTCACTTTTTTTGGAAGATGCCTTGGGTCCCACTTTGGGAGAAAGGTGGCATATCTCCAATTTACCAATATTCCCAGAATTTTAATATATCATTAGGACAGCTTTGACTTCACAAGTACTATGGGCACACATTGGCTAGTGTCAATGATGTCACCAGTCATGATGAGAGAATACATTTTCTTCCTCTTGTGAGTCAATAACATAACAAATGTTTCAAACATTTCTTGAGAAGTTGAAAAGTTTTTAAAATGAAGAAACCACATTAGTTACATATAAACCACCAATAACTTTTCTTTGCCGGGTATAGTGTTACTTGATCTATGATGAATTATAATGGCAGGGGACTGTTCATGAAGTTCTTCAACAAAATGCTTAAATGCTGCAACAGAGAACCACATGCAGGAATAACCTTACTCATGCAGCCAATATGTTTTCAGGTGTGACTTCTTGAAAATGCCACTAAACTGACTAAAAACGTCTTTTTGATGTGAATGGAGATTTCTATCTATTTGCCAGTCACTAGAGCTAAAAGATACGCCTTGCTTTGTCAGTGAAAACAAGAGCAGTTTCAAAATCTTTATGAAACATAAGATACAAACAGCTTGCAAATTTCAGTATATTTAGATATGGCATTTAAATATGCTATATTGAAATCAAAGTAGCTCTACTGGCCTCTCTACTCTGAAACTGATAGGGAGAACCTTACAGGTCCAACTTGCTGTTTCTTTATAAAAAAAAACCCTGCAAAATCAAAAAGCCTATATTCCATTAAAAGCCAATGAAATCATTGCTCTGTTGTGTTTACTGTTTTGTGTATGTGCGGGGTGGAGATGGGAGATGACGTAAACACAATGGATAAAATGTTGTGAAAGTATGTGAAATCATCTCCGTTGCCTGTATTGTCCACTCAGGGACACACGGCTGATGAAGTATCTGATAGGATGGGCCACGTGAAACCAAGGCAAACTGAGACAACTGTCAGATATAAAGGGAATTGTCAAGAGAAAAGTTTTACACCTTCTGGTTAACCTTCTCTGCATCAGCTAAGCCAAAGCTGTGGAGGTAGATTTCTAAGTGAGTGCTTACGAGACATTTTTACGATATGATTTTTTTACAAGACAGCACACCTGCTTCAAACAGCGTCAGCAGTGAAACTAGTTAATTGCACCAGGAAACCACATAAACTCAGTGCAAGAAACATCAAGGGAAGCAGTGACATCATTGTGACTCTTGGAAGAATGTATTTGCCACTCCTTAGCTACAAATTACTTCCAAGAATAATTGGGTAACATAATCTCATTATGCTTGACAGCTTCAGCGGCACGGGTGGTGGGGTGTGGCACGTTATTACTAGAAGTATATATTAACTTTTCAGGACTCCCAGAATGATGTACGATAAAATATATAGGTGTAAAGCCAATAAAATATACAGGCCTAAATCTAATTAGTTCCAACTTAGAGCTAGTGAAATTTACTTAAGTATTGACTTACCAATTTTCTATCACTTCACTGGGCCTGCTGTAGTTGTGATTAACAACTGGATTTAGGCAGTTTAAAAATGCTTTAAAAATAGATAAAAATGGCTTAGCCTTATTTTTTCAAACCCACCATCAAAAGGCACTTATGAATCTGAAATTTCCTGAGCTCAAGTGTCCGGAGGTAAAACATTGTGTCATGCTACTGGAACACAATGCGACAAGAGCCTTGCTGGAAGCACAGTTGGCTCACAAACAGAAGAGCAAATTACTATGCCAACTGTTGGCTGTATAACAGCTGAGGGTTAATTAATCCTCTTATGCTTTCATCAGACGTCAACAAAACACTTAGCTCTGGGATGCTGAATGAAGGATGCCTGGGATGAAATAGATTACTGCTTTTAGCTTAAGTAGTAACTTAATTGATGAATAAATCTGCCCTAATGTGAAATTGTGTGCTTTTAATTTAGTCATTTCAGTTGGGGATTTTACTGCTGACAGTCTGGTCAGAAAAAAGTGAAATTTTCATGCAGCTACAGCAGAGCCAATCTGGGTTTTTTTCTTGGGCCCATCGCTATGCTTTGAACAACCATCCATTTAAGGCTCACAACAGTTTGTGTTATTGGCTGGTTGGCTGGCTGAGGCATGTCAGAGATGCAACAATAACTCTACAAAGAGAATATAAATGCATGCAATCTCTTTAGGCCACACTCATGCAGCACCACGCATTCTTTCTCCTCCCTTTAGTGTGCTCTTTCCATCCCTTCCCCAGGCACAGCTAAATGTCGTCAAAAACAAGTCTGGTAGAACAGCCCACTAAACTGCATCCTCATCTACTGCATGGGGCTGCAGCTTCACATCTGCCTCCTGTTGTGGTTAGCTTTAGTCAGAATGAAAATCAGCACAAAGTCAGCTCAGACCTGAAATCAGAGTTTAATATGCATGAATGCTGCCACCTTTCTTCTCTCTCCACACAAGGGAACCAAGCAGACAGTAGACTATAGCTGCATATAACATACAAACATGGAACTGCTGTTAATAACTTCCACACAAGGAAGGATTCTTAAGCCAGTTTTAAAGTAGGCTCCCATATCTTGCTTGTTTAGAAGATATTAGCCATAGTTAACTGCAGCCTCCCAGCTTGGTTTGACGCTTGTACAGATGGAAGAAGAAAGCAACAGAAAAGGTGTGGCAGAAAAGGGCCCAGAATTCATTTGTATCGGCACTTATAAAATAAAAATCTGATAATCCCATCATAGGTTCTGTTCACAACCAGAAGAATGGCAGGTTCAAAGGAAAGACAGGAGGCAGGGCTGTGAGGGCTTAGCTTTAGATTACACTAAGGATATATTTTTCCAGAAACAAAAGGCCCATGAAAAATTAAGCTCTCATTTATCATTTGCTGTTAAATATATTGTGTCAGGAAGACGAGGAACACGACATTTACACATTGTATCAAGCCACCATTTTACTCCATCATGCACAATCAAAACCAGGAAAGAATCATGGAAGAGTTTACCTCTTCTAGAATGAGTTTGACCTCTTACAACTCTGACTGCTCAAGTTTTAAGACCTGACTTAAAGTAAGGCTGTAATTTATCAGCTGAAAAATATGTACTAAAATCTGTATAGATAGCGACTTTTGTTCACTTACTAACCAACACAAAATTATATTTAGTATAGCCCTCAACTATCCCAAACATATAGCTGTTCTGGGTGAAGTATAAATCAAATAGTAAAATACCAATAGCAACCAGAAATAACATGTGGTTGTAGGACATTCATCATTTTTCAAATGAATACATCAAGGAACCAAATGTCACCTTGACAAGTCTCTTTATATTTTATAGTTCTAAATAAGTCAAAACGTAATTATACACACAATAGTTCCTGAGTCACAGTACTGTAAAAATTATTTTTCACAGTAGTCATATACACATAATTTTCTCACACCCATTGCAATGTTGTAATGTTTACAGCATAGACTTTAACCACACCAACATTTCAGCAGGAGGTTCTCAAAATAGCTAATTTATTCCCAAGATCATATGACTGTAATACCTTTATGGGTAAAAAAAATAAGAATACACAGTCTTTTCAGCATGTCTTCTTTCCTCATGCATACTAAATATGAAGAAAGCACTTAAATTGCACAAACTTTTTTTTTTTACTCATCTTCATTTTCTATCTGTAAAACAGCATTCATTTCTTTTGAACTACTCTCTATGGGTCTCCCTTGTTTCTTCTGTATTCTTCTTTTTCCATAAGTTCCCAAATACAATCCCTATGAACAGTAAGAGTCCTACTGAACGGTTAGAAGAAAACTTCTTCCAGCAATCTTCAGGACTGTGAATGTCCAAAGTGTATATCTGGAGAAGAAGACAGAAGTCTATTGTTAGTACTGTATTTCAGTGTTACAACTTGTCAACAACTTCATCTCTTCAAATTCCTTACCCTTCTCAAATACCACTTTTGCTTTAATAATTTCATCCTCAAAATTTTTCAGAATGCACTGAGGATTTGTTTGAAAAGCTTTTAATTCTATGGATAATTATAATTGCATTTCATAACAACTTTTTGTATTAACAACAATAATTTTGCATTACATGCTATAAATTACTCCCGCTTCTGAGTTTGTTGTTCTTTTATCAGAAGTGCTCCTTTCTCTATATTTAGTACAGCCAAACCTAGCTTCATGAATATAAAACACAGCAGACATTCCACCAGGGTGCAACATGGTTAGGAAATTAAATCAAATTGATAAAGTATTTATGTGTTTCAAGGAATGGTATAAAACTGAAATCTAACCTGCCGAGCCAAGTGGATCCCTATAGCAGTCACAGCTGCATAGTACGGGAAGGTCTGATCACAATTCGTTCCTGTGACAGCGAGTCCCAAAAGCATCATGGTGCTGAAGCCGCTGAGCCACTGTTTGGTGTTTTCCCTGAATCGGAGTGCTGTTGATTTCACACCTATGGCAAGATCATCTCTTCTGTCCTACAATGAAAGGTTGGCAAAGCAGTTAGTAAAAAAGCCAAACTGCACTCCCTCCCTCTCTTTAATATAAGAGGGTCAGAAAAATATCTCCCAGAAGACAGAGGACAGTATGACAGAGGAAACAGTACAGGCAAGATCAAAGAATCAGGGAACAGAAGTTAACAGTATGGTTTAGATTTACTGCAGCTTGCCATGTAATCCAAATGTTACAAAATGGTTAATATTAATTATGGCTCATCTGTTTAGTTGATGAAACCGGTTTGGTTTAAGTAAATCAAAGTTATAAACTCCAGTTTAGGCTTTGGATGATGCATTCCACCCTAGGTAAGGCAGAGGTGGGAATGATACAACTCTCCAGATGTTGTTGGACTACAATTTCCAGCATTCTATACCTTTCATTATGGGCTAGGGCTTATGAGACTTACAGTCCAACAAAATCTTAGTGCTCCATGATTCCCTCAAAGTTGGGGCAATGATGGAACTAGCCAGTTCTAAAATTTAGCCTCCCATTTGCCAGGAGGAGATAGTAATACTGTCTGTATTTGGAAGGTTATCATCAATACTGCAGAAGATGTGAAGCACCTGGATCTTAGTATTCTTATGTATTTTATTTTATTTATGGATATCCAGAACTACTAATGATCTTTGGAGTCACAGTTCCTGAACTATGAAAAAAGTAAGTCTATCCATTCTTGAATTCAACAGTATCAGGAAGAAGTTGGGAAACACATAAGCAGAAACTCACAAACATACACAGGCAGAAACTGCTACACACACACACATATATACATACATATATATATAACACTAAAACAAATAAAAGTCATTTAAGCAAACAGACATAATTTATTCAATTTTCAAGTTCAACAGAAACAACAACCTCAGAGCAGTGTAATTCACCAAAACTATTCAGCACCAGCCCCTTATTTCCAAGGTCTATTTATTAAGGAATAAGAAAGAGAGACCCTGGTTTGAGCATTGGATTATGACCCTGGAGACCAGGGTTAGATTCCTTGCTCAGCCATGGAAACCCACGGGGTGACCTTGGATACTTCACATACTCTCCGATCCAGAAAGCCCCGAGGGTTCGCCTGAGGGTTGCTATAAGTTAGACATGACTTGAAGCCACACAGCAACAACAAGAAAGTTACATTACCTGGTGAGCATAAATAGTGTCATACATCAGTGTCCACAGAACCCCTGAGAAATACAATGGCAAGCAAACAGACCAGTTGCAAGAGCCTTGAACAGCAGACCAGCCAAGTAAGGCTCCCCAGTTGAAGGCAAGGCCTGAAAGAAAAAAAGAAAGACCCTGAAATATAACACTGATCCATATCTATTCTTCAGAAAGATTTTGCAACAAGATCCAAAATGGCCTGCAGGGCACTCAGATATGAGTTTAGTTTGAGGCGGGTTTGCCATTCAATGAAAGAATGATTATCTTATTTTTAAATTCAACTACTCTGAAGCAAGGAAATAAAATAACTCCATGGCAAATTAGAGATACTAGTTTACTGCAGAGTAAGATTTGTTGGGATAAGCCTCTGGCATGCTCTTTATAGCCTCTACTTCATAAACCAAAGAGAATCTATTGGCCATGTATTGGGCATACCAGTGATAATGACAGAGAGAAAACCATGTACAGCAAATGGGCATATATTCCTATTTGCATCAAGAGACTGATGGAACAAAACTTTTGAAAACACGGCATGTTCTTTTGAGTGCCTCAGCCTGCCAGCTTATGGTTACAGCACTCTTTCCTTATGAGAAGCTACAGCTTGTGAAAGTTATGGTTTTGGACAGTAATTCCCAGAAACAACATTGCCATAGCTGGATGGGGTATTCTGGGAGCTGTCCTGCAAAAATGTAACTTTCCCAAGCTCTGAAACAGACATGCCAGACAGGTATATGGACAGGACCTTCAGATGCCATAGATTACTGCAAGTTATCTTTATTGACAGTTTTGTAGAGGAATGCAGATGTTTCCACATTTCTGGAAGAAACATATATCCTGATCCCAAATAAATGCATTGTGGCAGTAAGTCAGGGACTCCAGCTCATAAATGGATGGTGGAATACTACCATAGTACTACAATTGGGCTTCTGTTGAAAAATAGTACAATTTCTTTTAATAGTACATCCTCAAAGTGAGTCAGATCTATGCAATGAGGAGGGTAATTTGTAACAGAAAAGGTATCATTAAATTTTTGCCACTCCCATTTCTGAACCCTACTTGCATTGCTGCAGCATTCCATTTGCTCTATTCACCAGTGGTGACTGGACACAAAGAAAGGCAAGGCACAATTACCATTTAATGGCTGGGCAGCAGAATGAGATTTGGCCAGGAGGGCTTCATTCATTACTATAAACATAATCATGGATAAACTGCATCAGCCAAACACTCCTTCTTCCAAATAGCAATTAAAAGGTACAATAAGCCTGCCTTCTGCCCCAGTCTCCCTGGTGGTTTATGGTTTATTAAAGAGGACAATAATATGAAGGAGTTATAAACTATGATTAAGGGTGAGGGAAGAATTGCACCTGAAGGACTGATGGATTTAAAAATGTCCCCTCTCTCTTACTTAACCTCAAAAACAGCAGATTCCTATTGGTATGCTTTAGGTTAGGCTCAGCTCAAAGGATTAAATTGTTCTATCATTTTTCTACTACTGCCAGAAGAATACATCATACAAAAAAACAAAAACAAATCAGAAACCATACTATTTCTGAACTATGCGAGTCAGGAGATTTTTACCTGTTCTTAATAGTAGTGGTGATGGTAGTGTAGCAATAGTGGTAAGTAGTAGTAGTACAGGCAGTATACTGTAGCCTTCAAGGACTTTGTCTGGGTTGCTCTCAATAATGTATAAAAACTGCATAAAATAATGGGCAGAGAAAGTGTTCCAAATCTGGCATGCCACCATTAAAATGGCCTTTCAGAGAGCATGGAAAGTTACTGGACTTCCAGAATCTCCCATATCAAGATCTGGAACATACTCCCTGGAGAGGCTTATGTGGCTTTGATGTTTCTCTGAACCCAATCAAAGATCTATTTATTTCCCCATGCATTTAATCTTTTGATGATTTATTTTGTTGTTATTGTGTGCCTCCAAGTCATTTCTGACTTATGGTGATTCAAAGGCAAACCTATCACGAGCTTTCCTTGGCAAGATTTATTCAGAAAGAGTTTGCCTTTGCCCTCCACTGAGGCTGAGAGAGAGTGACTTACCCAAGGTCACCCAGTGGGTTTCCATGGCTGAGTGGTTATTTGAAGGTTGGTCTCGAGTCATAGTCAAATGCTCTAATCACTATACCACGCTGACTCTCTGCTTGATTTATTTGCTCTGCTTTTATTTTTAATACTACTTTTATATGTATGTTGTTTCTTAAGTTACTTTAAGGAGTTATTTTATGCAGTTTTGATAATAACTGAAAGTAACCACTGATAATGTCCTGAAAGGCTAGGATTTATCTCAACAGTAATTTCAAAACAACTCTCAGAAGTACTGTGTATTCAGCCTGCAGTAGCAAAACAATAGCTGAATGAATTCTCAAATCCTCTGAGCCTGAGCCTGGCCCAGCCAATTTGTTTACCTTAAAAAAAAAAAAGGTTAACTTAAGTATTCAGGTCTATACATGCTCACTCAAAAGTACATCACAGTGACACCAACAGGGCTTACTTCTGAGCTGAGATGCATAGGACATACAGCAGCTGACTAGGAAACCTGTGGCCCTCCATACTGAACTACTGCTCCCACATCCATTATACCTATCCAGGCCTGATGGGCTGATTAAAACTGGAGGGCTGCAGCCTTCTACCCATGCAAGAGCAACTTTTCCCCCCAACTTCTCCTCTCTCTAGGAACTCCTTCCAGTTTTTCATATGGTTATTTGAAATAATTGGGCTAAACATTTATTACTATCTTTTTAAAAAAATTAATTATTTATCTATTACACAATGTAACAAGAACATCCACAAGCACATAAATAATAGTTTCAAAGTGATAGATTAACATTGCTAGCGATCGGTATTATTGATTATCCATAATAATGATGTTTGTCCTTCAACGTTTAAAAATCTGAATATGGTATCTATTGCTCTTTCACTGTCCAGCAGTCCCTTCCAGAATTGTCAGTGTGCTCCACAAGGGCCTACATTTCCAGAAGCAGATCCCTTGAACTCAATAAATCCATGTTTCAATACTGTCCTTTTTTTTTGTCATCTTAATGCCTTATTACTTTCAGTCAATTATTCATTCAAAACCAAGTCCCATATTTTTCTCCACCACATAATATGTCTATTTAATAGTATCCTTATTCTTTCCCAGAAAGAGGGAAGATGGCAAAGTCTGTTATTATATATCATTTTTTGCCTAGCAACCTGGATTATGAGGTTTAGTACTTGGTGCCAAAAGTCCATCACACTGGGGCATATGAACCCTAAAATGTAATAGAGCACCTTTTTGGTTACACACTTGCCAGCATAAGGGGGAGGAATTTTTTGTTAACAGAGAATAATTTTATAGTGGTAGATGTTCTTTATGAATGGCATCTATAAATTCTCCTTTATAGAAATTGAAATACTCTTAAATATTGCTCCAGACCATATCCTTTCCCAGTCTTTTTCAGTTATTTTGGTTTTTAAATCAGCTCCCTACTTGAGTTTAGCTGCCCTCCCTAATGTCTTTTATCCTGACCTTCTACCAGTGTAGCATAGAATTTGAAGACTAAGCCTACAGTAATATTCTTAGAAGCTATACAGTAGTCCTCAAACATAGTAATTGATCCAGGGACAGCCTCATCATCTTGATGTACTGTGTTTGCTAATGTATGGACTTGTATTTATCTATATCATGATTCTTCTGCACCTTTCAACTTTTGATATGTTTGTTCAATTTTTAGCGGTCTGTTCCCTATAAAGATTTCTTATTCTAGTAATGGCGTATATTTTCCACTTGTCCCACAGCAAGTTTCCACAAATTCTGGATGCATATTTATGGGACAGATAGAGGGTGGATATGATGCTATATGAATGCTCCATAGCTTTTAAGAAAAGCTGAAATCAGCTATGGCCCTTGTTTCTTCCTCCTCCATGAATGTCCATGCTATAATCCCAATACTTGGGCAGAACAGTAACGCCTCCAGTTTTTCACGTTTGTTGGGTATCACCAATATTCTGAGGACACCCAAGTCTACCTCTCCTTTCCATCTGATTTCAAGGAAGCTGTCTTGGTGCTGACCCTATGTCTGTTGTCAGTAATGGACTGGATGAGAGCAAACAAATTGAAGCTTCATCCAGATAAGACAGAGGTGCTCCCGGTCAGTCGAAAGGCAGATCAGGGGACTTTGCCTGTGCTGGATGGAGTTAAACTCCCCCTAAAATCTCAGGCTTGCAGCCTTGGTTTTCTCATGGATGCCCAGGTCTCAGCAGTGGCCAGGAGTGCGTTTGAACAATTAAAACTTGTGCACTAGCTGCGCCTATTCATTGAGACGTCAGACCTGGCTTCAGTGACTCAAGCCTTGATTACATCTTGGTTGGACTACTGTAACGTGCTCTATGTGGGGCTGCATTTGGAAACTGTCGGAGGCTTCAGCAGATTCAAAATGTAGCAGTCAGAATGCTGAATGAGGCCAATTACAGTGAGCACATAACTCCCTTGCCTACCTGTTAGTTTCTGGACAGAATTCAAAGTGCTGGTTATGACCTATAAAGTCCTATAAGGCGTCGGTCTGGGACTATTTGAAAGACCGTATTTCCCTGTACAAACCTGCTAAAGCACTAAGATCTGCTGGAGAAGGCTTTCTTTTGGCCCCACCACCGTCCCAGGCTCCCCTGGTGAGGACATGGGAGAGATCCTTCTTCGTGGTTGCTCCTACCCTGTGGAACGCTCTTACAAGACACACTAGGCTGATCTCCCTTCCTGCTCTCCTTTCACCAGCAGACTAAAACATTTCTTTTTAGCAGGCTATTATATGAGCTGGGAAGCTTTATTTATTAACTTGTTTGAAAAATTGAATATTGTTTTAGGTTTTTATAATTTCATATGTTTTTAATGTTTTTAATTGTTTTAAATGTTTTTAATGTCTCTAATTTATTGTTGGAAGCCATGTTGGGTCCCGCTCTGGGAAAAAGGCAGCATCCAAATATAACAAATTAATAATTTGAAATAACTGAGCTAAACATATGTCACTGTCATATACTGTTTTTCACATTGATTTGTACTTTATTAGACAGGACTACATACTTAAGATCCCTTTTCTAGAAGACTATTTCTTTCTGTTGACTCAGATGTGATGACCACAGAGTGCTTTCATCAGGTGACCAGTTACTGAACAAAAAGGCCTTTTCAGCAAGGCATGCTGACAGGTGAATAAGAAAGAGAGAGAGAAAGAGAGGGAGAGAGAGAGAGAGAGAGAGACTGAGACTCAGCAGGAGGCTATTCAGATACCACTTCAATGCTAGCTCTCCCATCTCAGGCCTTTTAATCTATTGTTGCTTCAAACTTGGTTTTTAAACTGCTTTTTTCTGATTTTGTAAAGCACCCTAAGAACTCTGTTAAAAGGTGAGATACTAAAACTCAAACATACACAAATAATACTACAGAGGAAGTCATGGCTGTGGGGAGTGTAAAACAACAAATTACTAAAGAAGCTAGTGTTTTGATTGACTGCTCAAGTTCAAAAGCTGCCCACAGGCAGAATGTGGTTAATTAAAAAGTTTAGTGCTTCAGGATTCAGAGAGCAACAGAGTATTCTAAAAGGACCTCACAGAAGAGAACATTAGCAATTATGCTCTGGAGGCTGGGGGAATTAGTAATTCTTTCTCAGACTAGCTCTGGCAACTTCATGTGAAGCTTATGATATCCTAAGCAAATTATGATATCCTAAGCAAATTGACACAGACTTTTTTTTTTATTTTTTAAAGCGTGCTTAATACATGAGGAAGTATATCAGCACCACTCCCAGTTCTGGTGTCATTTCCACTGTCTTGCTATGTACGAATAGGCTTGAAAAGGAGAGCTTCTTGTATCCATGAAGGCTCTCCAAGTGGTTTTGTATAATTCCAAATAGCATGGAGAATGTTTCCGGATAGCAGAGACTCTCTGGTTTAGTCCTGTTACACTCCAAATGTAGGAGGGTGACAGAAAAGACAGTGGAGGGGGCAGAGCTAGCAACACCTTCTCTTCACATGTTGAGTAAACACCCTTTTAAACTTCTGAACTGGACTAGAATTAAGCCAGTATGAACAACCCATATTTAAGAAAAATAAATTCTGCAACTCACCCAAGAACAACTGTGGCCAATATGTTATTCTCTTCATAAGTGGGTAAGTCA
Organism: Iguana delicatissima; assembly: GCA_948472985.1. Classification (NCBI taxonomy): domain Eukaryota; kingdom Metazoa; phylum Chordata; class Lepidosauria; order Squamata; family Iguanidae; genus Iguana; species Iguana delicatissima. The sequence continues at coordinate 48,015 of CAOKZL010000945.1, forward strand.
CCACAAGAGATAAAGAGGCAGCTCCTAAAATAATACTATGAAGGAAGGAAAAAGATAGTTTAAGAAAAATAAAAATAAATCATTTTGCTTCCCCAAAAGCTATTTTGTACTGCTTGATTCTGCCCAAGATATTTTAGAAAGATCAGGTATATTTAGATAAAAAGCTCCTCCTGGCACTGTGAAGCTATTTTTTGTGAAGCTTCTCTTGAAATTATTTCTTCTATCTTTTTTTCCTGAGCAGATGTTCCCCAGTAAGAAAACAAAGGATTGAAGTAGTGGAAAAACAAGGAGGAGGAGGCAAGTGGGGGAATGATATTGTGTCAAGCCATTTTTTAAATTTTAGTGAAGGGAGGGGTAGAGTTACTCAACAAGTATGGTTGCCTGAACCGAGAGCTCCCACACAGACATTACAAATCCACTGAGAACTGCAATCAAATACTAAATTTCACCTATCCTGCATTTTTCTGGAAGGTATGCAGTCTACTCTGGAAATGGGGGTGGGAATTTTTAAAAAGATCTTATTGTTTTGGGTCAAAAGATACTCTATTTTCCTCTAACTTGTCAAACAATGAAGCTGGCCCTTCAGTGGTGGCAAATAAAAGCAAAACGTATGAAAGGCAACAGTAGCAACAGCAGCAATAACACAATTTAATCATAGAAAGGACAGTCAAAGACATCAGCAAACCCTTACTGGAGAATGTTCTGCATCAATTCTCTGACTACAAAGCTGTCAAACATAGCTAAATAGGCAAGTGAAATGCTGAAAATAACTTCTTGAGGTATTTCTCTGAACTACTTGCTATCATTTTTGAGAAATCTTGAAGAACATCTTGAGATGTCAAGGGACTGGAAAAGGACAAACACTACAAAAGGCAAAAAAAGATGAGCCAGGAAACTACAGATCAGCCAGGCCAACCTCAGTAACAGGGAAAAAAATTAGAACCAACTATACAGGAGTCTGTCCACAAATATCTTGATGACAGTGTAATGATCAGTAGGAGCCAGCACTGGATCTCTACTTTAGTAAATGGCGGGAATGCTGGGGATGTCATTTATCTGGATTTCAGCAAAGCATTTGATAAAGTCCACCACAATATTTTAATTGCAAACTGATTAAATGTGGAATAGATGGGAACACCATCAGATGGAACCATAATTGGTTGAAAAATCATGCTCAAAAAGTGGTCATCAATGGCTGCACTTCAAACTGGAAGGACTTCATGAGTGGAGTGCCACAGGGTTCTGTCCTAGATCCGATAGTCATCAACATTTTATCAATGACTGAGATAATAGGGTGGAGGGAATACTTATCAAGCTTGCAGATGACACAAATTAGTAGATAGGAACAGAAATCAAAAAGGGCTAAACTAGAAAACTGGGCAGAAATTAATAAAATGAAATTCAAAAGAAATAAACGCAAAATTCTACATTTAGGCCACAAAAAGACAAATGCACAGGTATAGGATGGAGTACAGAGCTCAGCAGTACTACATGCGAAAAAGATCTTGGGATTATTGTTGATCATAATTTGAACATGAGCCAGTAGTATGGTGCTGTAGCAAAGAACACAAAGGCTATTTTAGCATGCCTTAACAGAAACATAATTTTGAAGGTGAGAGAAGTAATACTTCCACTATATTCTGTCCTGGTCAGATTTCATCTAGAATATTGTGTTCATTTCTGGGAACCTCGTTTTAAGGAGGATATAGACTAGTTAGAGCAGGCCCAGAGAAGGACAACAAGGTTGCTAAGAGATATGGAGAACAAAGCACATGAGGAAATATTCCAAGAGCTGGGCAGGTCCAGCTTGGTGAAAAGAAGAGTGAAGGTAACATAATTGCACTCTTTAATGCATCCAGAGCTGTCACAGAGAGGAGAGGGCAGGCCTGTTCTCTGATGCTCCAGAGAGTAGGACCAGGTCTAATGATCTGAAGTTACGGGAGTGTAGATTTTGACTGAACATTAGAAGGAACTTCTTGACAGTAAGAATGGTTCTTATGGGTCTTCTCTGTGGAGACTGATATATATATATAAAAATAGAGATGAGCAACACAGCTCTAGTAATGACACTACCATCAATATTATAATTTTCTGGTTTCTTTTTTTGTTCTTCTCTTTCTTCCTTTTTTGACTAAGGAAGATTGTTATTGAAGTTTTATTATTTAAGCCTATGACCTCATCGTATAGGGAGGTTCATCCTTTTTTCCTTTTGCTGTTCTTTTCTATTACATACGTTGGCTTAGGTATTATTGTTATTTCTTGTAATGTTATATGTTTTTCTTCTTTATGCTTTTTCTTCCCTAAGCAATGTACAGTGCAAGGTTCCTTTTCACTATTTCTTGGTATATATACATTTTGTATATACTCTTTTTAATTTCTTTTTCTTTTTCACTTATATTTATATAAAAATAAAATTTTAAAAAAGCAATGTAGCCAATTGCATGGAGAGGTAGTGGGGGCTCCTTCTCTGGACATTTTCAAAGAAACACTGGACAGGTACCTGCTGGGGATGCTTTCGCTGGAGATGCTGCACTGAGCAGGAGGTTAGACTCAGTGGCTCATGAGGTCCCTTCCAACTCTATGACTGCTCAGTACTGGACACAGCCAATAAACAGTAAGTATCAGTAAACAAAAGCACTAAGATTACTCAAAATCTACAACTTAATCTGAAGAACTGGAAATCTGCAATTTTAATTTAAAGATCTATGGAATTCCAGAATGAAGTGGAAAAGAAAATAAACTTCAGTGAATGGACACAGTATGATTCTTCATCTGGAATAGTCTGCAATCTCATGTTCTCTAATAAATATGGACTGTAAGATATAAAACCTACTTCAGCGGAATCAGAATTGTTTCAAACATCATGGCCAGCATTCTCTTAGTGAAATACAAAAACATCAAGCACTGTGAATCCTATTTTTAATGCGGTGCAAGAGTCCCTTCTGTTGCCTCTTGAGCCCCACCAAAAACCTCCCCCTTTGCAATTGCCAAGCTGCTGCTATGGGGTGGGTGGGGCAGAGTAACTGGGTAGGGAGGATTCCTTCTACATCTCCTCACAGTGTGAGTGCAAGAGAATGCTAGAGAGGCAGAAAAAAATGATGTTGTCATACCTGTCTCTCCCTGTAACAAACTGCATGGGGACAGAGATGGAGCTCTCCCCCACCAGCAAGTCACCTACCTCCTTCCTTCCCCAGTCATTTAACAATAGCAGTATTGGCTCCATGAGTCTTTTCTGCTGTGGGGGATTGAGGAGGCCACAGAGCTACACTTGTGAGGTGGTTATGCTCAGTGCAACTCATGCAGTATCTTACCTAGTGTTAGTCTTTGAACAGTGACACCTCATTTCTCATACTTATTCAGCCATGACACCTATTGGCTGCCCTTGGGCTCTCAGCCAGAGGAAGCATAGGGCCATAATGCTGATCTACCCCCTTTACCTCTCCTTTCCCTGATTTGGGTTGGATCCTGGCTGCCCACTCTGCCCACTATACCTTGGTACCCTTATCACAGACACAGACATATATTTTGATATTTTCTGATTTTCCAATTTTGCAGGGGTCCTGTACCCCAACCCTAACGAATATGGAGAGCCAACTCTATTCCTGTTTAGCATTCCAGTGAGTCAGCTACATCCTCCTTCAACATTCTATGCTTTCTGAGCATGCTCTGTCCTCATTGGACTGGTGCAAACCCCAAGGGCCTTTTTTCTAAATATTTTTGTATTTCTTCAAGTCATCTGTTTCCCTCAAAGTTGCTGATACTCCTTGTTATGTATATATCAAGCAAGTTTTGGCTAATTAAGGATCAGTAATTAGACTTCTCTATTAGTAGATAGGATTTTAATATATTTTAATTTTAATTATTTTTTTAAAAAATCATTGCTTTTTTATTTTACTCCTAGCTTACCTTTATTGTTACAATAATTTATACTTGAAATATAGCAGTCTAAGTGCAATCACAGCAAATTTCTTTTCCAGAGAGATGATTCTGAATGTAACATTTTCATCCTTCATTTCTAGACCAGTTTTTCTGCCTTCCCTGATAGGACACAACACAAAACCTGAGAAAACATTACCTGAGACCACATATTTCTTTCTACAAAATGACATTTATCCATTCAAAGGCAACATTTTCTACATTCATGCCTCTGTCAGAATGGTTCCAAAAATACACCCCATGAAGGCAGCCTAAACAGAAATGCCCTAAACAAAGAACCACTACCTTCCAACTTACCTGTAATAATTCAAACATAATAGGACACATAGAGCCAAACTAAGCTGTCCCCCAAGAAAAACAAGGGAATGAAAAGTTGAAATCTCTCCAGCTGCTAGTGGCCGACTCGCCGTTCTCACAACCTGAAACAGAGCAAATTATTTCAGTCTCTGACTATATTACTAACAATACATATAAATGAGAAAGTTTAGACTTTCATGGATCTTACTTTTTCCCCTTTCTGCAGCTTTTTCATATTATGTGAGGCACTCTGGTTTTCTTATGCATTACACCCTCCTGTCAATGCATGGGTACACCAAAAACATCAGCTGACACACTATGTACATTTACACACATACCATGGTTTCATGTTGTCAGGAAGAATCACACTAAGCATAAAACTTGCGTGGATAACCTGTCCCTTCCAGCACAACTATAAGGAGAAGTTTGGAAGCTTCTACTTCCATTTCAGACTGACTGTGGATTGCTGTGATGTCTGAACCAGGGAAAACTGGTTAATTTCATCTATGGATCAGTGGAAACCAGCCAATGTTAAACCAAGGTTAGAGTGTCAGAATCAGAGTTCAGAGGGACTACAAGGGCCATCTAGTCCAAACCCAACATAAACAAATATACAAAAAAGGAGCGTCCATCACTCTTCAAGGCAGCCTGTTCCACTGCTGAACAGCTCTTACGGTCAAGAAATTAAGTGAAATCTCTTTTCTTGTAATTTGAATATATTGGTTTGTGTTCTAGCTTACACAGCAGCTGAAAACAATTTCACTCCATCTCCTACATGATATCTATTCAGCTGCTTCAATATGCCTATCATATCACCTCTCCATCTCAACTTTCTCATCTCCAAATCATGAAGCTGAGTTGCTTTCAGTAAACACAGTTATGACTAAGTAGTGGTTAAGGTTCAGATGTAATAGTAAAGGGTGGTTAATCTAAACTTGAAGTGTAATCTTTTTATGTTTTCTGTAGCTTTCCTCAGACCTTGGGGAAGTTATTGTTATTATTGTGTTGGAGTACACCTCCCAAAATCCCATGGTCAGCAAGGACTACTGTGGCCAAAAAATTCTGGAAGACACAGTGCGAAAGTATAACTTTTCCAAACTCTAGTCCATGCTTCCAAGCTCTGTTCAGTATCTTTTCTAAGCTTTTTCTCCAGAGGAAGGATGAAAGATCCTACTTGTAAAGCTGTGACTTGGTATCATGAGCAAATAGGTTAATGCCGTTTTGTGTCCAAAGGCATCACTAACAACCACCATGAATTAGATATGGTAGTACTTATAGTGCCTCATTTTGCCCTGGTCCAGTTTGTCCAATTGATGGGTATACTGCCAATCACATTCAATGTCTGCAGTGTTAATGTCTACAGCTATCCGAGGGGAGGAAGAAAGCAGTTAGCTATGTTACTCACAGGTGCCCAATCCCCAAGGCATGTGGCTTTCTCCCTCCAGAAGTTCAGATCAACACCCCTGACACAGTTCACCAAGTTAGGAGGCATACAGCTAGAGTGTGTCTTGTGTATCTTTGTTATTTCTTGTGTATGGCAACCCTAAGATGACCCTATGATGGGGTTTTCTTGGCAAGATTTGTTCAGAAGGGGGCTTGCCTTTGGCTGCCTCTGAGGCTGAGATAGTATGACTTGTCCAAGGTCACCCATTGAATTTCCATGCCCGAATCATGATTTCAGATTCAGATCATGATCTGAACCATGATTTCCAGAGTTGTAGTCCAACATTCAAAGTACTATACCATTCTAGCATATTTCAACATAAATAACAGTAAACATAAATAAGAATAAGCATAGTTTAGCTATATAAAGCCTGGAAAGAATTATGGAAAACCTGAAAGGTGTTCTTTGTTCTCTTGTTCTAGATTGGAGACGCTGTTTCCACAAGTTTCCACAATTAGCATTTCAGCATGCTCTCTAACATTTCACAGATAAAAATCGGATACATGAGGCCAAGCAATACTGGAGTATGGTTAAGATGGTAAAAGTTATTAATGAGGAAGAACACACAAGCTATGAAAGGCAGTTGCAGTTGGCTTTTGCCCAGACCTATTAGAAAGGGCAAGATTCCTTCTTCTCTCCCCCAAAGAGTTAACTGAGTGAAAACTACTTTTGCACTTTGAATTCCATTGGAAGTAACTGAAGTAAGATGAGGACAAATGGAAACAGAAACCCAGATATTTTAAAAGTAGGTAAAAAAGTGAGATGACAGCAGATTTTCAGGAACTTCCCTACCAAATTTTGACAGCTGGAAAATATGCTTCAGGGGTTGGTGGAGGAACTGTTTTACAAGAAGGTCATTTACTTACTGAGCAAACATAATGAGCCTGCATGCCCTGTTCAAGTCCTCTCTACCTTTTTGTCATAGTCCTGATCCCACATGTCGTTAATTGTACACCCTGCTCCCCGCATCAGTACCGCGCCAGTGCCAAACAGTAATAGCATGTCCAAAGCGGGCAAACAGCCTGGTTCTGCTGCAAGGGCTATACTCCAGGTGCAAGGTAGGTATAGCAGCCATGTCCCTAAAACAAAAATTGTGAAAGAGATTAGGAGGGAGACAAATAAAGCCATCCATATTCATATAAGTAGTCCATTTCTCATTTTGGTTTTGGTTTTTCCAACTGTTTTGCTTTCTTTTAGACTGACACATTACTGTACTTCATTCAAATATTTTGTTCATTTCACAGGAGGAAAAAAAAATGAAGAAAGCTAAGTTGAAGCATGACTGGAATGCAGATGTTTGACCTGGGAAAACAGATGTAACCTACAGCCAGGACCAAGACAAACCTAGCTTTATAATTATTTAAGTATAATTACTTTTTAAAATATACATGAACTTATAATATTTTTGTAATTTATAACTGAAAATATTTATTCATTAAAAAGAGTATTCGCAACTTTATAATTATAGTTATTCATGACAGTGATTCACTCCCCCCCGGAGGTCAAAAACAAAATGAAATAGCATAGAAGCAGACATGCCCGAAGGATGTGGCATAATCAAGCAGAAGGGGTAGAAAAATGGTTCACGCACAAAATTATTAAGAAAGGAAATACCGTGAAAATAAGCTGCCTCACTTAATTAAGTGTTTTTAGAAATCATTAAAGATGGCAAAAAGTTATCAGACAGATATAAACTATAATAAACTGGAACACAACACACATACATATACACAGAAGGAACCAATGATAAGTTCTAGCACATTTGTAGGACTGGGGCCGTTTGGGACATGAACAATAACAGGCTTTGGATTTTCATGACCTTTAAAAATTTTGGCACAGTAACTGCTACAATATTGTGATCACAATGTGCTCTCCAGCTGTTGCATGACAATATCACCTGTAAGCAAATTCCATGGAATTCAGGTCACTCCAGGTCAGATCATCCTGTGCACATACACAGCTCTTAACTTGTTGGGCCTGGTATTTCAGTATAAGGGCAACTTCTTGCATCATTTTGCTGGCACAGTGTTATCATTTTTATTGAAATGAGTGGGGAAGACCTTCACTGTAGGATAGCCCCATGGGTTGTTGTGGGTTTTCCAGGCTTTGAGGCCATGTTCCAGTAGTATTTGCTCCTGACGTTTCACCTGCATCTGTGGCTGGCATCTTCAGAGGATCTGGTGGCATGGAAGTGAGACAGAGTATATATACCTGTGTAGTCCCTGGGTGGGTGGAAGCAATTTGCATATGTTGCATTTGGCCTATGTGATGGCCCATTCTTAAATGGAATATCCCCCAGGGTTGATTGTTAGTCAGGGGATACACACAACAGTGCATTCAGTATATCAGCAATCCATTGTATTGTTTCCTGTAGAGGGACCTCCAGAGTCTGGGTGCTGTTCACTGGCATATTTTTGAGTTTCAGTTTTAGTGTTCTTCAGTATTGGTAGCCAAATTTTGTCTACTTTCCAAGTTTCTTCTTTCCTGTTGAAATTATCCATGTGTTTATGGATTTCAATGGCCTCTCTGTGTAGTCTGATATAGTAGTCAGAATGGTCCAGAATTTCTGTGCTTTCAAAAAGCATTCTGTGTCCGGGTTGGCTTATAATATGTTCTGCTACTGCTGATTTTTCTGGCTGGATCAGTCTGCAGTGTCTTTCATGTTCTTTCATGTTCCACTGGAAGCCTGCTCAGACCCGTGATAGCAAATTTTTACATGGCACACTTTGAAAAACAAACCTTGGAAACGGTACCAAAGAAGTCCACTAAATGGTTCTGTTATGTAGATGACACTTTCACAATTTGCAGCCACAGAGAAGAAGAACCTACCGTGTTTCTGGACCATCTGAACAACATCCAACCGAACATCCAATTTACCATGGAAAAAGAAAATGAAGGAAGACTACCATTTCTGGATATCCTAGTCGTCTGCAAACCTAACCAACAATTGGGCCACACAGTTTACAGAAAACCTGCCCAAACTGACAGATATCTACACAAAAACTCCAACCATCACCCAGGACAAAAAAGGAGGACAATAAAAACTCTGGTAAACCACACAAAAAGAATCTGTGAACTCTACCTACTGAAAGACTAACTAAATCATCTAAACTGGGCTCTACAGGCCAATGGTTACTCCAGTTCAGACATCAGAAGAGCCTCAAGACCTGGAAAAAAAACACAGAAGTGAAGACAAGCAGCCAACCAAAAGGAATGTGCTTTTACCATACAACAAAGGGGTCACTGACTGTATAGGGAAATTGATGAAGAAACATAACCTCCAAACAATCTACAGACTGACCAAGAAAATTCAACAAATACTACATTCCGCAAAAGACAAGAGGGATCCTCTAACTTCTGTTGGAGTTTACTGCATACCTTGCAGCTGTGGGCAGGTCCACATAGGGACTACAAAATGCAACATCCAAACACGAATTAAAGAACATGAAAGACACTACAGACTGATCCAGCCAGAAAAATCCTCTGGAAAAACTGGTTGCTGGCTGGGAGATGCTGTGTGTGCTAATAAATAATAATAAACAGTGAATGGCAGTAAAAACGGAGAAAGAAGGGTCAAGAGATTTGAAGAAAAAATCCCAGAAAATCTTCCCTTTTACTAAATGCCTCCTATATATTTTGATTTACGCCAAGAGGTATAGAAGCACAAAACACTGCATATTTGGCCATTTTGGGAACATAAGAGGAAGGAAGGTGCACATACAAAGGAAGTTTTAATAAGACTGCTTCTTTACAATACCTCGAGTAAGAGATGGGGCTCATGGTTGTCAGAAGAATAGAAGACCTAGAGATGCAAGAGGAGCAAGTATAGACTCAACTAGTCGTGTCTGTGAAGGGCCCAGTGGAGATACTGAAGTTATGAGAGGCAGAATCATAGAATCATAGAAATGTAGAGTTGGAAGAGACCACACAGGCCATCCAGTCCAACCCCCTGCCATGCAGGAACACCCTCAAAGCACTTCCAACAGATGGCCATCCAGCCTCTGCTTAAAAACTTCCAAAGAAGGATACTCCACTACACTCCGAGGCAGCGTATTCCACTGCCGGACAGCCCTGACCATCAGGAAGTTCTTCCTGAGGTTCAGGTAGAATCTCCTTTCCTGCAGCTTGAATAGAAAGACCTAGTACAAACATCCCTAGACAGCTGATTGTCAGGTAGCCATAGACATGAATCAGGAATGTCCGTGATCAAAGAAGGACGTGACCAGAGAAACAGTGCTAGAAACTTTTTGAACTGCTCTTCACAGAAAACATTGCTTACTACATAAGTTATAAAACAAATAGGCACAGCGTGCATTTAGTTAATGGAAAAAGAGGAACATCATCAATGTGTGGAAGCTCTTTCACATAACAGAGCTGAAGGCATATAACAGCCTCGTGCTTGGGGTGGGATGTGGATCATCAAGGGTAACATGAAGCCTTGCAGGAAGTGTGGTATTCAGTCACAGGGCATTGCTACTTCAGACCAATGGTAAGCCTGAAGAGATTCTGTGAACTCATAAAGCTTGACAACAAAAAAATTAGGAGTGATGTGTGTACAATTACTGATAAAGTGGCTGCCTTTCAAGACATGTGGGCTATACTTGGTGAATAACTTCAGAATTTGCATACAGCACCTGCTGTTGTGTGCCTTCAAGTGGTTTCTGATTTGTGGCGACCCTATCCCAGGGTTTTCTTGGCAACATTTGTTTGGAGGGAGTTTGCCTTTGTCTTCCTCTGATGCTGAGAGAGTATGACTTGCCCAAGGTCACCCAGTGGGTTTCCATGGCTGAGTGGGGATTTGAACCCTGGTCTCTAGAGTCACAGGCAAATGATCAAATCACTACACCATGCTCGCTCTCAGTATACACCTGAGATGGCATTAAATACTGATAGTTGGCTGAATTCAGGGGTACATGAAGATTCCAGCATTTATGTGAACTAAATGAGGAAAATAAAGGATATAACCTGCCAGATACATTTGTATAGATATCTTGGTACTGCATGGGAAAGCCAGATGCTTACAGTGTGGTAACAGCACTAGTTGATCCATATTTTTACACTGGACAGAATGTGCTGGGGAACAATTTTTTTCACCAGCTTAGAATTGGCAGAAGGTCTGTTACCCAAAGAGCTAACACATCATTCAATGCAATAAGCCATATATTGTCCCCCTCTGCTGTTACATCTGTAGTAGAGCAACATGATGCACTCACTGTCCATTGGTTCACTAGCTGTAGTACAGCAACAGCTAGTGAACCAATGGACAGTGAGTGCATCATGTGTAGGCAATTTGCTTGCAATGGACCACGGCAGTATTGAAGTGACATACTCTAACTGTCTGTAGTGTGGCTAGCACAAAGAATGGCCCTTCACTGTGTTTTGGGTATAGAAAATTATTCAACCGTACTGTCAATATAAAACAAAACAAAAATAACAACAGCTGTTTTCTTTCTGCCTCTCCTCACTCCAATTTGGGTATTGAAAACAAGATTTTTGTTGTTTTGAAAGGGAAATAACAGTAACAGTACTTAAGACGAATTGTATTGCTTACATTTTTTGCAAAAAAGGAATGCAAACAACTACTCCAAATGAATATTCCACCTCATATAAAAATCTTTTCTGGCTGTGGGTATTTGGGTACTGTACTTTACCCTTAATCCAGCTCCCACAAACACTAGCATTGACCTAAAGCAGTGGTTCTCAACCTGTGGGTCCCCAGATGTTCATGGACTTCAGCTCCCAGAAGCCCTGAGCATTGACCATAGTGGCTGGGGCTTCTGGGAGCCGAAGTCCATGAACATCTGGGGACCCACAGGTTGAGAACCACTGACCTAAAGCTTTTAAAATGTTCTGCAATTCACATGGGATCACAAACTACCCAAAAGTCACTCCGTGCAATTTTTTAACTACTTTGGTAAGGCTGAAACATCTGTACAGGAAAAAGCAGGGTCACACAGAATGTGTGAAAGAACTGATGCAGTCTGTATGCTTTTTCACTAAGAAAGGTATAGGGTGGGTCCAACAGTTACAGCTACATTGCCCCTTAGTGGTGGTTGTAGATTCAGCAGGGAAGAGGTTCATCCCAAAATATGGTGTGTGGGGGGATGCTGCCTGCTCCCTGCTCGCTTCACAACCTTCTTGTACAGTATCATGTTCAGACGAACATGCAAACAGGACTCCTCCATATTCAAAGGAGCCACCTGTCAAAATTCATTCACAACTTGTACCTTCTTCAAATAAACCACAGATCAGACCTGTAATGAGTATGCGAGGAGTCCAGCTCTAACCTTCTCAAAAACCTTTATTTACAAAAAAAAGTATCAGTGACAGAGGAAACCACAAATGGAATTAAAACCATGAGTTTCCTTTAAAAAATGCAAAGATTCTTCAGCAAGGCAGGTAACTTTCCAAAAAATAACCCAGGCAGGATTTATAGCCTAGCCCATAGAGTAAGGAACTCCTTTGGCCTTCAGATGTTCATGACCTTCTGTTCCTACCACGTTGGCTGCGGCTGATGGGAACTGGAGTTTAACCAGCTCCCGATGCCATAGGTTCCCCAGTCCCATCCAAACCCTATGCACCGAAGAGTGCCTCTGCAAGTCCAATGGCGCGGAATAGCCTTCTACATAAACATGCACCATGCGAAGAGGCAGTAATCCTAATCTTATTTGTTCAGTAAGATTTACTCCGGAGAAGACATGCACAGAGCCAGCCTATTTAAAAAAAAAGCGTTGAAAAGTAACTGATGTGGACTAATTAGTTCGAAACAGCAACTTTCCCAACCTGTGCAATTCTTCCCTCTTTCCTTCCTTCCGTAGCCAAAGCAGAGAGAAGACGAAGGGGCGGAGACCCCACCCGCGGGGCGAAGTCCCATTGGGCCGCCCCTCCCTTCAGCCTCATTAACTGACATACAAACTCACCAATAGGCTTATCCAGCCTCATGAGGCGCAGGTAGGGCTGGAGTGGACCGGGAGCCGCTCGCACCAAAGCCGCCGCGGAAAGAGTCCCGACCGGCCGCGTCTTCGGCCTCAAAGGAAAGTAAGGGCCATGACCCGGGGTGGGGTCAGATAAGATCCAGAGCGCGGCTGGCGGACAACGAACCGAGCCTCCTTGGGTCAGAAGGGAACGCCTGACACGAAACGGCCCGGTTAGCCGGGACGTTAACCGCAGGGCGGCCATTGAGAACCAGGGCAGTTTCTCTTGACTCCGCGTTGACGTCACATCCTCCCTGTAGTCAATAAAGAAGGATATAGAGATAAGGTACACCCGCAGTAAGTTTTTATCAATACTTCCGGGCAACGCTTGGTATACTATTAATTTCCAATAGAAAAGGTTTTTATCATAAAGCTGCCGTGAGAGAGAGCGGCACCCACCTTGTAGCTTTCCGTCCCGATGGCAGCATTCTGTTTTGACTTGAAATTGGTCGTGTGCGGTTCGACTGTTGTCTCATTGATTTCTCGGGCACCAAAGAGATAAGCGTAGAGAGTGGATTTAAGCCTAGCCAGAGAAGTTCGGTTGCGTTAAGTCATAGTCCTGTAAGCACCCCGCAAGCTGTGGAATACCAATTTTAGAAGGGTTGTCTCTGTATTCCGTAAAGGTGAGAGGGGCCTGATTCCTTAAAACAGGGGCTGGGAAGCTTGGTCCTCTCGCTGGTTTGGATTTTGAATTTCAGAAACTGCCCAGCGTGGTTAAAGATTAGAAGGGATGTTAGAAGGAACTTCTTGCCAGTAAGTCTAGCAATGGAGCCAATTGCCTAGAGAGGGAATCCTCTGTTGGGCGTCTTCAAACTAATTTTCCACACTAGACTGTTAATAGCACTATGATTCCACTTTCAACATCTGATGGAATCCTGGGGTTTGTAAGTTTCGGAGGGGCCACCCGGCCCCTGCGGAAACTACAAACCCCAGGATTCCATAGGATGTGAAAGTGGAATCATAGCGCTATTAACAGTCTAGTGCGGAAATGGCCAAAGAGAGGCTGGACAGCTTCCAGCTGGTGATGGATGCCTTAGCTGGAGATCCTGCATTGAGCGGAGGGTTGGACTCAGTGCCCCATGAGACCCCTATCAATTCGGATTCGGTGACACTATGTTGGGAATTTTGGTTCAAACATCAGGAGGGATATCTCCATCCCTACCTTAAAATTGTCAGCATTTCCGTAGTACACAATTAGAGCATTATGATTACATTTTAACTGCCATCCTTCTGTTCCAAGGAGACTGGGATTTGCAGTTTAGGGAGGGACATGTAGAATTTTCAGCCAGTGCCTCACCAGCCTACAAACCCCCAAATTCCATTGGATGCAGGCATGGCCGTTAAAGTGGAATCATAGCACTACAACTGTGTAGTGTGGGAGGGCCCAAAAATAACAGAGGCTGTTTTGGTCTTGGTTTCCTGATCTTTCTGGTCATCTTGTAACAAAGTTGACCAATCCTGAGTTGAGATTTATGGCTACCAACTTGCCCTCACCTCAACCGTTTGCCATGTGAAGTGGTGCTGATGGGAATTGGAGTCCAGCTGCGATGCATATCTGGAGGACTGCGGTTTCTTCGCCTCTGATATATAAAGGTGCATGACTTTAGCAAAGGTGAAGCTTTCAGTTGTTTGAGTCTACTAGATTCACTATCAGAACAAGTTGTCTTTTTAAAATAGTAATTGTTTGGGTTCCTGCTCTTTAACATATACCCTTTCCAAAACTTAAGTGACATCGCAGAATGTTAATATTGTATGTGTGTGTGTGTGTGTAAAGAATTATAAAAAGACTGAACACAGTAGATAACGTCAACAAGATCAGGGCTCCTGAGTAGTTCTGAGTCTGAACAGGTAAAGGCAGGTAAGTAGAAATTCACATAAAAGCAATAGACCAGTAGTTCTTACTCTGGGGTCTGGAAGTTGTATTTTTTTAAAAAAACAACCAAAGATTTGTAAGAAATGATTCATATTGTATATAGAGAGGAATGGAATTATTTGCATTCTCAGGATGACTGATTACAACGTTTTAATTTTAGGCCATTTCTGCAGTACACTTTTACAGTGCGATTATTCCACTTTCAACATTCTGTGGAATCCTGGGGTTTGCAGTTTAGGGAGGGGCTGGCCAGCTCCTCCCTAAACTGCAAACTGCAGGATTCCACACGATGTTGAAAGTGGAATAATCACGCTATAAGAGTGTAGTGCAGAAATGGCCTAAAATGTACTGTATTTTCCCTCTGTGCTGGCTGCTGAAAGGCATTCCTGGACAAAACTTAGACTGGCACAGATTCTTCACTTTTTTGTGTGGTGGTGATGGATATTCTGTCCATTTTGTTGTTACTGGAGACAAATGTTTTTACAAAAGACTCTGAGATGCAGAACTTTCCATTTTAAAGAAAAATTGGCAGGGTAAACCTGATTGTTGCTGAGACAGTCAGTTCCTCACATGGATGTTCACTTGCAGAAAGTCATGACTTGGTGAACTTGTCTGGAGAGCCTCACTCTTAAGTGAGGCTGAAGGAGACAAGCAGTACCATTTTCAAGATAATGCTCAAGAACCTGACACTGTCATATACAAATACATGCTACTAATATATCTTATTAACTGGAAGGTGTATAATTGGCGCCTTTGGATTTTTTTTAGCTGTGAGGTCCAAGTGTGGGCAGACCGTATAAAAGTTATGAAATTAAGTTGGAGAACCCTCTTACTCTAAGGACCACAAGGAGAAGTAAGCTGGGATTGCATCAGAATAAATGCTGAATGTATACCTGTATACTCACTCCATTCATAATGCATATGCAATACAAATCCCAAACACACTTTTTCATACAGACAGTAAGACTCGTTGAATTATTAGTGTGTATTTGAATATTGGAAAGACTATCAGATGGAAAAGAGAAATTTTAAAAATAATGGCCTGCATTCTACATCAGCTATTTAGTTAAATATACTTGATTCTCCTGGCCTGATCTCCCCAAAATCTGATAGAAATAACATTTGCCTGTGTTCCAATCTCAGTACAGCTGATGCCAGTAAAGAGGGGAGGGCAGTACTGAAATCACAGCAATATGATGACAATTGTGAATAATGGCTAGTGTATCTACCAGATAATATACAATTTATATTTTATTATAGACCATTGCAGAAGATGCTATTGTATTTGTGTCCTGCTCATGGACTTCTTCATGGGAACTGGGTGACCACTATGGAAACAGAATGATGGACTAGACAGGGTGTTGGTTCAATACAGCAGGGCTTTTGCTTGTGGTCTTACAACTGTGTGTGTGTGTGTGTGTGTGTGTGTGTGTGTGTGTGTGTATACACGTACTCTACCAGGCATATTCAAAGGCAATACAGTCAGCCCTCTACATTCACAAAGGTTAGGGACACAGGACCCTCACAAAAGTGGAAAATCTGCAAATACAAAATGTGTTGTCTGTGGATGGGGGCTAGGGCATGGTGAGGAGAGTGGGTATTCAGAGTCCAGACCAGGTCATGGAAGGGAGAGGGAATAGGAGTGGGTTGGCATGGTGGCCCTATACTTCTTTTCTTTCCCATCTCTTTCCTTGGGTGCGGTGGGGCATTGGGGGAAGGTTTATGGTGCTGAGAAACTAGACTGCGAGAAGTCCTTAGCTGGCCAGGCTGGTGGTGGAGGAGGAGGGAGAGCAGAAGTGAGTTTTTAAAGGGCTAGGCTGCATGGCCTGATTGGAACCACTGGGAGGGAAGGTTCCCCCAGAAAAGAGACACTTGAAGTGGGGGAAAGGGTTGGAGAAACTCACAAATAAATCCATTAAAGTTAAACCTGCAAATTTTGAAGGGCCAACTGTAGTCTGAATAATATTCAGTTAAGGATTTTGTCCTGCTTAGAGTCCTTAGAGGCAGCTGAATGGCCACTTCTGGAAACAAGTTTCTGTATTTAATGAACTTTGAGGCTAAAGCCAATTGTTAATCCAAGCTAGAATAGACCCATTGAACAAATGGGTCCTCATGTGTCAGTAATTGTACAGCCCCTTTGATTCAGTGGGTCTCCCCTAGCAAGAACGAACAAGTGGATTTAGCCCTTGCTCTGGTACAGTAAGGTAATTCTTACGCTCTTAACATCATGGCTTTGGAATAAGTGTACATAGCAGTGGAACCTTAAATCACGTATGTGGAAATAATAAATTTCCCATAATTTGGCCCCCTTCCCTGCTGTTGTTGGATTTCGATCCCCATCCCAGTCAGCAGGGCACTGGCTGTGTTGGCTAGGATGATGGGATTTGCAGTCCAGCACAATGGGAAATGCAGCTGATTGAAGAAAATTTGGCTCTCAGGTTTTAAATATGCATCCTTGGTGTTCTTATGAGACACTAATCAAAGCTCATTCAACAGCAGTGTGGCATAGAATGGCTAAAAAACCCAAACCAATATCTCAACAGCAAATATTAAAATAAACCAGTTTATTTTGGCATTATATAACAGCACACACCAAAGCATAGTAAAAATAAGAGACTGTCTGAGTCTGAATATCTGAGACTGCATTTTAGCAGGTCTTGTTCCAAAACCTAGGAACCTCAGAAGCTGCCTTAATACTGAATCAGACCATTGGTCCATTCAGCCTTCTCCAACCCAATGGTCTCAGATGTCTTAAAGTACAGTCCCCATCATCCCAACCAGCACAGCCTTTTTGCATGTGGTCTAGAGATGTTGGGAAATGTAGTCTCATACACTGAGGGGAGAGCACTGGGTCGGAGAAAGCCATTTTGCACTGCCTAGTCTATTAGATATGGATCCTTCCTAGACCTATGTAGAACTTCCAAAGACTGAAGGTAAAACCTCCTGCATGGCAACATGCTTAGAGAGTGGAAGAGATGATGTCTAGTTTACATGCTACCATGTAAAGATGCCAGAGGCATCAGCAAAAAGCTGCAATTGATGGAGAAAGCCCATGTCTCAGTTGGCTATCAAGTGAAATCAACTTCCTCATTGTTAACCTGAGACCAGCTGAGCTGGCATGTTGATCTCTGTCTTCCTAGCTTTACAAGAAAGCAGAAGGAACCTCCTAAAGTAGGCTGATAAATAGTTCATATTCAATATCCCTTGTGCCCAGAAGTTGCTTGGTCGCACTTTGTTGTCTTTAAAGTGCTCTAGTTTGATGCTCATCTGCTTCCTTACTTGTACTCAGCACTCCCAAAATCCACCAAAACCCCCATATCCTGACTTGCTGCCTGGCATCTGTTTATAAATTTGCTACATTTATATCACCTCTTTCTTCTAAGTAGCTCAAGGCAATGTACATGGCTTTTCTGTTGCCCACTTTATCCTCACAACAACCCTGTGAGGTAGGTCAGGCAGAGAGAAAAGGACTACCCTCCCATGTTTCATGTTTCAGTGGCAACTAGAACCTGGAAGGTTCTAATATGTCCATTTTTGGCACAACAGTGGTTGAAACAAAGTGCTTAAGTAATTCTTACAGAAAAAAACATTTTAAGACGGAAGCAAACTTCCAAAAGCAAGTTCCAGATAATGCCCTTCTCCTCTGACACTTGGGTTTCTTCTCTGGCACCAAAATATTTGGAATTGTGGAAAGTCTGACAGGGCTGTGGCTTTTCAACTAGATTTTGTCTTGTCTTGCTAAATGCAAGCCCTTACTTTGGCATTTTTTATGACATAAAATCCATATGAAAAAGCTGGGAGCCCAAGTCTGCTCCCTGGACCAAGAGTCTTCTCGCTGAGAGTCGGCAACGTTTCATCATCTGCCATTTTTAAGAGATGACCATTCAGCCGGACAGACCTGCAGGTGGAGAAAGGGTAATATTTTAAACACAACAAACTTACATGAGAAGAGGTCTATAATCACAGAACAGCACACCATGAACAGAATAGGGCACCTGGTCGTTTGTTTTTTCGTCTTTGCATTTTTTGCAACTATATCAACTATTTTGTATCCTCAACATTTCGCAGGGACAGAGTGTGGTCAAGATGGCAAGAGTTATTAATGAGAAAGAACATACAAACTAAGAGAGGCTGCGCTTGTTTGCCTTTGCTTGAAAGGCAAGATTCTGCCCCATCTTCTCCTCTCCCCTGCTGTGCTAATTGAGTGCAAACTCCTTTTGTATTTTGAACTCAGCGTGTAGCAATTAAAGTAAGCCCCAGGGGAAGTAGGAAGAGGAGAGGGAAACCAGACCATTTTAAAAGGAGCTGAAAAGGTGGGGTGACAGAGGATTAATTGAAATTATTCCTGCCAAATCAAGACCATTTGAGGGTATGCCATTTCTAAAAGGGGAACAGTGGAATGCAGGAAAAATTAAATGGTAGCCACTTATGAAACCTTGCCATATTATGTTGGCCAGGTCTGGTTGAAGGGAAGATATGCTTACTTTTTATTTAGCCTCAGGCTTAAAATACTGATCCCATTGAGAGGGAATATACCTATGCCACTCTGAGGCTAGTGTAGATAAGAGATCTGATCCTGAGACCTCAGTAAGTTGCTTTATTAGTTAAATTTATATTCTGCCTTTCTTTGCTGAGTAGCTCCAACTGAAAGAGGGTGCCCTTTCACAGTACACAATTATAGCACTATGATTCCACTTCAGTTGTCATGGCTGCTTTCTGTGGGATTTGTAGTTTGGGAAGACACTAGAGCTCTCTGGTTTGGAATTATAAAAAGCCTTCCTTAAACTGCAAACCTCAGGACTCCACAGGATGGAGCTGAGGCAGTTAAAGTGGAGTGATACCACAGTGTAGTATGAAAGAGCCCCCAGTGAGGACTGTATTCTAAGATTTTAGGCTTCTCACCAACCAAGGGTTTTCTCTTCCTTGGTTTGGCTTTGTCTGTTTTCACTCACTGCTCCATACTCTTGGAATTTTATCCCTGAACGTTTGTGGACTGTTCCTTCCCTTATTATTTTTAAATCTCAATTAAAAATTTTTTATTTCCCAAACCTTTTGCAATTTTAGTTTAATATTCTTTTATAATCTTGTATTTTTTGATTACATGTACTTGTCAGTTTGTTTTATATTATATTGTAATATTTTTGGTATTTTATCTAGATAATTTGTTTTATAATTGTATGACACAGTTTTATTATTCCTTCCTTCTCTGTGTGCATACACATATATTTTAGATGGTATGCCTTGGCAGGACCTACTGTTTTGGTTTGTTTTACTTGTGGATGGCACTATATAAATAAACGAAAACAACAGTAGAGAATAGAACTTGGATCCCCTGAGTCCCATGCCAGTGCTCCAACCAATACATCACATTGCTTCTCTTATGGGGCAAAGCAACAGCCTTGGATTCAGTGGATCTCAAGCTACACCTGCCCTGTCCCCGAAACATTTCATTTCAGAGCCTCTTCTCAATTCCCCCCTTTGTCCTCAGCTTACTTCAGTTGCTGCAACCTGAGGTCAAAGTGCAAAAGTAGTTTGCACTCACTTAACTCAGTAGCTGGGAGAGGAGAGAAAGGGGCAAAGTCTTGCCCTTCCCAGTAGGCTCAGGCAAAAGCAAACTGCTACAGCGTCTCCTAGCTTGTGTGTTCTTCCTCATTAATAACTATCTTGACCCCACTCTTATGCTGCTTGGCCACATCTGCCCTGATTTTCCTCTATGAAATGTTGGAGGGAATACCATGGCTAAGCTGCTTATTTGCCAAATTGCATTTTGGCTATTTTTATTTTTTATTTCTTTATTTAATTTTTTTGGCCATTTTTAAATACACTCCCCCCCCCAGAAGTGGGGTGTGGCCTTTTAAGGTCTTATCGACATCTCCTTCCCCAAACCCCAGATAGTTGCCCATCCCTAACAGAATAGGCTGGACTGCTCACGTGGAAAGTAGGCTGTTTTTTCCATGAGGTAGCAGAAGGTATTCGTCAATCAGCTTGCTGGAGAAGTAAGTGGGTAACTGCAAGCGTTTGGTGCCGTTGTTGAGGTTTAAGGCAAATAAGGTGACATCGCCATCTCTGTATTTTGGGCTAGAAGATAAGAAAAAGAAAGAAAAAGCTCATTAAAACAATCATAAATAGGAAGCAAATGAAAGTACATATATTAAAGTTTGGGGAATTTGTCTTGCCTGTCATTTATGTATAAGTGGGGCTTGGTGGTCACTGGGAACTTGAGTCCAATAGATCTGAAGACCTCTATGTTGGATAAGACCTAAAGGCACCAGATTGTTTCTGATCTTGGATGGGAGATGCCAATGAATACCAGGTGCTGTAGGCTATTCCTTACCTAAAAAACCCCGTGAAATTCATGGGGGTCACTATAAGTTGAAGGTGACTTGAAGGCACATACACAATAAATGAAACCCACCATTCATGTCTAAGAACTACACTTGGAAACCAAGGGACATTGGGGAGGGGGACGCTTTATCACCTCCCTAACAGGACTTGGAAGAACAACAACATCATCCTCATCATCTAGACTATAGTTCACAGAATCTCCCAGTAGATGTGCTAACTGAGCCATTGTAGGAGTTGTGAGTTGAAAAAATAATGACAAGATCCTACATCACAGTTTATGGCCATTTCTGCCCTACACTGTTATAGGGCTGCTATTCCACTTTCAACATCCTGTGGAATTCTGGGGTTTGTAGTTTCCTGAGGCCAAAGAGCTCTCTGGCTGAGAATTCTAAGTGTTCCTCCCTAAATGACAAACCCCAGGATTTTATAGGATGTTGAAAGTGGAATAATAGCACTATGTGTAGTGTAGGGTGGAGATGGCCTATGTTTCATGACTTTATGACTGTGTAGCTACTCTGTAGAAATGAAACAAAACCCTGCTGGTGAATTGCAAAGAAGTGCACATGGGCACTGGCAAGAGCACTCCAACGTACTTCTGCTGTGCATCAGCTGCTCCTCTTGGGCTGTGGCACTTCATAGCCTTTATTCAGATGCCTGAGGAACATTGGACCACGATGCTTCAGTCACAATGTATTGTTAGGACAGCCCTGAGGTGAATATGGATGTTGCAAAACTACTCAGTTCAGTTTTGTGTACGCATGAACCCATTTATGAAAACACAAGTCCCAAGCAGAATGCTAGTCGGTGTTTCCAAGCTTCTACATCAGGGGTGGGAATTAAGGGGATCTCCCAAGCTGGCTGTTGGAATGAAATTCCCAGTAGTCTTACCCAGCACAG
This sequence comes from Iguana delicatissima, assembly GCA_948472985.1. Taxonomy (NCBI): domain Eukaryota; kingdom Metazoa; phylum Chordata; class Lepidosauria; order Squamata; family Iguanidae; genus Iguana; species Iguana delicatissima. Next base: position 69,781 of record CAOKZL010000945.1, read on the forward strand.
CAAATGGTGAGGATGTTCAACAACATCTGGAAGGCCAATACCTCATAGATGTTATTTCACTTTCACTCAAAATAGCAAAAATCTCATCCCAAATGGTCCCAGAGGGTGACTGGAAAGAACACATCACTTCTAGTCAAAGTGGTCCCTGGGCTCTGGAGCATGTGCATCACTGCTGTAACCAAGAAGTGGCTTAGTTTCCACTCTCAGGAGCTCCTATGGGATGAGCCATGTGCCCCCCCAACATTATCTGATATTCGGTGTACAGGTAACTCCGCAAGTGCAGTTCCACAGCCTTTCACCACAGAGTAGCTGTGATGCTCCAGGAGGGACCCTTGCTGCAGCCACTTAGGGGAAAAGAGGGAGGAAGAGGTGAGTCAGACCATAGAAAAGTAGCTGGTCTCAGCTCATTTGGGAAAAAGAAATGAGGTTGTGCTCTCAGACTGAATACATCCACCTTTTCTCTCCCCAGGAGCTCAGAACAGCTAGATTTTCATAGGCTGAATCATCTCTCCCAATCTCTTCCCTTTTCCTCTGGTAAGAAGGAACCTGTGGCTTGACGCTGCCAGGCATGGGAAGCTTGGGGACAAAGGGCAAGAGAATAGCCCTCTATGCCCTATCCAAAAAGGGACTTAAAACACTTGTAAATTCCACTTATCCATGTGTAAGTTACAACAGGGTGCTGGCCACGGAGTGACAGGTATTCTGCTGATATAAACTGAATAATAAATATTATTAGGATTGTGGCCTGGAAGAGTTTCTGCAAAGCTCTTTTTGAGGATTCCTAATCCATTTAGGATTTTGACATGGACTTGTGTCAAATTCCAGGAGCAGGAGAATACCAATGGTCCCGAAGGGATGTAGTATTGCTTCTGTATCTTCATTGCCATTCCTTCATCCTGCCTCTTTCTCTTCATCTGACATGTGAGGCTTGTGATAGTGCATCTGTCTTAGTTGCTGCAGCAGGGCTTCTGCATGGGCCCTTTTACCTTCTCTTAGCTGTGCTCTGCCTCACATGAAATTCCAAGACTGGGCTACTACTATTTTTCTTGCTTTCCAAACCTACTGCATGTTGTACATTACTTGAAACTTACTGGTGCTCATTGGTACAGTGAAGATACACTCAAGCTTCTCTGATCTTCCCCAGTAATATTAACTTGCAGGACTTTGGTGCCCACCAGTTTCTTGTACACCAGAGAGAGCCAGTAATCCTATAGTGCATTTTAAAAAAGGCAGGGTCTTTATGTACAGCCCAATAAATAAACAATCTAATAAGAAATCAATTTTAAATAAACATGTGGCTTGAGAGGATGAACCATAGTCTTAAAACAATACCTTTGTATATAATTAATATATAATTATACATTGTCACAGGAGTTGCTCTATGTGTAGTGGTCAGGCTGACTGGGCGTCTGAGGATTGTTGTTCAAAACTATAACTTTTTTAGGCCTTGGGAGCAGTGGCAGTTGGTGGCTCCTATATCAGTGGGCCAGTGAATCTATTTCAGGTTTTGGAAGGCTTTAGAGGTGCTGAACTTGTTTAGGTATAGCAGTCAACACCTTGGAGAGCTCCTTTTAAAGCCTGCTTTAGAACATGGAGTGGACTCGCGATCCCACTGACAAGGAGCTGCCACTTCCTGGGAGTAAACATGATGGTGTGACACAGACCACCCACTTGTTCCTGTTCAAGCAGAGATGAGCAAACTCCAGACTTAAAGGATTTACTTTATTTTTTCCCCCACATAGCATCCCAGTTTCCATGAGTCAGGGTCTGGTGCTGAAGATATGTATTAAGAAATTAATAATTTAGAGCATAAAAAGTTGTTTTTGAGTATTAAAAATGAATAGAGTTCACTGTCCTCCTAAAGCAAAACCCGCTCTTGTTATTCCAATCTTTATTCACTTTAGTAGTATAACTGAGGGAAAGGGTAGTCATTTTGTTGCTACTGTTATTGAACAACTGGGAATAAGAGACTCTATTGCAAATCTCTTCAAGATTTACCAGCAGTGCTAGATCTATTTTCTGCCCCACCATGCTGCTAAATTATTGATAGAAATCTGATAAGGAGGCTGGTTTTTTTACTATAAGAAAATTACACTGGGTCAGTATTCCGTTGGAAACTGCAGTATTTTCTCTAGCTAGTACTACAATCTAGATTGCAATCGAGAAAACATTATTGGTAGTTGTTGGCTAGTGTCTGTGACATTCCTCCTGTCCAGTGATGTTCCTTCCACCCAGCCCGTGAATGCTCATGCAGTTTTGTGGCCCTTAATAGGAAGCTGCCTTATGGTTACTCAGGCAGCTGATAAATTTAGATCAGCATAGTGCATATAGCCTGGCAACCGTTCTCCATGTTTTCAGATGGAGGGTCTTTCCAAGTCCTAACTGTAGATGCCAGGATTGAATCCAGGCCCTTTTACATGGAAGAGTAAAAGTGCATGGAAGCATATATTTTACCACTAAGCTATGAAAGGGTAAAAGTATATGAAAGTATGTACTTTACTACTAAGCTATGAGACACATTACCCTGACAGGGGAAAGGAAAAAAAATCATCTTCTTAATTTCATTTATTTCCTTACTTACTTTGCTTTCCTTGTTTAGGTTTTGTGGCTATGACTATGGGAATACCAAGTAGTAGATAAGTTTTGTTTTTGCAAGTCATTCCTTTGACTCATACCCACAGCCTTTAGAGACTTTTAAAGTTTCACTGATAGTGCTGTCAATTAGGGTAAGGCATATTTTGCAAAATGAGTGATGCCTTCAGATGAAAGAACAATGTAACATGAAACACATACAAAAAAATCTATGTGCGTCTGTTTTTAATGAAGAACTTAGTTACTTTTTTGGACTACCGATTGTGCCTTGGGATTCTAGGAATTGTTGCCAAATAAAGTAAATTGTAGATATTAAAAAAAAAATAAGGACATACATGGAAAGGCTGAGCCATAAAGCAGGAAGCTCTCAAGAATCCCGAGAGTTTTAACCCATAGATTAAATAGCTGGGATCTCCAGTTAAAGGAATGCGGTAGCAGACACTGGGAAAAGCCTTGCTCTCTCAATAGAGGTTGAAGAATTGGACACCCAGTGTGTCCACACAAAACCTTTATTATGCAATTGTCCTGCCCTGTTTATAGAATCTTACAGGCAACCCAGAGAATATTAGATGTATCTATGCTACACAGTTAAATCAGTTTCATGCCACTGTAATTGCCAGGGATACATCTTAAAGAATTTTGAGATTTATTGTTTGGTTGTGGTACCTAGAATTGTCTTTTAGAGAGCTCTAATGCAGTGCTATTCAATGTGGTGGTCTGCAGACATGAAGAGTTTCCAGGATTAATATGATAATAATATGGTACAAATACAGTACCACTCCCTGACACACTGGAAAAATGCTGACCCTTCACACCAGATAGCTTGAGAAACCTTTCTATGGTATAGAATTAAACTGAGTCCCTTTATTTTCAGGGTGCCTTGGAAACGTATAAGTATCTTACCAAACTACAAATCCCAACATTCCTTAGGACCGAGCCACGAAAATTAAAGCAGTTTAAAATAGATGAGGTGGTATCAGGCAGATGCACCTGTAGTCTTCCATTTATAACCTCCCTGCATTTTTCCTATGGCTTTTTCCATCTTGTTTCTTACCAGGAAAAGAATCTGCTGGAAAGAAGGATTGATAGCAGCCATGCACTGCCCTTTGACTGGTGGAGCTAGACGTTCTCCCTTTGGGAAGCAACCTCAGTCAAGGTAGGTAATACTGAGCTAGATGGATAAATGTTCTAGATCTTGGGAAACCAGTTTGGGACAGCAGCCTGGTTCCCTATTTTACTAATCTGCCCTCATTAATGAGCCAGATGGTATCAAGGGGTTTGGATGCTGCTTGGATATCACTGGCTCTTCTGTTAAGGCACTGGAAAGAGCAAAGCCAATACCATGCAGCCGGTGCTTTGACTCCTGATGTCGAGACTCATCCAGCTCCTGAAGCACTAGCCAACTTCCCTTTGCATCCTGCATGTGTGGAGGGAGACGTGTGTGGAGTAGAAGTTCCACCAAATCCACCAGGTCTCCTGCCTTCCCTGTCTGCATTCTGAAGGGGCTAGAATAGAAGCACACAGTGGCCAGAAAAACTCTGCAGGCCAGGCCAGACGTACAGGCTTGGACAAGAGCTCCCCAGCTTAGATAGATAAATGACACTGTGATAGCATACATACAGGCAAGGGTTCAAAGCTGGCATTCACCAGATGATAGCTGCCTGCTCCAAATAAAACCTGTCTCATCACCACATCAATGCCCAGCTGGGCAGACAGTCCGAGCTTGTCCAGCCACCTGTCAAACAAAATAGGAGAAAAAGACAGATAACCTTAACTCAAACAACCTTAAAACAATAGGGCAGAGGAGGAAATCTGCCCTAACCAACAGATGGTGTTATTTTATGCCACACAAATGTTTAAAAAGACAGCCAATGCAGACATCAAAAGTACTATTCTTGAAGTTTTCAATGAGACTCTGAATAGATAGTTTTTGGGAACTATTTTTAATACTCTTTTCAGACTGTGACAAATAACCATGGTTGAGAGCAGCAGAGACCTTTGTAGAAAAATATTCCCAGTTCTTGGCACAGATAGGAATGTCCAGGGGAACTGAGACTGTCCAACCTGGGGCAGCAAAAACAACAAAAAGTTTTGTGGTGCCTTAAAGATTAGCTTTTGTTATTGTGGCATAAATTTTCATGGATTACAGATAAGAGATGTCTAAATGGACCATCTCCTCTTAATGTAAGTATATGCAAACTTCTGAGTAGTAGAACAGAGCTCTTCAACATGCAGTGCTCAATAAGAAAGTCCCCTGCAATTTGAGGCTTGGACGAGATTAAGATAATGCAACTATGCCTGGACCTCTTCAGTACTCTCGGGATAGAGGATGGCAGAAAACAACCACTGAAAATTGTATTAAAAGGGACAAAATCTCAGAATTTGTAGTTAGGTGTGGGCTGCCTTTATAATAGGAAGGTGGAGGGCTTTGAGTTTTCACACAGACAATCCTTGATAATCTCACCTTGAAAGTCCATCTCTACCTTAAAGTCTCAGAATTTTTGCCCATCATCCAGAAGTCAGTGATACCCAGCCCTCCTTCAAGAGGAAATGAATGTTTCTGTGAAGGGTTTTGGCCTGCAATTATATCAAACGTACAATGGTTTCTCCTTGTTTCCCCGAGAGCAGGCTGCACACAATAGTACCCTGGATATTTCTGGTAACTGCCGGTTGGTTGGATGTTGATGGGGCATTAATGGTTCTTTCTGTTTGGTCAAGGGCCGAGTTGCTTATCTGTTGGTTGTGATTTTCTGGTTGAGAGCCTATTATTTCACAGAAGGCAAGTACAGCTCTTTGCGGATAAATATTATCATACTCACATAAAACCAGCAAGGTATGTATTGGAGAGTTGGGGAGCACCACCTCCATAAGCTGAACTTGTTTCTCCCAGCCATACGCTCTTCCCTGGCACTGTGTTATCAACAAGCTAGAAAATGTTGTGAAATTGAAGTAGAAAAGAGAAGGTCAATAACTAGACTTGGAGCAATACCCTAGTCCACTCCAGTACCCATCAGGACAGGTAACTCTGTCTATTCCTGCAGGCCGTCCCTTCCAGCTTACTGTGATGGAGAATATAAATTTTGCATTTTAATTCTTTACTTATAATTAATCCCACCCTATATTCGAGGAACTCGGGGCAGCATACTACAAAATCAGTTTAAACTGTTAAAAACAATTTAAAACGGTATCAATAGGGCCAAAAACTTTTTAAACCATTTCACATTTAAAATGAGGCACATTAAAAGCAATTAATATGTTTTATACCACTTTCATGTACACATTTCGATGAAATCAATCACGCTCCCAAAGCTTCAGTAAACTTGCCATGTTTTGACTTGCTACCAGAATGACAGCAGTGTTTTAATGTTGTGTGTTGTGCGCCATGTATATTTTATATTACTGTTGTACATAGCTTTGCAGTCTTGACATTCCAGTGGTTTATAAATATTTGTAAGCAAGTAAATAATTTTTTACAACCTGGAGTTCTTCCTGTGCAGCTGTGATGAAGGTATCTAGCACATCTGGACTCAAGAAATCCTCTCTGGTAGCAGTTCGTCCATTTAAATAATAACTGCAAAAAACCAAAACAAAACACCAATATATTTTGTGTAGGTTTAAAAGTCTCACAAAGTCAAAGAATGATGGAGCTAGAAAGAGCCTCATGGGGCCATCAAGTCCAAACTCCTGCTTAGTGCAGAATCTCCAGCAGGTACCTGTCCAGCCTCTCTTTGAAGACATCCAGAGAAAGAGATCCTCCCCACCTCTCTAGGTAGTTAGTTCTATCCTTGAATCTCTCTCACTGTCAAGAAGTTCCTTCTAATGTTCAATCAAAATCTACCCTCCTGTAACTTCAAACCATTAGACGTGGTCCTACTCTCTAGAGCAGCAGAAAACAGGCCTACCCTTCTCTCTGTTGACAGCCCTGGATGCTGTTAAAGAGTGCAATTGTGTCACCCCTAACTCTTCTTTTCACCAAGCTGAACGTGCACAGTTCCCTCAACGTTTCCCCGTATATTTTATCCTTGATATCTCTTATCAACCTTGTTAGCTTTCTCTGGGCCTGCTCCAACTTGCCTATATCCTTCTTAAAATGTGGTGCTCAGAACTGAATGCAGTACTCCAGATGAAGCCTGACCAGAGCAGACTATAGTGGGACTGTTGCTTCCCTCAGCTTGGAAACTATGCTTCTACTAATGCAGGCTGAAATAGCATTTGCCGTCTTTGCTGCAGCATCAAACTTCTGGCTCATGTTTAACATATTTGATTTAGGATCAACAATAATCCCAAGGTCTTTTCTCACATAGAACTGTTGATCTACGTAATCCCCTTCCTATACTTGTAGATTTGGTTTTTGTGGACTAAATGTAAAATCTGCATTTGTCTCTACTGAATTTCATTTTATTAATTTCTGCCCAATTTCCTAGTTCATCTAGGTCAGTGGTTCTCAACCTGTGGGTCCCCAGATGTTTGTGGACTTCAGCTCCCAGAAGCCCCAACCACTATGGTCAATGCTCAGGGCTTCTGGGAGCTGAAGTCTAGAAACATCTGGGGACCCACAGGTTGAGAACCACTGATCTAGGTCCTTTTGAATTCTGTTCCTATCTTCTAATGTGTTAGTCACACACACCCAGTTTTGTGTCATCTGCAAACTTAATAAGGATTCCCTTCATACATCATCTAAGCCATTGATGAAAATGGTGAAGAGGAATGGCCGTAGGATAGAACCTTGAAGCACTCCACTTGAGACCTCCTTCCAGGTTGAAGCTCAACCATTGACGACTACTCTTTGAGCATGGTTTTCCAAACAATTATGGATCCATCTCACAGTGTTGCCGTCTGTTCCACATTTAATCAGTTTGCTAATCAGAATATTATGGGGCACCTTATCAAATGCTTAAATGAAATCCAGAAAAATGACACCCACAGTAGTCCCACCATCTATCAAACTAGTGACCTGATCAAGAAAAGAAGTTTTATTTGGCAGGATTCGGTCTTCACAGACTCATGCTGTCCCCTACTGACCATTGCACTGTCGTCAAGATATTTGCGGACAGACTCCTGTATAATCCATTCTAATATTTTTCCTGACATTGAGGTCGGGCTGACTGTTCTGTAGTTTCCTGGATCTTCTTTTTTGCCTTTTTTGAAGAGAGGGACAATGCTTGGCCTTCTTCAGTCCTTTGGGACCTCACCTGTTCTCCAAGATTTCTCAAAAATGAAGGCAAGGGGTTCAGAGAATATACCAGCAAGTTCCTTCAGTACTTAGGATGCAGTTCCTCTGGCCCTGCAGATTGGAACTCATTTAGATTAGCTAGGTGATTCCTGACTAACTCTATGTCACTCTTGATTTGCAGTCCCACATCTCTTGCTAAGGTCTCTGCTGCTGCATGGAAGCACAAAGTTCTCTTTTAGAGGGAAAACTTTAGCAAAATATGTATTGAGCAGTTCTGCCTTTTCCTTGTAGTCTGTTAGCATTTTATGTCCTTATTGAATACCAGCCCCACTGCTTCCTTGGTCATTCTCATGCCTCAAGTGTATCTAACCCCCCCCCCTTTTGTTGTTCTTTGCTTGCCTGGACAGGCTCAGCTTTTCTGAGGCCATTTGCGCACTAGACTGTTATAGCGCTATTATCCCACTTTCAACATCTATGGAATCCTGGAGTTTGCAGCCAGAGGCCCCTCCTGTAACTGCAAACCCCAGGATTCCATAAGATGTTGAAAGTGGGATAATAGTGCTATAACAGTCTAGTGCGCAAATGGCCTGAGTGTAAGCTTTCCTTACAGTATTCCTGCAAGCTTGTCCTACGCATCTATACTCTTCCTTGGTGATTTATCGTTCCTGCCATTCTGTATACATACTCCTTTTTCTTTTCATGTCTTCCTTGAGTTTGCAGCCTCATCAAACTGCAAATCCCAGGATTCTGTAGGATGCAGCCATGGCAGTTAAAGTGATGTCATAGTGCTATAACTGTTCAACATGAAAAAATACTTGTGCAGCATAAAAAGAAAAAGTTATCTTTACTTGTAATTTTTGAAATGTCTTTTTTACAGGGTTTGGGGGAGAGCTACTTGGTAGCATGTTTTAAGATTGCTCATAAATGGAAAAAATCCTATGTTTGTTCAGTGCTACGGAAGGTTACAGAACTTGATGGATAAATCACTAAACAAACAGATGTGTCTGATGGACAAACACAATTATTATATTAATTAGTTGATGGTTGGTATATTCTAATTTCTTACATAAATTATCATTCTTTGAAGAGTAACTTTCCCAAGACCTGGATTAGAAAACCTGATGGCATGTGTTTAGTATGTTCTTACACATTATACACTACAACACAGGTTGAATAAGGAAAATATTGCTGGATATGAATTTGATACTTACTGATGCCATGTAACAGAATCAATTACTTTCCCTCCTGATTTCAAGAATCTGAAAAATAAGATCAACAACAGTAATACCAGAGTGGTTTTATCAGTTGGTCTCTTGTCCTTCAAATTTGAAGGGACATGTAAGCTTGTGGGAAAGATGACAGAGCAAACAGACAAGTATTCTCAGTGAGCAGCGATCAGTCTGTGGGACTGAAACTGAGACACAAAGCAAGCAGGATGATTGTAAAGTGGATGCCTGAAAAGGTTTGGCATGGGATGATGTGAGATGACTGCTTGGTTTATATCATAACTCCATCCACAGTTACAGGTAATTTTATAACTGTCTGTCCTAAATCTTGGGCATTTGCCAAATCCACATCAGCTCTGTGCAGACATCATGTTTAGTCAAGGTTTGCTTTCTTTAATCATGGTTAAACATCACATCAAATTAAATAAACTATAGCTAAGGCCTGGCCAACACCAGGATATAAAGGCAAACAGTTTCCTTACCTTAGAAAGCCTTTTACTGAGCAATTCTCATCATATACATTCCCTCCTGGATCAATGCTTAATTTGGTAAGCTAAACCATGGTTTCATGATACGTTTTTGATCTTAACCAGGATTAAGGCAACACAACCCATGATGGTTCAAGCTAAACTATGATTAAGCAACTAGTTTGCAATAAAGCAACTAGTTTATAAAGTCAGCAGTACCATAGAACATTTTTTTTACCTCCTCAGCAACTTCTGAGTGTGTTTCCTAGGCTGACCTACATCAGGGCCATAGAGTTTGGCAGTTTTGTAGCGCCTGTAATTGTTCAGAAGCTGACGGAGGTGTACGAAATCCTGTCCGAGCTGGAAGCCATCAATATAAATGCCAGACTTGTGCCTGAAGCTGTTAGGCTCTGAAGAAAACATACAAAGTAAACATAGTAAGATGACTCTCAAAGCATGGTTATCTGTTATGAATCATTCAAAATTTACATAGTGGTAATAATCAACCATAAGTACAGAACATTAAATATCCGTACGGCTGCTAGGTACACTTTAAAATTTTAAAGAACACACAGAGCTGAAAATACCCAAGATACCTTTTTATCCAGAAGTGCACTGCAACTAAGTAGTACTTGGAAGAGCATGTGCCCCAGACCATTTCCACACTACACTGTTACAGTGCTGTTATTCCACTTTCAACAGCCTATGGAATCCTGGGGTTTGCAGTTTAGGGAGGGGCATTTAGAATTCTCAGCCAGAGAGCTCTTTGGCCTCAGCAACCTACAAACCTCAGAATTCCACAGGATGTTGAAACTGGAATAATAGCACCATAACAGTATAGTATGGAAATGGCCCTGGTTTTCTTTAAGGCCCTTTTCGCATGGCAGTTTGCAAGCGAAAGAGCCCCTTGGGCGTCATGTAAATGTGAGGAGTGGTCTGCATGACGCACTCCCATCTCTGCCACGCTCAAGGCCTGCACGCGCAGCAAATACGTATTTTCTTATTACTAGCGCAGGGCTCATGGGCCTGGGCCGCACTTACCTGCGGTGCGGAGCCTCTGGAGCCGGGCCGGTTGTGCGCCCTCTCCTCAGTGCAGCCTCCTACTCCCAGGCTGCACTGCGGAAGGAAGGAAGGGGCGCGGGCGGGGCTCTCGCGCGAGCAGGAAGGAGCTGCGGAGCCCAAGCAGCGGGGAAGCAGGAGGCTTGCGAGAGCCTTCCTGCCCAGGCTTCTCACGCGGGGCCCACACTCCAGCAGCGTTAAAAGGTAAGCTGCGGAAAGGGCCTAAGATTGTCTCTTCAAAAATATTAATTTTAGGGTTTGGTATATGAGTATAGCAGAATATCAGAGTTTACTTTTTAAAAATTTTGACAGTTTTTGTGTTTTCTTCTTATTACTCCGTTAAAGATTTTTAGTATCAATTTCCAAAATATCAAGTTTACGCAGACACCAGCCAGAATTCATTACTGCAGCTATGAATGTGTAACCAAGATTTATGCATTTGTGACTAATTTGTATTCATGATTGCTACATATTCATTAGTTTAGGAAATACATAGGAATTGTGAAAGTTCCCTCGTTCCCACTTCTCAGGAGGCAGCTGCTGCAAGCAACAGAGGTCTGTTCCCTTATCAGTCAGAAAGCAGCTGACTGACATTTCAAACCTCCCTCCTGCGTTCAGTCTCTGGTGTGAGGGGAAATTGCAACAGGGATCCTGCTTCTGACTATGGCACTGGAGACGGCTCACAGGAGGGGGTGGAAACATCACACAGCTGCATCCCAATCAATAGGAGAACAGGCGCCTGTCATTCACAGTGACTGCTGCCCAGTAAGTGCGGGTTTGGGGGGAGCTGGGCAGGGAGACATTACTTAGCTACATAACTAAGGTGGTTACATAGCTAAGTAGGTGATACAAAGTCATAGAATCATAGAAATGTAGAGTTGGAAGAGACCACACAGGCCATCCAGTCCAACCCCCTGCCATGCAGGAACACCCTCAAAGCACTCCCAACAGATGGCAATCCAGCCTCTGCTTAAAAACCTCCAAGGAAGGAGACTCCACTACACTCTGAGGCAGCGTATTCCACTGCCGGACAGCCCTGACCGTCGGGAAGTTCTTGGCCAATAAAACCATATAAAAGAAAATAATACACAATAATGCACACATACTGTGAACGTTCACATGATTAAAGAACAAAGTGCATTTTTGTACAAATCTTCTAGGTCTAATTCCTTTATCCCTTATATTTTTATATTATCATCCTTACCAACTGTCTATTCTGAAGACTCTGAAGCTATTCTGAAGCTATAGAGTGAAACAATCTTTATCTCTGACACATTTCTTTTTCATCTGTGGAACAACTAGAAAGTAACTCTCAAGACATCACTTCTTAAAGCACCAAGGCAGCATAACACTGTGGTTACAGCAAGGCAGTGAAAGAATCTTGGTTAACATGCAACACAATTCTGCAGTTTTGCAGTGCCACATTTAAAAAGACACTTAGAGTTTCCTCTTCCCTCTTTGGCATTTGCTAATAAAACAATCCATCACATCAGCAAATATGCACAATTAATCACATACCATTTCCGAGTTCCCAAGACATGGTGTACTTCTGGGAGTCGGTGTAGTTCAATATTAACTGAGCATTTGTGCTGTCCCACTGGGAGTTGCCTTTCCTTAGCAAGGCGTTGAGTCCAAATATTAGATGCAAATCAGCACAGTGTGCAAAGTTGTACAAAATATCAATTGTGCTTCCTGTGGACAGGATGGAAATATCATTACATGGCTGAAAGTTTATGATATCCCTTCTCCACCCTGATCTTAATTCAGATTTTCTAAAATTTGCAAACCAAGAAGTATTCATATATGTCCTAAATCACATTCGCATTCTTCTGTGCAAGATGAAGTGAATCCTACGAGCAAGCCTGTGTGCGTATAGGAGACAATGATGCTGTCGTGAGAACTTCTCCCACTGTTATGCCTTGTCTTGGAGAACATTTGAAGTACCTAGAAACCTTGTAAGCAGAGATTTGTTTATTCTGGCAATGCTTGTACATAACGATAAGCTAGAAATCACAGAATGTGAATGATTTATGCACTCATAGATGCAGCTTCTTCACTCCCACTTGTGCAACTGTCTGAATAAACGAGGCAAGATAGCTAAATACAATGTCCCAAGCAGGAATATGGCACACAAGCCAAACTAACAAGCCAAGCCAAGACTTGCCAAACTTTCTAGCCGCCTTGGGATTTCAATTCAGCTTTATTGTTTATCAGAAAAGGCTGAATCCTTAGTGGCTTGGGTTGTATTCGCGTTCTCTCATTCTAACACACTCATAAGGACAGCTATTGGTGTCATAACTCCTTTCCTTTCTGAACTACAGTCAGCCCTCCACATTTGCGGGTTTCACTTTTGTGGATTTGATTATTCACGGATTATTTGCTGTCACCTCTGCTGCCTCCCTATGCCATTTTTAATAGGGACTGCAAGCCTCCTGAAAGTGAGAAACTGTGAAGGAGGCTTGTAAGTCCCTATTAAAAATGTTGTGGGGCAGCAGTGGAGGTGGCAGTAAGCCCCACCAGCCACTCACTTCTGCCTTGTGAAGGAACCCTGATACCTCAAAAGAATCCACAGTGGGTTGAATATGGTGATCATACTTTTTTGTGTGTTAAATATAGTTTGGGAGGGCCTAGAATTATTCAACTTTTTTTCACTTTCACAGGGGTCTTGTGCCCCTAACCCTAGTGAATGTGGAAGGATTACTGTACAATAAAACCTCTTGCAGATCCCACCTCCTACACCCAGCATCCATTCTATCTGTGCTACCTGTTTATTTTGCTGTGCCTTGGGACTCGGGGAGAGAGCACTAGTAACCAGCTTAGTGGGGCAAACATCCACAAGGGACTACTACTCTTTAGGGGAATAATACAGAGGAACTATCCAATGAGACACTTGGGAATGGGATGGGCAGAGCTTAGGGAAATTACATTTTTGGGACAATTCTCATAATGCAATTGCCAGCAGTCAGCAGCCATGCTGGTCTTGGGAATTCTTGGATTTGCACAGTTGTCCCTCACACTCACTATAGTTAGGGGTGCAGGACCCCACAGAACTGGAAAAATTGCAAATATCAAAATATGTGTGTGTGTGTGTCTGTGGAAGGGGGGCCAAGGCAGGGTGGAGAGAGCAGGCACCCAGGATCCAAACCAGGTCAGGGAAAGGAAAGGGAAGGAGAGATTGGAACGATTGGATTGATTGGAGCCATTGAGAAGGAAAGTTCCCCCAGAAAAGAAATGTCTAAGGTGTGTGTGGGGGTGGTGGTCAGGGGTCAGAGAAAACTTACAGATAATCAGATCCATGAAAATCAAACCTGCAAATGTGGAGGGCTGACTGTAGTCCACAAAGGAACTTTTCCAAGCTCCTTTGGGGGCTATACTGAACATTTAATCTACTACTTTGGTCATCTCTCTGTAAGCTAATGAGTCAAGCTTCTTGGTGTCCAGACTGCAGACATGAGTTTCCAGACTGATGAACAGCAGGAAAGAGCAGTATGGAGGACAGTTGGCTCTTCACATTCACTAGCGTTAGGGGTTCATCACTCTTGCAAAAGTGGAAAAATCACAAATATCAACATGTACATGTGTGTTTGTGGGAAGAGGGCCAAGGCACGGTGGGGAAAAAGGCACCCAGGGTCCAAATCAGTTCAGGGAAAGGCGAGAGAAGAGCAGTGCTCTGACATAGTGGCTCTGTACTTCCTCTCTCCTGCCCATCTCCTTCCTTGGGTGTGGAGAGGCATTGGGAGAGGGTTTGTGGTACTGAGAAATTGGGCTATGAGCTGTTCTTATCTGGCCAGGCAGTGGCTAGTGGCAGAGGAGGAGGACCAGAGGCAAGTTTTTAAAGGGGCTATACAGCCTGATCAGAGCTGCTGAGAGGGAATGTTCCTTTGATGGGGGGCGGTTTCTGTGAAAGTCACCTCCAGATGTGGAGGGCTGACTGTATAACTATCACCGCAAATATCTTACGTGTAATGGTGGTGTTTCTGTACTTATTCTTGTACTGCTCTCTGAGAAGAAGCATCACTTGGAAAGGCCACTGAGACTGCAAGACCTCCATGATGTCCAAAGGTGGAGATCTGAATCTACAAACATCTGCAGCATCTATGGAGTGAGAGAGAGAAACAGTGAGATAAATATTTCAGGGTTATTGTGAGGGCAGTGTCATTACTGTGTCAAATTTCTTTGCAGGGAGATACAACTGCTGTGCAATCCTTGTGGTTGCTTGTAGCATTTCACCAGAATTTCTGACTGTCAAGCTGATTGCAATAAATAAAGACATTGGAATGTTCAACAAAAAGGCCACACATAGGAGGACATGAGAATGTTTTAAGGTTCATAAATAGGCTAGGGAACTGAGGAACAGCCCCAAACGTAACTATTCTGAAGAGCCAGTGAGACTTTCCTACATTCTTCTTAACCATCCACTAAATGTCTTAAGGACAAATCCTCAAATTGCCAACTCCTCAACATAATAGGAAAATTACAAAATTACAGACTCTGGACAACACCAGTCCAGCCCAAAGATGATCCATTGAATCAGTTTCTGAATACTAATAAGCACTTATGTAAATCTGATTAGCTCTATGAGTCTCCACTGGTCAGGACTAGCCAGTTGACTTGGTTGTTGTTAACTGATGTCAAACCAGCTTCAACGTAGGGCAGAGCTTTCCAAACTTTACATGTTGGTGACACACTTTTTAGACATGCAATGTTTTGCAACACAGTAATTCAGTTTTATGTATTAGAAATGAATGAATAAATCATAAAGCATAAATCATATATTTTTAAAAATATAAATGAAAGGTTTTCATGAGATATGTTGTGCCCTCATAGATTTTGTTATTACAATTTATGTATGTGTCCGTAGTTACTAGCAAACCAGAGGTAAATGAACTAATTGTCGCCCTCTCCAGGGTCCTTCTTGGCCCAGGGTGGCGACGACACACCTACACACTGTAGCTGACACACTAATGTGTCGTGGCACAGTTTGGAAAGCTCTGACTTAGGGCAACCCTATGAATGAGAGACTTCTAAGACACCCTATTATCAACAGCCCTGCTAAGGTCTTGCAAAGTCAGGGGGTTGTAGTTTCCCTGATGGAATCAATCCATCTGTAATGCAGTCTTCCTCTATTTTTTCTGCCTTCCACTGTGCTGAGCTTTATCATCTTTCTTAATGAATCATGTCATCTCATGGTATGTCCAAAGTATGATAGCCTCAGTTTAGTCAATTTGTCTTCTAGGAAACAGCTCTAGGATTTGCTTTAGGAAACAGCTCACGTCCTAGTAGCTAATTGCTACTGGGCAGCAGCAGTTGGTGGTGGTGACAAAAGCAGAGGTAATGGCAGAGGCATTTTAGCTAAATCTTGTTAGCACTGCACAGGAGGGGGAACTGGTAAAATACTTCTCAATGTCTTTTATCTTGAAAGCACTCTGATGAGACAGTCCAAAATGAAATAATTGTCTTTAGGCCTCTCCCATTACGGGTACCAACGTCTGTTTTAGGAAGTAACTTCTCCCTTAACTCATTGAGAGTCTCAGAGGAACCTTTAATCTGCAAGTGCTTCTGATTATGCGAGTTAAGATGGTGGAACAGAGCCAGCTTTATAGTCATGGCAGATGGTACTCCCTTCCTGAAAGGCTGCATTCTTGCATTTATTTCTGTTCTGTCAGGTTTTTAATGGGTGCTCAGCTTGTGATTGACTTATTACTGTCAAGCTGACTGTCCTTTTGTGGCCTTTTGATTGGCTTCGATAAATGTGTTGTCCAACTGTGATTTCTTTTTCCTCCCCACTCAGTTGTGGATTTTATGGATGTAGCAATAAATCAGTGGCACCGTCAAGGGTTAAGCAAAATGTGTTTTGTCTCATTTGCCAACCTGCCTAGATAGTCCTTTGAATGCAGGAATACATGATTGTCAGCAGCTCTTGCCACCGAAAATAGGGTGGAATCAACATTTACACTTAGTATAATAAGACTGCTGACACCCTGCTATGAAAAGCCTGAATAGAAGTTCTAGAGCAGTTACCTTTTTTCTACTTAACTGTAAGGGGATTAATAGCATCCAATAGCCACGACTGATTAACACCACCAACCAGAGAAAGGGTGGTTGTTTTAGACTGGGTTTTTGTTTCCAGACCTTGGAAATGTGAGTTTTTGGGACCACTCCTCCCAGACTCCCTGAGCCAGTTGGGCTCACTGGATTCTGTGAGTTGTGATCCAAATAAAATGATTTTACCAAGCCCTGGTTTCTGTGCTTGTGTCTAATCAACTCACTAGGGAACAATTCTTCCTAATGCTCATTTTCCTTGTGGAAAACTTGCCTCTTGACCAAAGTGCAATTCCCACAAAGAAAAGTGACAGAGTGACTCAAAAGCCTGATTAGGCTGACCCTTCGCTTAGAATTCCTTTATGCCCTAACTCTGAGGACACTGGGGATGGGTTGCTTCTTTTTTTCCATTCTCTCTCTCTCTCTCTCTCTCTCTCTCTCTCTCTTTCTCTTTCTCTTTCTCTTCAACAGCAAAAGTATAAAAAGGCATTTGGCATCTACTTAATTCAGGGGTGGAAAAACTGTGGCCTTTCTGCTCCATGTAGCCTTGAACACTCCTTTAGCAGCTCCTGAATCCTCTCCATTCCCCACCCCGCTGCAATTTCTAGTCAGACTGTTATGAAGACAATTTTTTGGCCCGAAAGCAGTTTGAAACTGAAGAAAACTACGAGGCAATGTGGCAGCCTTATCCTCTAGTCTCCAAACACCACTTGTCTCAGAATCAACTTTATTAGACCAAAAATTGGCCCAAATTTTTAACTGGCAGAGATGTGAGGGCACTTCTGGTGCAGCAGGAACTGCTGGTTCGCCCAGTGGGGAAGGTTATGGGGGTGACAATTGTGCAGTTGCCCACCACGGTTTAATCCATGGTGGGGATCAGGTGGGGATCAGGTGGCTGCCCACAAAAAGAGGGACAAATGATCACTTTTTGTTCAATTGTGCCAACACATGAACCATTTC
Organism: Iguana delicatissima; assembly: GCA_948472985.1. Lineage (NCBI taxonomy): Eukaryota > Metazoa > Chordata > Lepidosauria > Squamata > Iguanidae > Iguana > Iguana delicatissima. Next base: position 87,300 of record CAOKZL010000945.1, read on the forward strand.
CGCACTACACTGTTAAAGTGTTGTTATTCCACTTTCAACATCCTCTGGAATTCTGGGGTTTGTAGTTTACTGAGACCAAAGAGTTCTCTGTTTGAATCCTAACTGCCCCTCCCGAAACTGCAAACCCCAGGAATACACAGAATGTTGAAAGTGGAATAACAGCAGTATAACAGTGTAGCATGGAAATGACCATGGAGTGAGCTTGTTTTCTGTTGTTCCAGAGACTACAGTGAGAATCAGTGGATTCAGATTACAAGAGTATAGATTTCACCGAAACATTAGGAAGAATTTCTTTACTGAAAGGGTTGTTTGAGAGCTAGTGTGATGTAGTGGTTTGAATGTAGGACTACAAACTCTGGAGACCAGGGTTCAATGCCCCTTCTCAGCCATGGAAACCCACTGGGTACCTTGGGTGTGGCACACTCTCTCAGCCCTAGAAAACCCCATGATGGGTTTGTCTTAGCATTTCCAATAGTTGGAAATGACTTGAAAGCAAACAACAACAACAACAACAGCAAGAGTTGTTTGACAGTGAAACAGATAGTCCCAAAGCATTTTATCACATCAGACAGGTAAATTGCCTTTACAGCAGGATAACAGCATATTTGGCTGGGAGTTTTCACATGACATCTTCCTATTCTGTTGTTCTTCTGGTGAGAGATCATTAGGAAAGCATTTCTTTTTCAAAGAAGGTCACTAACAAATTAATCCATGGCCTCCCACTGGGATAACAACAAAAGAGGACTGAAGTAATGTGGTAAGTCCCAGCTAAAGACACTATTATCCTGTTGTAAGTGCAATTTACCTGCCTTGGGTGATACAGCCCTGAGGATGGTGACCTCTCCTTCTTAGGAATGTTTTTAAGAAGAGGTTGGATGGGCGTCTTTCTGGAGTACTTTAATTGTGTATTTTTACACGGAAGGGGATTGGACTAGATAGCACTTGCTGCCCCTTCCAACTCAAAAATTTTATGAGGCTATTGTGCTTTGGACATACCATGAGACACATTACTCACTGGGTGAGATAATAACATTCAATAAAGTTGGAGGCTTTAAAAAGAGAGAGAGAGAGAGAGGAAAGACTACATGAAAAGTGGATTGATTCAATCAAGGAAACCATGACCGGCAGCTTGCAAGACCTGAACAGGACTGATAACAATTTGAGGTCTCTCATCACAGGTTGTCATAAGCAAAGCTGACTTGACGGCCCATAACAACTAACAACTTCCCTCACCAGCATAAGGAAGACTGTAGTCAAGTGCTTTGGGCGCCCACTCACCGTGCTCTTCAAGGGCTGGTTCTTCTCTAACAGATGTGAAATGTAGCCCTATGAGTCTGCTCTGACACAGGCCCCATTGCGTTCAAGAGGGTTTGCTCACTAGCAAGCATGTTAAGCTTTGTAGCTGTAGCCTCCAGCTTACCTTGTTTTGCTAACAGATCCAGGAAAACTTTTTCCTCCAACGTTGGCTCCTTTTTGGGATCAAAAATCAAGAAGTCTGTTTTTGTGCCACCAAACCTCAAAAAACCGGGAGACAAGCCTCTGGCTAATGTACGCAGTTTTGTAGAGCTAGAGAAGGGAATGCCAAGAAAATATTGTTAATAGCAGTGGTGGCAATAATATTGAACAGCCAAGATCCTACATCACATTTCATAACTTTACGAATCCCTAGCTATGTTGCAGAATCACTGCAAAACCCTGCTAGTGAATTGTGATAACTGTGCATCTGGACATTGGCAAGAGTGCTCCAAGGCTCATGGGGCACTTCTGATATGCATCAAGCACTTCTCATTCACATTGGGTGCTTCTGATGAGCACTGGACACTTCCTAGATGGTAAAAACAGCTTATTTCCTCTGCTTAGTTTGATGCAGTGTGCTGTGAGTCATGAGTTGGATTTTTCGCTGACATGCAACATTTCTAATTCTAAATAAAGATGATATTTTAAAATATATACCTCCCAAATCTTGCACCAGCAATTTATAGGTCACATGAAACTAGCTTTGCTTTGACACCCCTGCTGCTCTTGAAGGCAGACTAGATTCTTAATAGCTAACTTAATAGCTGTCTCTGTAAGAAGTCAAGGGCAGCAGTATGCAGGCTGGTTTCAGGACAGGCTCTTCTGGCCACTTTATGTACTTGTCAACGTGTGCAGTTCAGGTTTTGGTTTAACCTAACCACACCTTTTACAGCAATTTCCTGTCTCCAGGGCTTAATCGAGGCAGTCAGTTGCTTTGGACTCACATGACTTTCCTACCTCTGAGCAGTGATGGGTGTAACCTATTTGGTGCGGATTCTTCCTCTTACCAGCTCAAACATGCTATTTTCATTACCGGCGACTGCTGTGTGTATAAAGTAACAACAACAAAGGATGCCTCTTAATATATACAGAGTGGTTTTCCCTCATCAAATAAATCTACCAGAGGCAGGCAACCTTTCAAAGATGAAAATTGGAACATCTGAGTGAGGTCAAGATGGCGAAAGTAATGAATGAGGAAGAACACACCAGCCTGGAGATGCTGTGGCAGTTTCCTTTTGCCTGAGCCTGTTGAGAGGGGCAAGATTCTGCCCCCTCCTGTCCTCTCCACACAGTGATTGAAAGTAAACTACTTTTGTACTTTGAACTCAATGTGCAGCAATTGAAGTCAGCTGAGGACAACAGGGAAGAGAGCAGGAAGAGTGAGGAAGTGGGGCATTTTAACAGTAGCTGAAAAAGTGGGACAAGAAAAGATTGAGACTGTCTGTGCCAACTGGAACAGTTGGAAGGTATGTGACATGCTGGGTAGTACTAGACTATAGTTTCCATCAGACCTAACCAGCACAGGAACTGCAGAGCAATCTGATGGCATTTGATGGGTCATCTGTTTTTTACATCAGTATAGTGTTCCCTGCAAAAAGAGCAATAGACTAACACATTTGCTCCCAATCACACCTTGCAGCTTCTGTCTCCTGCTCTTTTCTCTCCATTCCTCTTGCTGCTGTCTGACGTTTAGATAACTGACAGTGGGCATTTACATAATATATTTCTTGTAACTAAGATGTGTCCCTTTTTGTGTGAACCTAAGAAACTGTGTAAAAGATTGTGTACTCAAAGGACAGTCAAGTGAGGTCCTTCTCTCAGTCCCAACACCTTCACTGGCACAGCTTGTGAAGCAGTAAGATAGGACTTTCTCAGTGCCTGCTCCTAGGTTCCAAAACTTAATTCTTGAGAGGCAAGATTGGTCCTCTCTTTGTTGTCCTTCTGTTGGCAAGTGAAGACTTAAAAAACAACAACATCTGACAGGCTTTTAGACAAGACGATTTTAGGAGAAAAGACTTTTAAGAGGGTGTGGTACTGTTTTAATTCAACCATTGTAAACTGATTTGTATTATTTTTAACTGCTTTCAAGGTGGCAGTGCCTCAACCGAAGGGTTTCTGAGACACTGGAGATCAGGATACTAGAAAATGACATCCATGGTGCTTTCCTTGTTGTGGGGTGTATTGAGAGAAGCAGTTGAGTCAGGACCCTGAGGCATCTCTCCACTGCCTGTTCAAGATGTGCTCGTGATCAAGACAGCATTGCAAATATTATTTCCCAGAGCCCCAATCTGCAACACCTCAAAAACTAGTATACTGCTAGGCTGAAAGGTTTTTTTGGGGGGGGGGCAGGTCGCATTTGGACATTAATGACCATAAATGTGAATCTCCAGCATTTATGAGACCATCATTCCAGGTTGCAATCTCATAACTACTGAATAGGATGCCAGCTGTCTTGAATATTAAATACAGTAGAGTCTCGGTTATCTGACCTTCGTTCATCCGACATTCCGGATTATCCGACATCGCGGCTGCCTGGGGGCGTGGCTGTAGGCATTTCCACGCCCCCCAGACACGCCCCCAAAATGGCAGCCACTATGGGCCTCCTGATTATCCGACATTTTCGGGTATCCGACGATCAGCCCGCCCGTTTATGTCGGATAACCGAGACTCTACTGTAATGACTTTTCTTTGGTGAAGGAAAAAGACAGAGTTGCTCAGAGTTGGTATTCATTCACAAGCTGCAAACGTGCTTGGCATCTGCTTGCCAGATCGAGCTCCCCTAATGGCCACAGCTAATATAAATAACTCTTGAGACACAAAGAGAATCTGCATCAGTTAATGGGTGACATGAAGCAGATTATGAAACACCAAGTACTTCCTGATGAGAGCTGATAAAGCACCTGAGTTTACACCAAGGACCTACAGGATACAAATTTTTTCTGCTTAATCTGCTTGCAACCCAAGACTCAAAGAGGATGGCAACAGATATTAATCACACACAGAATAATTCAAGCTGGCTGTAGAAAACTGGGAAAAAAGTAACAGTTGGGGGTATGAACATTGATTGCACACACAGTTGCCAAGTAGGAAGCACACAATCTGATATAATTTGACAGCATGTAAATGACAGCTTTAAATATTTAAAAGCGAGACTCTAGTTCTTACAATCATAAAGCGGGGGGGGGCTTGAGATTTTCCCATGTTACACTGATGCACAGAAATCAGTGATGCTGTTAGACTTTGAAAATATAGATCTTGACATAGAGACGAATCAATCGAATGAAGTGTCTTTGCTTTGTCTTTCATTCTCCGCTTTCCACTAAAATGGAAGTAGATTGGGAGCACGTGGTGTGGTTTGGATTAGTATTTATCAAGTTATGGATCCAAATTCTTCCAGCAATGGATCCTATTAGCAGTGGAATTATTTATCAATATATATCAAGATATCAAATTATTATTTGATGAAGAGCAGTAAGTAAATATCTGAAAAGACAGAAGAAAAGTAGGAAGAAAATAACTTTCTACATTTTGTTCCAAACACAGAACTTAAATTCAGATATAATGTGGGAAATAATGGGACCCTACCAAACTACATAAGTATAGCTCTATAATTCCACTTTAACTTTTCTAGCACCATCTTGTGAAATCCTGGGATTGGCAGTTTGACAAGGTACCAGAGCTCTATAGCTGAGAATTCTAAATAACCCTCTGTAAACTACAAATCCCAGGACTCCACAAGACACTCTGTAGTGTGAAAGGACCCATATGGTGGAAGAAATTTCAAGAATTTGAACAAAGACGTACAGAGTGTTTGAGGCAGGCGCTACACGCTGCCTGGGGGTTAGGTTGACCCTGAGCCCAGCCCTCTACCTGACATATGTCAGTTTCCCCATGTGTGAGGATTTTGCTGTCCTGAAGAAGCAATCAAACATGATAAGTAGACTCCAGCACTAGCTTTTGTCATAGGATATGCTATAGCAGTGGTCCTCAACCTGTGGGTCCCCAGATGTTCATGGACTTCAGCTCCCAGAAGCCCTGAGCATTGACCATAGTGGCTGGGGCTTCTGGGAGCTGAAGTCCACAAACATCTGGGGACCCACAGGTTGAGAAACACTGTTCTATAGGATCTGCAATGGAATCCGTTTCATACCAACTGTCCCAGTTTGGCAGGATCTGTCCTAGTAAATCAGCTGCTTTTAAAATGTCCCAGTTTCTTTCTTCCTGCCCCTTTGTCCTCAGCTTACCAGAGTGCAAAAGCAGTTTGCACTCAATGAACTCAGAAGTGGGGAGAGGAGAAGAGCAGATGAAATCTTGCCCTTCGCCATAGATTCAAGCAAAAACAAACTGCTGCAGCCTCTTCTAGTTTCTGCGTTCTTCCTCATTAGTTACTTTTACCATTTTTAACCGTTTTTTTTAACGGCCACACGTCTTTCCATTTTCATTTTTGCAATGTTGGATGGTATGCAATTCATACATGAAAGCAACTGTATGCATGACTGCTTTAAAGGCATCCATGTGGAGGATGCTCCAGTTGTGTCAGCAACAAATTGCGCAAAACTCACAGGGTTTACCGCTTGGTGAAACCTCTGTGTGGATGCCTCTTAACCTGCTGCAATGTGACCAGATGTGGTGCAAGGAAATGTCAATTAGCTATGTGGAAAACATCATGAGCTAAAGGAAACCGCAGGAAATGGCAATGCAAAATACTTAGCCAAGAAGATAATTAAGGGTACAATTGCTCCTTAATTCCACATATGCCAACTCATTCATCCTCCAGCAGAAGGATGAAATGGAAGCTTGGGGAATAAAAAATAGTAGAAAGAAGTCCATATTAAAAAACGGAGCAGTAATATGTGATTTGAGACGTTGTCTAGTGTCCTGTTGGTGGTATATGCAAGTGTAAATCCACCTTACTCCTGCATATGTCTTTTTTTTTTTCATTTTAGAAATTCATATTCTGTTACATTCTCTGCAGTGACTAAATTTCTGCCTGACTTAGATCATTTCCGCACGAGACTGTTACAGCACTATGATTCGACTTTCAACCTCCTATGGAATCCTGGGGTTTGCAGTTTCGGAGGGGCCGGACGGCCCCTCCCGAAACTGCAAACCCCAGGATTCCATAGGAGGTTGAAAGTCAAATCATTGCACTATGTATTTGGCTGTGTCCCCGTAGCCAGACACAGAATGATTACATCGTCAGCTGAGAACTCCAGAAGGACCTTCAGAGGTAACAGCAGGTGATGTTAGCATTCTGTGTCTGGCTATAGAAACACAGACAGACATTTCCATGGTCCCTCTTTCCCCACTGTCCACCAATTGCAGAATGACCATGGGAGGGGGACTAAACAATCAGCTAAAACAATCTGGTGGGTATTGAGAGTACAGATGTTGCACAATACCACATGCGGAACAGTTCTGCTATATACTGTGCCCAGCAGGATCTCAGCCACTTTCTACATTTAATTTTTTTTTTTAATCATCCCCCTTCCTTCAAGACACTCAGCACAACTTATATTAACTCTCTCTGCTTCCCACTCCCACTCCTGCAAGGTAGAAAGAGAGAGAGATACTTAACTTTGCTAAAGAGGAAAAGATGGAATGGCACAGAGAGTCTGAAGAAAGTCATGGGGAAATTGTGGTCCTTCACATGTATTGGATTTCAATACCCAGAATCCCCAGGCAGTATGGCCAAAGGAAGGGATTTGGGGAGCTGTGTGTCTATGTACAGATATGACCACAGTACTGGAAGAAGAGCATAGTTGTTTCTCTTATAAGAAGGACAATATATAACTGTATGTACTTGTAAATTAGATCTTTGCCCCCAAGGAGCTTCCAGTTTAAATTTGACAGTGAGGAAAACATGAGGGCAGGGGGAGGAATGATAAAGGTAGCAAGAAATGAGTATAGTCACATGAACTTCAGCTTAGTTACCAGTGGGATTAAGGATCTGGGAGGTGGGATTGAGGGCTTGAAGGAAAAGGTAAATTTGAAGGGGGCATTTGGAGATGATACTGCAAACACATTTCTGGAGGATGAAGATGGTAGAATAAAAATCTCCCCTACAAGTAGGTTACAAAAATTTCTTTTTCAGTCCTAACATTGCTTCTGGTCAATCGGAGCTAGCAGGATTCTGAAGTGGCAAGTGAACGCACAAACCTATTTGACCACTGATATACCAACTAGAAGATGAACACCATAGGTGATGCTGTGTGACTATTAGATTTAAACAATCTCCCAGTCAAGACTTTCCTGAATTTTGTGGTTGCATCACCAGGGGTTGAATGAGCCAAAGAAGCCATTTATTTAAGTCACGGGCCATTTCCACACTAGACTGTTATAGCGGGAGGGGCCGGGTGGCCCCTCCCTAAACTGCAAACCCCAGGATTCCATAGGATGTTGCAAGTGGAATAATAGCGCTATAACAGTCTAGTGCAGAAATGGTCATGGTTTTCCACTTCTGGGAATGGAGAGTGCCTCTGACCATTTGCAGAGAGACTGCGACCTCTGAGGCATCACCATGAGGCCTCTCCTTCCCACGGCTAACTGGAATGAGAAGCATGATTTCTTGGAAGACTTAAACCAGTGTAACTCATGGAAGACCAAGCGAACTACCTGATGCGTTTCTGCGAGCGAGTTTTCATCAGCAGACAGACAAAACTGAGAAAGTTTAAAGAAGTCACTTCTCAGAATGAGTTTGTTCCTCAAAATCTAGGAGGTGGGGAAAGGGTGCCTGTCTTCCTAGGAATTCAGAGCTTGTGAAAAGTTACTTTTTTGGATCACAGTTCGTAGAATCCCACAGGCAGCTAGCTACTGGCGAGGATGTTTGGTCCTGTAGTCCAAAATCCTAACTTTCCCCACGTTGGCCTTCCACCAACCCATCGCCAACTCTGGTAGGTTTCCTGTATCAGGCATACCGAACACGCAGTGATTTGACAGGTGCGGCTTCCCCAAGAGGGAGAGGAAGCTTGACCCGTTGGATGCCTGCCTGGCATCAGCAGCACAGGCCCTGCCTTGCCGGTGAGGAGGGCAGCCATCCCCCGTGCCGGGGAGAGACCAGGCGGGGCGACTCCTTTACCTACCCTAGGAAGGTGATGTATCTGGGATCCGTGGCCAAGTTGGCATCGATGGTGAGCGACAGGAAGAAAGGGCTGACCTGCCGAACCGCTTGGTTTTCCGCCTGGAAGCTCAGCCCGGCCGCTTCCTCTTCGGCTTGCGGGGGCTCGGCCCCGGACCCCCGGTCCTCAGAGCCCCGGGGCGGAAGAAGAGAGCCGCCGTGGCCAGCAGGAGCGGGAGCGGCTGCATCTTCGCGGGCCGAGGCGCCGGCTTGGAAGCGGGGTCGGGGTGGCGGAGTTTGGCTAGACGGCCTCGGGGCGCCGGCTGGCCCGCCTCTGGGAGGCGGAGGGAGCGCGCATCTCGCTCGCCCCCGCTCCGCCCTGCCTCCTCGGGAGCAGGGCGGCGATCCTGAGCGCCCGCGGGAGGGTGAGAGGAAGGGAGGGAGGGAGCTGAAGGGCGGGAGCGCAGATCCCGATTTCCGCGCCTGGGCGAGCCTGCGACGAGCGGAGGCCAGGGATTCCCCGCTGCAGACGGAGCCGGCGCGTCCCGCCTGCCCTCCACGGCCACTCCGGGAGACGCTTAGACGGCGGGAGAGCTGAAAGAGCAGAGTGCCTCTGAGCATGCACAAAGTGCCGCCTCTTCCGGGTGCCCTGGAACACGTAGGAACCCGGTAGGAAACGAGGTTGGCGCAGAAAAAGAGAGAGGCATCAGAGCCACAGGTGAGGGATGATGGGAGTTGCAGTCCGACAGTAGCCCCAAGGTTCCTGGCACCTGATGTTGCAGCTAGGTGGGCAACCAGGGTGGAAAAAAGCAGGGGAAGAGCGAGGGCGTTTTTTGGCAGCTGGGACCAACGGCGGTGCCGGAGCGGCTCCCTTTGAGGTGTACTCCAGTGCTCAGCGGGCGCGCCCTGTTGGGTCCTGAGGGCCTCCTTCTGAGAAGGGTGCAGACAAGTTGGAGCAGGTTCGGAGAAGGGCAAGGAGGAAGAGGAGAGGTAGGGAGAAGAAAATGTATGAAGAGAGGAAGAAGGAGCTGGCGTGTTCAGCGTGGAGGGTGAGACCGAAAGGTGACCTGATAGCCCCCAAACTCTGTCACGTGAAGGAGGGGGCAGGCCTGTGCTGTACTGCCTCCCAGGGCAGGACCAGGTCTAAGGGTCTGAAGGCACAGTAGATTTCGACAGAACATTAGAAGGAACTTCTTGATAAAAGTTCAGCAGTGGAACCAGCTGGGTTGGTGGGGTCTCTCTGGTGGTGGGGTTTTCAAATAAAGGGGCTGGACAGCTACTTGCTGGGGATGCTTTTAGATGGAGAGCATGGCCCATGAGTTCCTCCTTTCCAGCGCTATGATTCTACGATCCTTGCCTTTGCTATAGTGTCATCCTAGAGCCTGGGCTTCCCTCTGTTAGGCAGCAGAGGGCATAATACCAAAGAGAACTCAGGACCTTGCGTTGTCGGGGATTCAGACTCTCTTGCTGTCAAAATCAGAAATCAGGGAAAACAGATTCTACAGCAAGAGTGAGCAAAGGGGATCCCAGCCCCTCTTTCTGTGTTCCTCAAGCTTACAATCCCCCAAATATTCCCCCTCCTGCAGTTTTTCAGGCAAAAGTTCCCCCCAAAATTGCTACAAATCCATCCCTAACAACAGCAACTCCAATTACAGCACTTCTCCCCAGTGGCTTGGGTCAGTTTGCCCAATTCTCTTCTTCTTTTCTTTTCTTTTTTCTTTTCTTTCATTCATATTTTTTTTTGCTTGGTTAACCCCCCCCCCTTGCATATGACAGGTCATTTCTAGTTGTTCAAAGCACATTGTTGGTGAAACACACCTGTCCCATGGGATAAACAACCCATCGTTGTTCTAATCTAGAGAATTATACTCAGAAAACAGCCAATAGCTTGCTCCGAAACTTCACAGGATTGAAGAGGTCAGTAGGTGGACAGCATACACTGATTTTGGGTTAGAAAGCCTAAGAAACTGCTTAGGCAGTTTCTCTCTTGGTAAAACATATTTGGAGGAATAATTTTTTTTTTTAGGTTAAGATCTGATTTATGACCAATTAAACAGCATGGAGAGAGAATTTTGTGTTTTTTTGTTTGGCCAAATAAAGATACCATCACAATATGGATATTGGAATTTATCTTGTGTGTAACATGACTATCTTTGCATTCATATGAGAGGAGGATTATTAAATGTAGCTGCCAGAAGTGAGAACTTAAAGTGGGAGAAGCGGAGTTTATATGATCTCAAACTGAGACTTGATTCTCTGAGCTTTTATTCCCTCCTATGAAAAGTCAAGCTATTAGGCTTCTGTTGGCATATTTTTACTTGATTCGGTGCCTAAATTTATCTTCAGCCCTGATAATATAGAGATTACTGGAGCGACATGCTACTCTTTCCTTGCAGAAAGGTCTCTGAGGCTCATTCCACATAGCAACAAGTTTGAGTTTTCAAAAAAATTATTTTTTCTTTTTCACATTTTCAAATGGAGAACCAAATTTTCTTGCTCTTTACTTTTTGCAATGAGCTCAGGGCCATTGGACATCTAGCTTAAGTCTATTTCAATAGCCTGCAGGCCTTCTTCTTCTCTGTTTCAAAACAACATACAAGATGCCATGAGTCTAATGCTGTTGATCCCTTTCCTTTCTCTCTTACAATTTACCTTCTTTGACTGATAAAGAAACATGTGATTTCAACAACTTGCAGAGAATTTTGTACCTCCTTTGGATAACCTGATAAAAGTGTTGCCACAACATGGACTTTGGAATTTGTCTTATGGTCAACACAGCCAAACCTGCGTTTGTGTGACTTGAGAAATATCAAACACAGCTGTTCAGTGTTTCTTTCTTACAGTGGAGGAAGAGGAACTGATACTATTTTAAACTAGGATTTTGGGCCTTTTTGGTTGGCTTTATAAAGATATTGCTGCACCTACTTTTGCAGATGTAGCATCTGGGATTGAATCACTGAAGCAGCTTTGGCAGGGTTCAGATTCAGTCTGCTTCAGAAAAACTCGATGTTAATTCAGACATTTTAAAAATATTTCATCAGCAGGGTTTGGGATTTGGCCAAAACTGAACCACACCCCTAACTGAGACCCAGACTTTTTCTGTTACTAGTCTTAACATTCTTCCTACTGTTTGAACTATCCTGGAGATACATTCCTATTAAGTTATTTAAAGGGTATTAGGAGACAGAGCAACCTAAATATTTTTTTCCTAGTTACAGATGCTAGTGACTTTTATAATGCTGTTTTGTGTTTTTTTTTGCTCATCTTGTAGAAAAACAATTTGTCAGCAGGAAATTCATATCTTCTTCACAGGCATAGGCACATGCCATGCAAAACAGTAACTTATATTTTTGTCAGAAGGAAGATGAAGAAAACACAGGGTGGCATGAATTGATTTTCATAGCCATTGAACTGCAGAGACAGATGCCACTAAAGAGAGGAGACATGCTTGGCCAAGGCTTCACTACAGAGAATTCAAGGCTTCTCTGTTCTGTCCAGCTTCAGCCATTTACGTGGTCCCTGCTTTTTCTGCCACCTACCCCTATTACCATTTCCTCATCAGCCCAATCCCATGAAACTGTTAGAAACAAATAGTCTGCTCACAGAAGTTCCCAGGGTTTAATTCCTGGCCCTCTTGATTCCACAGACCTTTGTGTGAACTCCTGAAAAGTTGCTGCCAGACAGAGAAACGAGCATGAGGCTAGACAGATCACCCACCTAATTATCCAAGACAGCTCCATCTATTCTAAATTGAATTCAGTGAAACAGATTGCCCAATTTAGGCGCCTAGGTACATAATGTGGTGTTATGGAGTTACTGTATGGATGCTGGAATCTGAAAAAAAAAGCACCTCTGTGTTTTGCATTTTAAAAAATGTGGTGCAGACTTCTAAAACAGCTGTCTCAATGCCAAATGTCTGCAATACAAACAGATGTACTCTGAAATGAGGTCTGTTCACAAATTGGGTGTAATAATTTTTCAAGAACTTAGAAGTCACACTTTATAGGCAGTGTTGGTTTTATTCTTTTTCCAGCATTGCTTGGAGGAGCTCAATAAAGATGGGAAACACACCGCTGGACTAGCCAGCTGCATCAGTGTTCTATTTGCTGCTATGTCACAGCTGTATATACATCAAAAAAGAGAGAACAAAGTAATTACATCATACTATGAATGTTCTGACTTGGCACTTTTTCCATCTGAAACTACTGTGGTTGGAACTAGGAAAACTGTAAAGTAATTCAGCCCCTGTTGTAACAGGAGACTCCTACAAATGTTAAGGCAGCAAGAAGTCTCACTGTATTTTGAATTACAGACTAACAGTACTGTTAACATTTTTAACAGGAGTATCATACACAGTGGAGGATGGTAACTGACTGTAGCAGCAATTAAGAGGAATTTTTATCCGATGTATTGTTTTGTGAAGTATAGGCAACATGTCATTTTTTAAGAAAATATTTTATGTTCAGATTGACCTTGCATGTATTTCTGCTCTTGGAACACAAAACAAAACAATATTCCTAAGATGATCACATTAGAATCATACTTATAGTGAATCAAGCAAGAACAGTTCCCAATGAAAAGGAATATTTGAGGACAGGTGATGTTGAGAATCATGATCTTGAACCTAAATCCATTAAATGGTCCTAAATGAGGTAAATCACTTGAACCAATGAAATTAAATGAAGTATTGATTTGTCATTCAGCAATTAATTCAGTGGCTCTAACTCCAGTTGTGATTGGTAATTAGATTTAGGTCTGAGGTGGAAACCATGAGTTCCTGCATGTACAACTCCCAGCAGCCCTACCTCGCAGAGACTAGGGGGTAGAAGGCTGGAAGTTGTAGCTCATTAACATTTGAGGGTATTAGGATGCACAGTGTGATAGGCCGAAGATTCCAAAATATGGTAACAACAGCAGCAACAGCCACAAAATCTTTTTCTGTTTGGTTAAATGACATCCTAACCTCATTTCATTAACAGAACTGCAGGTGTAGAGAAGATTTTTCAGTGTTTATTATACTAAAATAAGCTTAGTTAAATGAATATATACAGCAAACTGCACACAACTAAAAGGCCAGAAATGCATCTTTCAGTTCTCAGATTCATGTAGTAGGGTGATGAGGCGGCCTTAAGGAATGTCTGTTGGTATTCTCAGCAGTTCTTCAACTTCTGCTTGTAAAGCCTCAGCCTTTTCAGCTAGGAGCATCTGAATCCAAAACAGAAATATCTGAAGTCAAACTATTCAGGTATTAGCCATTTTTCTGTACATATTAGTGGAAAAAAGTTGGCTGTTCTCAAGATGATCTATACTTTATTCCCCTGGAGCAAAAGCAGTTCTCAAATGTTGTACAGGGACCAGTCTAATCCATGGATTAAAAGTGATATCTCTCTCTCCTCCCTCCCTAGCTAGTCTGCTGTAATTTGACACACTCTAGAGAGATCAAGAAACAGAACCTCGGATGGGCCAAGCACATGAATAGGGAATTTGATTCCCAATGGCTGGAGGTGGGAGGCATGACAAGCACAGACTAGATTTATTTATTTAAAGTACCTTTGTTTCACCTCCCAGCCTTACTGTATTGCAAACTACTTTTTAAAAATCATATGCCACATTCAGATGCATGCAAATAGCACTGCACCGCACTTGTGATGGAGTTGTGATGAGAGCAAAACCTACCATTCAAAAAGGGTGTAATTTCTGCCTATCTGCTGAGTGTACAGAAACACACTGCAGCCCACAGAGATCCTTTCAACTTACAGTTATGTTACCTACACACTCCAGTCATTACACTACCAGTTAAACCCTGTCATTTAATACAGAAGAGTTCATTACATTTGCCCAGAAAAGAAAGAAATTTCTTCCTCCACTGTGTCATCACTCAGTGTCTCTTGGTATCTCTGGCAGCCAGGAAAACTTTACCATGCCTCAAATGCAAGGTTGGTTTGATCATGGTAACTATGAAAAATCTCTGAAAAATTGAAGTGACAATAGTACAACTGAACTCCAAAACAGATGGGCTTTATTATTCTGGACTTCCTTCCAAAGCAGGGGTAGGGAAGAATTAGGGATCACATTGGCTCCCCTGGGAGACCCTGGAAGGCTGCATCTCCTGCAGCACCAACAACACCTAAATACTCCCTCCATACCCTCTTAGGGTTGTGAGGGCATTTCTGTCATGTTTTTGGCTTTCCTGGGCCATTTTAAAAATGGCCCTAGTGACAGCAAATGGCCCAACCCTGCCCCACAGCTACTTAATACAGATTCTTATTTAGAGAGCATTTTGCTCAGGATTCGCAGCAATTTTATTCACCTTTGCAGATGAAACTATTTGTCTGGCCTGGCTTCTGGACAAATGTTCAATTGTCCTCACCAGCACCTCTGGATTTGCATTAGCCAAGTGTGCTAAGGTTTGATATCCTGAGTTGTAGAGTTGTTTGGCTCGAGCCTGTGAAAGAGGATAACAATTAACCAGAGCAGAGAGCTAGCAACGAAACCGAGCACTCCCACCATGCTTTAATAACACTGATGTAAAGAGTATTTGCACAGCCACAATAGGATATAGGTTTGAGTGTTGGAATATGATTCTGGAGACTTGGGTTCAAATCCCCACTCGGCCATGGAAACCCACTGGGTGACCTTGGTCAAGGCAGACTCTCTCAACCTCAGAGGAAAGCAAACACAACTCCCTCCAACCAATCTTGCCAAGAAAACCCCCTGACATGGCAACCCTAAGGCAGCCCTAAGTTAGAAACAACCCTAAGGCAGCCCTAAGTTAGAAACAACTTCAACAGAACAACAATAACAACCAAATTATCATCCTTGTTGAGATACTTTGTTGAAAAAATGATCAACGAACTGCTGCAAAATGTTTCAAAAGAAATGGCAGTTTGTGTAGAGGGTTGCATAAGAACATATTTTGTATAAAATCTGGCGTATTTTGCACAACAGTGAAACTTTTGCCAAAAACTCCTGAAACGTGAGAGATTATTGAAAAATATGTATAAACTGCCCTAACCTCAGCTAGTGTGGTGAAAACATTTTTGAAACATTTGCTTCTGAAGTGCTATACAGTATGCCCTCCGTATTCACTAGAATTAGGGGTGCAGGACCTCCACAAAAGTGGAAAAACCACAGGTATCTGTGGAAAGGGGGCTGAGGCATGGTGGGGAAATGGGCATGCAGAGTCCAAAACAGGTTGGAAAAAGGAGAGGGAAAGAGGGAAATTTCCTTTATCTCACCTACTTCCTTCCTTAGGTGTGTGTAGTGGATATCAGGAGAGAATTTGTGATGGTGAGAAATTGGGCTACAAGCCATGCTTAGCTAGCTAGGCAACTGCTAGTAGTGGAGAAAGAGGAACAAAGGCAGGTTTGAAAAGGGTCACACAGCCTGATCAGAGTTGTCAAGAGGGAGGTTCCCACCTGAGATGGGGGTGCGCAGGGCTTGAAAATATTTGCAAATAATAAAATCCATTCAAGTCAAAGCCTCATTTGTGGAGGGCCGACTGTAATAAAATAAAGAAACATTTAAAATATCTGGCAAAGTGAGACTCGCTGCAGCAAACTGTTAGTTATATGGGCAACACAGAGAATAGGATATTTGTGAATACTATTGTAGCTACTATATTTGCAAAGTGAGTTGTTCGCATATGTGCTGCTTCTGTGCTAGACTCAGTCCCCAAACCCTTGGAAAAGAGTTAAGCTGCACCAATCTTCTGGTAGTAATAATCATTCTGAAGAAATTTTAGAAATCATCTTCAAACTTTAATTTCATCTTCAAAACAGATTATAGTCAATCTGCCTTTTTTCTCTATGTATTCAGGCCTCAAGATTATTCTGAAAAATCCAGTTTTACTAACCTCTAAAACACCTGTCACCTCCATAAGAGGGATGAGCTCTGCTTTAACACAATAGCTCAGTCTCTTGGTAAGTTCTGTCAACAGGGCTTTATACACCCAAAATTCATTCAGCTCCTGTAAATAAATAATAAACAAAGATATCAGGAAAAACTTTTGTTTTGGATGATTTCATTTGGAAAACTTCCTACCAAATCCTGCTAAGTTTCTAGATGATGCAATATCATGCATCAACTACTGCAATCATTCAAATGAAGCCCCTGATTGATGTGTTGGGTGCCATCTTAAAATATAATAATGGTTAAGCAAGAGAACAGATCAACAGGAGAGGACGATATCAGTAAATTATTTGCTGCTACTTAACTTGAGGTCAGAGTGGTTCTTTGAAAATGGATTTTTATTTGAAGCATGAAATGAAACATGATTACATAAATTCTATGAACCCATATCTTATTCTTAGTTTGAAGATTCTCTGCAAGTAGGGATGGTTTCAATTTTAGCTATACTTAGAAAAGACCCACTGAAATTAATTGGACTTCAGATAGCCATAATTAACTCAAGTCTTATTGAATCCAATGGATCTGCTCTGACTAAAACTGGAACCATCCAAGTGTATTGAATGAGGAACACTTTCCAAGTAACACGGCTTTGTTCAGTTCTGGAATTAGAAAGCGGAGTGGTATGAGAAAATTTGGAAAATCACTTAAATGTAATGAGTGATGTTTTGGTGTTTCAGCAGTGTGTAGTTAGCTGTGAAACATTACCTCACAGAAATGTAGAACTGAGGTGGAGAATGAGGAAGCTGAATTGAGAAGAGTCTGAATAAATCCTCGTGATAGGTTAAATTTTTCTGCCACATTCCATATGTTGGTCTCTTTTAACAAGGAAAGAAGAATGAAGGACAAGTAGAGTCTACTGACAATTCTACTGTCCACATCCTAAGAAGATATCAAGTTACAAATTAAAATACAGTCCAATGAAAAAATCTGTCACATACTTCAGTTTTTCTGTATTTTTTCTGAGAAAAAGTTACAGTCCTAAATGTAGCAATTCCCACATAATCTAAGAGGATTACTGACAGGTAACTTATATCTGAGAAGTATTAACACTACATGTTTCCAACAAAGAATAAAACAGAAATAATCTGAAAATATTACAACAATAACCCTTATTAAGGCTTTTATATATATTTTCAACCATAATGTATCTTTCCAATAAAGAAATACATTCAAATATCAATTTGATCTATTGTTATCATTTATGCGCAACTAAGGCAAGGGACCACAAATATTCCCCTAAATCTACAACAATATTTTAAACTCTTACTATGTTTTTTTAAAAAAACCGTATGTAACTACTAAGTGAAATTATTGCTGAATTACTTTTAAAACTGTCCTTTAATAGCTTGAGACAAATATGAATATATTCATTTTAGAAAATGATAACTGCTCTTAAAAACAAAGCTTGTAATTATAGAAGCAAATGGTGAATTGCCCTTTTCTGGCATTTCAGATACTAAATATATCTTTCTCTTACCTTTTTGATGACTTGTCCAGAAGCTTTTTTCATAATAAAGCTCTCAGGCACTCCAACAATATCTGCTACATGTTGTTCTACTGGACTTAGCTGACTGTACTAGAGAACAGATTTGAGAATTAATTAGATCTATTGTCAAGCTATGTCACATACAGAAAACATGGTATGATCCATCTGGACAAGAATATGAGGAGGAACTGGCACTGGACTCAAGAGCACATTGGTGTGTACATATTATACCAGCCAGGGAATTACTCAAAATGGGAGGACCTTACACACAAGGCTTTACTCCTGCCAGGAAGTAATCTGCCAACTAATTGCAAAGGAGAGCTGTTTGGTAACACAGGGATCTCCCATTGCTACCAAGAACTCAGGTATTGTGATGCATATTCACCTGGATGTGTATGAGAGAAAAGGGTTTTACTGACTTCTGACTTAGAGGCTCTAAGGATACCCTTGTACAAGGACAATACACTGGAAGACACTCAATACCTATATTTATATCCAATAAGAAGATAATTTCTCATTTTGAAAAAAAAGTCTTACCTCTTTAAAATATACCATCCAGTCTGGGCTGCACTGAGAAATCATATCATATGGTGTTGTCAGGTACAGTAAATGAAGGCAGCTTTCAAGGACTAGCCCCTCTAGCCCTTTCTTCAAGTCTGCATAGAGTGCATTGCAATATGCCAGATCAACAGAACCTAAGATGCATTTAAAAGTAAACATTATACGTGGCCCCAAACACTGCTGATTTATGTTTTCTTTTTTCCATTGCTGAGGAGACACACTGGTTCGTGAGACATCTCAATATGCCAGCGTGGTAGAAGATTCTCCCACTCTCACCATCAAAAGGTTCTTTCCAGATAATGAACACTACTTTTTGCCTATTCAATGCCATTAATTCACACTCATATTCAATTTCCACAAACTGGACACAATATAACCCTTCCTGATTCAGGCTGATACTGAAAGAGTGGGAAAATATGTATTAACAACCCACACAGACTAAACCAGTAAAAGATTTATTTGCTGAAGAAAGCATTGTAGTCTATCTACAACCTGATTCACAGCTTGTGTACTGTCCACCTGTGACACCTGGTAGGCAGTACCAGGGATGTGCTTTATATATTATCTGCATCACACTGCCAATATCAAAGAATCTGAAAGGACTCCAACGGGATTATACTTCAGTGGAGTGAATTACACACATTATATACATTAAGAAGTTGGAATGACTGAACAGACTGAATTTGGAACATATGTGTTTCACCCAAGGAAGGAGACAGATCAAAGTAAGAGCAAGAAGTTATACTTTCAACTTTGTTTCTTTCTTGTTCCCAGGAGGGTGGGATAGTTTTAAGTGCAACATGCCACCTAAGAACATCATATAATTTGGTACAGACTAATCTGAATGCCTTAAAATGCTCTCTCCTCCTCAAGCCTCCGACCATGCAGACATGATAACTTCAACATTGTCATCCTTCTCACCTCTGAACAGCACATTGTTAATGAAAGATCAGGAGATCTTGAAAATCTACACATTTGTGTAACCTCTGATATGGCCTAATAAAGACATTACACTATTCAGACTTGCCTCTTTGTGTGAATGTCACAATTAGGGTAGAAAAATATAGAGACTTGTTACTTCCTTAATCCTCTGCTCACATTTGAAGATTTCCAATTTGTATTTTGTCAAAGGGAAAAGGGAAGGCTGCATTTGAAAGATGTATGTCACCTTCACCTCCCTGAGTTAAATAAATAAATAAATAAAAATAGGCAGCTCTTGTCCATTTTCAGAATGCCTCTATGCCAATGCAGTGACATCTCAAACTCTGAAAGAACTGATTAAGCATTAGTAGGAGGACTGCAGTCTTGGGACTGTGCTCAGATGCAAGTGATGCTGCAATCAGTGGGACCTCTACTTCCTTTGTAAGCATGAAGAAGCCTTGGGAGGGGAGAAATGTAAGGGCTCTGCAACCAGAAATGTATGACATGTAACAGGGAAATGAAGGACATTCCACTGACACACTTTATCGTATACAACAGATCTTAACTGTCCTTCAGTCATAGCCTGGTAAGCGTACTTTTAGCAGAGGCCTTTTACCTTTATAAGTTGCTTGCCCCAGTGGAGTGATCTCTAGATTGTACTGAAAATTTTGTATTCCGTCATAGTGTGCTTTTTCTTTCAAGAGCTCATTATCTTTCAACCACTCCAACACTTCCATGGTTACATCATGTAGACTCTTTTCTTTAGGCAGAAGCTGTGGTTGGGCACTAAATAAGGTTTTACACATAAACTGGTAAATCTCTTCACGATTAGTTGCTATCTGTAATGGAAGACAATACCACAAATATAATATAAGACCACCTACATAATACTTTTAAGAAAAATCTAGCAACAATCAACTAGTTTGTTGCAGTTTCTAAGTATTCCCTCCCAATCACTCATCTGCATTCTTAAGGTAGTTGACTTTATTATGGTATCAGAATTACCTTTAATCCAACCAGTGATAAGAGTACGCTTCGGATACCCTTGTTCAGCTCTATCAGAAGTTTGCTGTAGCAGCTTTCCAGAGGACTGTATATTAAATTTTGGACCTTAAAATGGTTAAAAGACATGTGTCAATGGAAAATCACATATGAAATAACATTTTAAGTGATATATTTGTTCCTGACATTTCCCAAAGTATGCTTTCTTCTTCATCTCCCATCAAGATTGCCCTAATCAAGATTAGCTGTATACACCTTTTAAAAACTGATGCTTAAAAAGATTCATGTTTTAAATACATGGACTTAAAATTTTATTTTTACTACTCTACCTTGTCCTTAAACCAAGGGGAAGGGAAATGTGCAATCCAACTGGAGCAGGAAAAATCTCCCTGTTATCTCCACACACTGATTGGAGAAAATACAGGGACTGGCCCACTCTGCTTAGCTTCTGACTGGAAAGGTAAGTGGAATGGGGGAACATCTTAATGCTACTGCCATACGTACATTGAAGACATCACAGAAGTTTCCATATTGTACCCCTTGGAATACTACAGGACAACAAGGGGTTCAATAAGAAACTTCTTCCATGCAGAGAGAGCCATGGGACGTTCTCTTGCCTCTCCGTGCACAGAGAAAGTGAGGATGGAGCAAAGATGTTTCTTGTAAGGAGCAACCTGCTCTCTGATATCAAGGGGGGACAGTAATCTGGTCCAGAAGACTAAAAGAGTCTCCTGCCTCATCTTAAAACATCTGCTATCCCCTACCAGGTTGATGCCAACAGGGATACTAATCTGCTTAGCAAACAAAATGTTGAAAATCAAGATGCTGTGTTACATTGTAATGACGCTGTTTAATGATGAAATACCACAACATTTCAAGGAGAGATACTGAGCTTTGCCACTCTCGTAACCAAAGAAAAAGCACCTTAAAGTATACTTACTAATACTAATATTTACTTACTAAGTAACATTTACTTACTAATAAGAGGAGAATCAAACTATTTAAGGGCAAGCTTGTGTTTTAAAAGTTTGAGTTCTTCACTATACTCCAAAATTGACTTATCCCAATGACTCAGAAGTTCCCAAATTGATATTTTTTCACTTAAGTTACCAAGTGTCTGTCTTTTTCTTGCACTATAAGAATGCTTTCACCATTTTTGTCAATACCAGCACGGCCAGCTCTGCCAATCATCTGCTTATATTGGTTCTTCTTCAGGAATTCTGTGGCAACATATGGAGCTCGTAAAATCACCCTGAGAAAACATTAAAATAACATGATTTTTAAATCATTCATTACTGAAATAGAACCTCCCCCACACACATACCAAACTATTAGATAATCAGATTGCTCAAAAATTTGAAGGTGTCTAAAGCATGAATGATAAGTGAAAGCACTGAATAACATTAAATCATACAAACTTTTACTTAATTAAACTTTCAAATTAAGTTTTGACTTTAGCACACTTTATATTTGAGATATGTAGCTAACTCCTCCAATGAGGTAAGAATCATGCAGCCCTCCAGATGTTATTGGATGCAAATTCCAGCAGCCCTAATCATCACAGGCAATCTTGAGGAATGCTGGAACTTAGAGCCAAACAACACCTGGAGGGCTGCACAATTCTCTTCCATGTCCTTAGGTACCTAATCATATAACACAGATACACTTGGGAAAGCTCACAGGAGACAGCCTTCTCTGTGGCTACTCCCAGGCTGTGGAATTTTCTCCCATGGGATATTAGGTCTGCCTCATCTCTGTTCTCCTTTTACTGGGAAGTAAAGACCTTTTTATCTGAACAGGCATTTGATGACTAACTGGCTACGCAGAAAAGATGTTTTAATTGGTGTGTGTCTGTATGTGCTATGCATTTATTGTTATGGCTATGTTTTGAAATGATTTTACCCTGTTTTAAAGTACCAATGTTTTCTATGGTAGTTCATTTAAGTGTTTAACTTTTTACCATTAGGTTTTTAGATGTACCTTGTTTTAATTCATGTTTTGAACTGCCATGGGTCCCATGTCTGGAGAAAGTTGGGATATACACCACATCACACTAAACTGCCTACCATATTGTTTGACATGATGTGGCAGCAGCCACCTTGATAGATGAATCTGTCCTCATTTTGTGTTGTCTGAATTGTCAAGAGTAGTTAGACCAAGAGGCAAGTATGCTACAACCAAATTATTACATTTCTCATAAGGAATAAAATGTGAGCAATGAGCAGGCAGAAAGTGAGCAACGAAGATTATTGCTAAATGGTTCACTCATGGGTACAACTATCCCTGAGATCAGTTCGGCATACTCTTTTTTTTTTCTTTGTGCCATCCACAGTATAAGAGGGAAGTACGGAAAAGGGGAGGACACTGGAAAGGGAAGTTAACTGCAACTGTGGCAATATTAAAGCCCAAGCTTAAAGGAGCAAGAGAGCCTCTTCTGTCCAGAACCAAAAGAAGCTGAACTCAGAAACAGTACTGAACTACCACCTAAGACACCAGAAAATCTGTTTCTGGACCTTACTGCTTTAAACTGTTGGTGGAGGCTCATATGAATGCACCTATGTTGAAATAACTCCCTGCATATAAAAAATTAGCATAGCAGGGAAATGGAAAGGTCTAATACCTGACAGCTATTTTTCTACGTTCAAAGAGTGAGGGAATGAGGGAATGAGTGAGGGAAAAGTGAGGGAAATGAGGGAACATGCAATCATACGAGCCCCACCTGTAGCATGAAGTGCTGTTTGTGAAAACTCTATGACTAGATTCTCATATCTCAGGAACCCGGTTCTTTTTAGCTATGCTGCTAGAATTTCTTCCTCTAGATTAAATGAAATGTTCCTATCTTCCACATCATAAAAATTATACTTTTTTTTCTTGGCCAGTGTAGCCTTTAGCAAACCCTAGTTTTAGCTGTTTGAAAGTTAACCTTCGGGCTGGCAAGTTAACTCCGGCAGCAAGGGTAGATGTACAGGTAAGGAGACAGAGAATGCCTGAAGAATAAGCTTCTTCTATCCGTTTTCTTTCATCACTGGTAAGGCCACTGTGGTGATAGGCAATTCCAAATGGAATAGTTCGCTTCAGAACTGGACAAAGTCTTCCATTACATATGTCTGTTAAATCTTTAATAAGATCTTGTTTTTCTTTCTCCTTGAGGTTTTTATAGTCCCTGGGGGAAAAAAGTACTATTAGACTAGGTCTGCAAATAAACTGGTTTCAGATTTGTGTTCATAAGAAATATTTGCTTCATACTTGATCATTTTAATCTACAATAAACAAGGCATGTTCAATTGCAACATCTGTGCAGAAAAATTATATAAGATGTAACTGTGAAGGTCTGATTTAGTAACTGAATTGCACCCATGAAACATACCTGCTCAAGTACTTGCATATCATTTCAGCTACATTTTCACAATTCTTTTTAGTAGGACAGAAGATAAGGCAGGAATACTTTGGTATAACCTCTGTCACCAATGCAATAAGGTGGTCAGGGTCCATCTTCTGGAGGCTACTAGAATACTAAAACATTAAAAACCAAGCTGTGAAGTTATGAAAACTAAACTGAGTTTTGTGATTCATTTTGTCAAAATAATTATCCAAATCTTCTACACAGTTAAATCAAGTTATAATGAAGGCATGTTATATATTTATCCATGACTGACATTTCAGATTTCAAATAACTTTTAAGAATGGTCTCTGTGCTTCTAGATCTTTCTACTTTTTTTCTCCTTTTGGTTTTCATTTGATTTTATATACTGTAATGCTTTATTCTCTGCTACTGCTTGTATCTTCATTTTATATTTTGCTGTTTGTAGGTACTACTTTACTGAACTATTGTTGCAATTTGTCTTTTTAAAAGACCTTATACATCACAGATAACACTGGTTAGTGTGTTTTAAAAGCAATCAACTCTTGTTCAATGCAGCTTTTTAATAAAGGAATAAAAATCAATATTTGATTCTTTTGTCATGTTAGTATCCACCATGTAAGAATGCTAGAATCATGGCCATTTAATCTGTTGGAAATATACAAACTTAGAGCAGATCAGTTCTCTGCCAATAGACTAAGCAAATTAAAAACCAAAAATAACTTTTAAGCTAAATACACACTGATTTACAGATAATGCTTTAGAGTCCATTACTGGTGGCAGACTCAAACTATAACATATTGTTGGTAATCTTACTGTAATGCAGGGATGGGCACATTTGTAGAATCAATATTTTTCTTTTTTTAAATAACAGAACCCTGATATTTATCAATGTGAGATAGATTCAAAGCTCAATAGGAAGACATTTTATGTTAAGAACAGTGTGATTTTTCTTCACACATTCTCAGCCTAAGAATTCAGTACCGGAAGTAGCATTTGAAGTCTATAGAGTCCATTCCTGTTTCTTTTCACTAGCATATTTTTCAACAACTTAATTGGCCTGGTGAGCTGGTAGAGGGAAAGAGCTTTTCACTTATGGCTGTTACAGATATCTGAGAGTCAAAGCCCCTTGCTGGAAGACCATAGGTTCTGATAAATTGTAATAGTTATGACTGAATGTTAAATTCTGCACAGAAAAGAAAACTTAAACACATTTATCCACATTACCTTGAATTCAAGGAGACGGGAAAACATAAGACCATTTTCTGCTTTGCTATCCACTTCGTAGATGCTGTCTTGTATTTTAACATACTCTTTCAATTCTACCTAGATTTTTAGAAGTTAAATAAAATAATTTGTATGAACAGAAAGATTAAAGCATTAATATAATTTGTAAAGGTTTTTAAAAAGAAAAGTAAATATCCTAATGAGGATACAATGAATTATATGTTGTAAGTAGTTTATACCAAGCTCATTATGCCTTCCCAAAATATGGCAACTAGATCAAAATACTTCCTGAAACTGTCATGCTAGTTACTCAGTGTTCTGCACATTATTATCACTAAACCTACTTTTACAAAGAAAAATTAATAAATACATCTTTCTTTCTGCCATTTTAACTATGAGGTAGCATTGTTTTACAATGTCTTAGAACCTGTGACCATGCCAAAATAAACTAAAGATTAATAACTTATGGTATGTTTCTTTTCCAATTAATATCAAATTTTTTGCAAGCACTGAACTGCACAAAGGGCTTGGAAAGAAAAACTCCTCATGAATACAACTATATCAGAATGCAAAATTTAGTTCTAAGAATGTTCAATAAATTTCTGTCTAGTCACATACATACTGGCCTGAAATTACTTGTGTAGTATTCTGCTTTCAGGAACTGCTGCAGATCTTCAACGTTGCTTAAAGTTGCACTCATTCCAATTATCTGAGTGGTTTCTATACAAGACATATTATAGTTTAAAATGCTAAATATTTATAATTATTAATTTAGAACCATTATCTTCAATAGATTAATGGGATGAACATCATCCATTTCTGAATCTGTCCTAAGCATTTTTTTAAAAATAAATTGAAGTTATTGCATTTTAATAGAAGAAGCATAAAATGAGGTGTTTGTCTGTAACTTAGCTGGGAAAAAGTCCTAGCAGGTGAGCAAAAGGACTAGAAATACAATTTACATTGACATTTGTCATTTCATTTTTTACTTGAGTGTCCAGAAAGGATGTAACAACATCTTCATAAATTTTAGGCTGAAATCCTGTGCGTACTTACTAGGAACGAAGTTCCATTCAAATTGGTATTTGTTTCCCATAGAAAATAAAAAGGACTATTTATTTCCTGTGAACAAGCATCGGACTAAACAGTGGGAGCCTGTAAATATGTTTGCTACTTCGGCTTCTCTCTCCCCACACAGCAATACCAAAAGTTATCTATTTTATTTTAACATTCTTAAAGCAGTTCTTTCTCCTTCACAACCCAGAGCAACGCTCCTTCTCTCTCACTGCCAGCCCTTACTGTTTATCACTTCAGAATGGTCTGAAGTGCCTCTCGCACTCCCTTCATTTGAGTGTGTACTGACCATAGCTTCTAAAAAGGAGATCTCACAGTGCCTAAACATATTAGCTGTTTCTTTTAAAATGCAATACCCTTTAATTTCTTGAAATAATTCTAAGGTACTTGCTCTTCTTAAAACAAACTCGATCAATGTTGCTTTACAATATTCTCATGATAAATTATATTACATTATTAAGGTAAGTTTTAAAGATTTTAGAACCATCATGCTAACATGCATTAATTTGATTTTTATGAATCCTAGACTTTATGCAGAAATTACTTACTGCTTGTATAGAGAATCTTTGCAAGTGTTATCTCTAGAACAGCCCCACGACTTCCTTCTCCAAGCATGTGCAACTGTAGAGAAAGAAAAAAAGAAACTGTAAAATTGTGAAAGCTTTTGAGCAGACGCCTCCAAACTTACAAAATATTAACACAAAGTCGTCTTTGGTACCTCTGCTGTATTTGGCCCACTTTAAGCTGGAAGCACAGAATTCTTCTGGGGTACAAAAGAGGGCAACAATTAGAATTCGGTTAGGGTCTTATTCAAACAGAAGTTCAACTACAGAAGAGCTGGACATTGGACATTTTGTCCTATGTGGAATGTCCAATTCAGTTTAAGACTGTGGAGCCAGAGCTGTGCACATGGCACCAACTGAACATGGAAGGCTGTGTAGTACACTTATTGCTTAACTTGCATTTATGCTACAACACTGGATTTCAGACTAAGAATGCCAAGGCATGACATACACTGTGCCATTTAGGTCACAACCAGAGATTAAGTGCAAGTAAAACAGCTCATCCTCACAGACTAATGGATTCTGGATAGAGGTAAATTTGTGATAATGATTGGCAAATGCCATACACTTTTCAAATGGAGTGGTAACATCAGTTATGAAGTCTGGCTTCCAACAATCACCAAACTGCACAGACTTGGGTCATTGCTACTAGTCAACCAACAACTACACGGCAGGAAGGCTGTAACAGAATCTTAGGGTTCAGAGGCAACTCAGCATTAAATGCCAGCTGCTGGGTAGCAGGACAGGATTTTTCACTCAAGTCCTGCTTTTGGATTTCACTTAAGTATCTAGTTAGCCACTGTGAGAAAAGACACGGGACATGACGGATTTTTGGTTTGATCAAGCAGAGTTCTTCTTAAGTTGTTGGTTTAAACAATGTAGCACAACTGCCAGATTTCAATGAAGTACTGACAGGAAAGCATCTGTATAGTTAGTGGCGAGAATGCTGCATACAACTTCTCTTTCGATTTGGTGGAGGCAACTCTGATACATACAACTGAAATCTTGAGAACTGGCAACTGCAGTGCACCCTTCGTAGGGCTGCCATGGAAGACAAGAGGAAGTTATAGGGAAAAAAACCTTTCTATAGGGACATCTCTGTTGTGAATACTCAGTATGGCACTTTTAGGCCTTGAATACGGACAATTCTATTCTCCTTGATTTTGACAGTTAACCTTTATTTTTTTTTAACTCTTTGGTGTGCTTTTAATGTTATTTTATTGTTTTTTTACATTTGGTTTGGTTTCTATTTGTAATTAATATAAAATTATCCCCTTTATCTGTATAGTTCAAGGAGAAAAAGTTTTCCTGATACCTAAACTTCTCTTATGCTTTGCTTTTTCTTACAATGCTTGCCTGAAGGATAGATACTCAACAATGTTTTGCTATGTTTCTCTTTAAAAAAAAAACACCTCCAAGTTTCAACAGCTGGGAAGAAAGCAAATTGCTTACTATTTTAACTGATTATTTTTTAATGATATCTTGAGTTCTCTTGCAGTGAAGAGCGACTGCAGTAAGTCCAAGGACCACTTTGGGCACTGTATAGACTACTGAAAAATAAAACAAAAAATCCAGGCGGCTAGAAGTCCAAGTTTTCAAAAGCAAGGTTTTTAAAAATGTGAAACAGTACAGAGAGGCCCTGAAATCTATTTAAAAGGTAAATTGTTGCTGCTGAAAGCTTCCAGAAGCAGAAATTCGCCCTCTTTTTTTTTTTTTTTTGGGCAGAGAATGGTCAGTCAAGGGATTCTGGAGATATTGAAGGCCACAAAAGCAATCTTGGGCAGCTACATGCAGCCCCAAGATTACACTTTGCCAATAGCTGCCACAGTGGAAAGGCCAAATGCAAATATTCTTGTAAACAGTGTTACTGTTGTTTACTATGGATTTGTATGTTGCTATCTGATTTTGTAAATTATTATTTTCATTTAACTAACATGTAACTTCTTAGGTTCCTCTAAAATCTTATTGAAAGCTCGAAGAAAAATACTTAAATAAAAACAATATCTTTCCTAATCTACTGTGTTATTAATACAAATTCAGTTCTCAAAAAACTATAGCATCTTACATCATACTAAAAACAGCAACATTAATTGGTTCCTAATAAGAGTCTTGAATACTTGTTAAGAAGCAGTGTTTATAAAAGGCAAGTATCTATTAAAGTAGTCAGTAGTCTAGTGCAATTTATCTAAACAAGATGGAATTGACAATAAATTTAAAATATTTCAGAAAATCTTGAATAGTTTGATAACAAACCTCGTCAACTACAACTAGACCCAGGTCACCAATTCGACCTTTCTCTATTAAGGAATTCACCAGGCTATGTCCCTTTTCAATTGTAGCAACATACAGGGATTTCTTTTGTCTTCTTTTGATTGGAGGAATTCTTCCTTTACTTCCTGCATATTCTTCAACCAGAAAACCAAGTTCCATTCCAAAACTTGACAACCCACCAACCTGTAAGGAAAAGAACATAAATGTGAAAAGAAAAATTAACTCTACAATGTTAGGAACAAGTTCTGAAACTTACTTTATAAGAATGTGTGAATGTGTTGTTTAAAGCCAGGTCTTGAATACATGCATAACTTCACAGCTAAAGCTAAAGAAAATTTTGTAGATTAACTCATTAAAAGGATATACAATATATTATTATAGGACACTGGATCTGAAGACAGTACCTGCTTTACAAATGGCAGCCCAATGGTATACTTGGCTATTCAAAAGTATGTCCCATGACGTTCAATGGGATTTCTTTGTAATTAAGAGTGCATATTACTGTAACCTGTCACTACTGAGAATGGGGGAGATGGCTAAATAAAATACGATGTACATGGCTATAAAACTACTGTTTTATACCTTCTCCTGCACTATAGCCACATAAGGAAGGATCATCAGAACGTCCATTTGCTTGCAGAGTAATTCTTGAAGGATTAATATTTCAGCAACAAGTGTTTTTCCACCGCTGGTTGGCAAGGAGTATATTAAATTCTTTCTCTGTTGCAATGATTCTAATGTCAAACAAGCATGCTGCCAGTCTGAAAAATTAAAAGGAAGGCATTACTAAACATTCCTGATCTCCTGTTTTAACATTCACAACATTTCATGTTCAAAATAAAGTTCTCTCATGAAAGTCTACAACATATTTTATATCTTATATTCTATAAAATATGAGATGTGACACTCAGGGAAAAACCAGTTCAAGCTGAGAGCCTTTGAAAACCACCGTCAGTTCTGGCGGTCTGCAGAAATTGGCAGTGCAGTGTTAGTAACTAGACTTGAACTCAGTGTAGTAGTGTTGGTTCCAATGTAGTTAGCACTGCAGTAATGAAACTGTAACAGTGAAGTACCCAAGAATGACACCAACATGATGGCACATATATGTCAGTAGCAAATCATAAAGAGGCAATCAGTCAAGCAACAACTTGGATGAAACAAGGCAGAAATATGCAGTTTGTGAAACCAGAATATGCTTTTGCACACACAGAATTATCCTTGTACTGATGAAATATAAAATGAGAAGGCATTTAAGCTTTGGTTTGGAAATTCAAACTAGCTCCCAGTGCTAGTATAGTTACTATCGCAGGTACTACTCTGGGATATTTTCAGCTAAATGTTCTGTGGAAAGGCTGTATCAAAACAGTTCATTAAAAAGTTTGTAATGAAATTACCTTTGTTATGAAAGGACACAAGGACAGGACATAACAATCTGCTCCATGCTACAACCTTTTCCTTCAAGGGAAAACATGCAGAGATATCCTGGCATCATGTTTCCCTTTTATGATATTTTTTAAAAAAATCTTCTCTGAACCTTACTTGTTCAAGTCTGGCAATTATTTTTCACCTTGCAGTGACAAACACTGAAACTCAGAGACAAAAGAAGTTATTTTTGGCTCATAGTTTTGTAACAGTCCAGTATCAGCATCACTACTTTTTATGAGTGCTGTTTTTCTCATGCATTTAGTTAATCCATATTGCAGAAAAGGGATTGACTAGGCGATCGCAAAGAAACGAGGCTTATATGCCTCATAGATGATTAGATGCCCCTCAAGAAATCAGAGGTCTTACTAGCAGTGGAAGACATCTTGCATAGCTTTGATGCTCAGCAGCAAATAAACATGTAATAGAATTCTCCAGTGTCTCAGCATATAGATCCACACAGTTGCAAATGACAAGGACCATCAAGTTTCACTATTTGCCTATGCAAGAATCTCTTCCTAAGGTACTCCCGAAAGGAGAAATCTAATTCTGTTTGGAGTCCACAGTCTGCTGATCTGTGTGTGAATAAAAGCATTAAAATTTGGCAATTTGTACATGGGCACTTCTGGATATTTTTATTAAGCATGCCACCCAGTGTCAAATCAGCAGATTTTAGGCTGTTCCTGACACTGCTATAATCTCACATCTTGGGACTCCATAAAAACTGATCACTGCTCATGCTAAGACTTTTTTTCAGTAAGCTAAATACTGGGAAACAAAGCCACAACTGGAAATAAGCACTGAATAATATGCAAACTGAAATGTAACTGGTGTTCCACTAATTATAAATTTGGAGTGACATATGAGGATGTAATGGAACACACTGGAAAATTAAATTTTATTACAAACTCTTTTGCAATTAGCTCAACTGCCACATTCTTCTTATTATAGAATGTAGTAGGGTTGGTTACATTCAGAATGGTAGCTATGATGACATATTGGAATAAGTAGCCAATCCATTTTCTGTATCTCCATTTCACCAATTCCACATTACCTATGTACTCAAAGAAGCATGTTCATGTTTAAGTACGGTTTGGATTGTGGCTCTGTTAACAATACATCACAACAGAACAACAACAAACCTAGCTTGATCTTTAATAAAAATTTGTTGTCCTGCTACATTTTCCATATATTTTCTATCCCACAGGAAAGCCTTGTTTTTGTCTTTAAAACGCTTACATAAATGTAATTTCACCTCAACAGGATGCACAGAAGTACAAATAGCTTCATAAACAATTACAGTGCAAAATCTTCAGCGTACTGGAACTTTAGTACAAAATGTAGTATTTCAGTGAAGAATGTGATGATATTACCATAAAGTTTCTCAATTCCTCTGAACCGCAATAGTAGCTCCTTGACTTTGGTGGGTAAGCCATAAAAAGGGCCAATATCAACAAAGGAAGGATTGCTTGTTTTCTCAATAACACTAATCTCTTCAGATACAACAGCTTCTCTGAGCTGCTTACTTTTAGACACCAGCAGAGCTGAAGTTCTGGCATTCCCAGTCATTGTACTTTTGAGATGATCTTTGAGACTCTTTCTTGTACTTGGTTCAGATAAAGCACTTGCAAATGATTCAGTATCTTTACCACTTTCTTTATCATTACAATAAAGGAGGTCTGAGATCTTGTCATGACTGTCATTCATACAGAAGGCCCCTTCTTTCCCATTTTCTGCCCTATAAGGGCCAACTAAGCATTCATCTGACTTTGTAAAAAACAAAGGCTGTGATGATGGCAGGTGTT
This sequence comes from Iguana delicatissima, assembly GCA_948472985.1. NCBI lineage: Eukaryota > Metazoa > Chordata > Lepidosauria > Squamata > Iguanidae > Iguana > Iguana delicatissima. The sequence continues at coordinate 119,257 of CAOKZL010000945.1, forward strand.
CAAGATTATCATCTACAGGCTTTAAATTACAATCATCTTCTTTCATGATCCTCAAGAAATCACACTTATTTCTGTTTCTGCAGCTCTTCACAGTATTTGCATTTAATAATATTTGGGCCACATTCTTGTCATTCTGTAACTGAACATCTCCACATACAGGTTTCACACCTGTATTGTGATCTGGTTTATTATAATCCAGAACATTATCAGAAGAATGAAGGCACTTTTGTTCTAAATCATTTACTTCAGCTAACAAAGAGCTGTTGCCAGAAAAACTGTCGTAATCTCCAAACATGTCATCTTCACTGTCAATGCACTGCAAAAGAAATGAATATGAATGAGCATTTTTAATACTTAGCATTATATAAGCTAGGGTAGACATGTGTCTTACTTTAAAGAATATAGACCTCCGTTCAAATGGCTGTCAAAAGATAGTCCTGTATTTGAGGACATCACTATATTTAAAGGGCTATCCAGTCCGACTTCAATTTAAAGATTAAGAACCACAAGTAGTTGTCCATTCCCAGATAAAATCTGTGCGGTAGGCTGACCTCAGTCTTCTATTTCTGTTGCATAATTTCTCTGTTTAAATTATAATTATTTCTGAACTTGAACTATCCATACAAATTAGTGCAGGTAAATTGTATTCAAATCACTGTTGTCTCCAGTGGTAGTGTGGAAATGGCCACCCTATGTGCAACACTTTAACTTCACAGCACTTAATCTCAGTAAACTTTATTATCACCCAATTAAGGTAAAACAGTGACACAATCCAACAGTGTTAATGGGAAACTGAGGCAAACAGAGGATTTGATCAGAGATCCCCTAGCAAGTTCTTGTCCAAGTCAACTTTCTACCTTATTTTACTTGCCTTGCTATTTTAAAGTTAGTCTATGTTTAAAACAACAAGGCAAGTAAAACAAGGTAGAAAATAAGGTAGGAATTAAACAGATGTTAGGATGCCTGGCTCCTGTCATAAAATATTTGCTGGATGTATAATTGATCAGGCAACTAGCTTAGGCATGGCTTAGGGTAACAGCACTACGAAATATCAACTGCCATTTGTTGATTGCAACGACATATGGAAGTTTGTTAGGGCGTTCTAGTGCATCAAATGGTTAATTGCTCTATTGCTCACTGCTACAATGTATCTGGTCTGAGGGTGAAGACGGGCAGAGGAAACAAGTATGGAAAGGTGTTGTGACAACAGCAAATGCTCAAAGACAAGACAGTTTTAACCTCTCGGTCCAAACCAGAGGTGGCACGAGAATTGGTGTTTAGCAATTTGTCAAGAGTTTTCGTTCATTTCACAGGACGGTGCTGCCACGTCCAGACCCATCTAGGACCATTTCTGCACTACTCTGTTACAGTGCTATTATTCCACTTTCAACATCCTGTGGAATTCTGGGGTTTGTAGTTTACTGAGGCCCAAGAACCCTCTGGCTGCGACTTCTAAATGCCCCTCCCTAAACTGCAAGTCCCAGGAATTCCACAGGATGTGGAAAGTGGAATGATAGCGCTGTAACAGCGTAGTGCGGAAATGGCCCGGGTCAACGGGCTCTGGGTCAAAGGGCACCCTGTGCCCCCACAGGTGGCTACCTCAGGCTCCGGCTCCTCGGGGGCCTCCCCAGAGCTCAGTTTCTTGCGGGCCGGCGAAGAAGGAGAGTAAGCCTGGTCCCGGTTCCTTTTCCCAGACGAGTCGGCTGCTCGCCGCGGGGTGCGTCGTCGCCGAGGCTCCCGCGCCCTCCTCACGGCGACCCCGCCGCCTTCCATGTGGCTGTGGCATAGCCCACACCTGGCTCAGTCCATGCAACACAAGGCGGATCCGCGGCGGCGATCACAACCGTTTTTCTGAGGGGAGCCGGCAGCTCCATTGCTCTTTCTTTTCTTCATCGCCCCTCGGGAACAAAAAGGAACCGCCCAGTTCTCGGTTTCAATACGAGAACGGAATATACCAACTAGTACAAAGGAGGGTAGCCCCCGCCACCGCCTTAACGGTTATTGAAGAGCGCAGCACACGCTTCCTATGCCTCTACGTCACTTCCGCCTTACCATTCGCTCTCGGACAAGGAGAAACGCACAGACGAGGTCGGGGGTGCCGGCGAGAAAGGGTTAAGTCAGGTGACCCGATGGTTGTTAAGAGAGGAGGCGGGAAGAGATGAAAATGTCCTGCGATGATTGGTGCTCGGATTTTTATAGGCAGCTCGAGCCGAGTAGCGTGCGTTAACCATGAACGCGTCGCCGTAAAACGGAAATGTTGTGAGGGGGGCTGATACCAAGTTACCCCCGTTTTCCCCCCTGGCCTAACGGAAGTTTGAGGGAAGGGAAACATGGCTGCTGTAGCAGGCTTGGTTCCGATGGGCAAGGGTTCAGGAAGGCTGTGCTGTGTCTTCGCCGGGCTGAGGAAGAGTCCTTGTGCGTCTGGAGCAGGTAAGAGAGAAGAAGGCCGGCCCAAGCCTGGGAGAGAACTGAGTTCCTTCCTTTCTACTTAGGCCATTTCCGCACTAGACTGTTATAGCGGTATTATTCCACTTTCAACATCCTATGGAATCCTGGGGTTTGCAGTTCGGCCCTTCCCTAAACTGCAAACCCTAGGATTTCATTGGATGTTGAAAGTGAAATAATACCGCTATACCAGTCTAGTGCGGAAATGGCTCTAGTTTTGTGATCTGGAATAGGAACAGGCCAGCATTGAGTATGAAAGCTCAGAAGGTCCGGTTGTACCATGTACGGCGGCGGACCTGTGGAAAGGTTCACCTATTTATTTATGGTTTAGGGCATTTTTTAAAATTAAAAACATAAAATGGAAAAGGGGGTGAAGGGATGTAACAGCACTTTTGAAACCAACTGATTTAGTTTTAAAGGAACTTTTACTGGACATTAATCCATTTCCTCAGATGCAGTGAGCAACAAATGTGAAGCTGAAGGAGTGGATTGATATCCACAAAAGCTCATGCTGAAACAAACGCTTTTCTCAAAATTTATGATAAAAGCTAACCTTTTTAAAACTTTAGGCTTTCCGTACATAACTCCTAGCTACTTTCCTAAGCTCCGCTTTCAAAGAATGTCATCTGAATAAGGGAATAGCTGAACCCCTTTCTCCCCGAGGTGAGAAATCACTGGGATTAATACTTAAATGAAAACCTTGAAACAGATGCAAGGCCAAACAAAAGTGCCTTAAATTGAAAGTATAAAAACTTTAAAGTCCTTAAATTTGTGGGTTTTTTTTTCTAGTTGAAGTGAATTGTTTTGTAAATTTTGGTGCAGAAGAAAAAGCCAGGCAAGCATTGCCCACATGATGTATTCAGAACCAGGGGAGAGAACTGTGTACTTCTCCAGATGATGTTGGACTGCAACTTCCAGCATCCCTGACCGTTGCCAACTAGGATCTGCTGGGAGTTGTAGGGCCTCTCCACACTACACTGTTATAGTGCTATTATTCCCACACGCGCACATTTTTAAGGCCAAGTTGCTCTCTGGCTGAGAATTCTAAATGCCCCTCCCTGAACTGCAAACCCAAGGATTCCATAGGATGTTGAAAGCAGAATAATAGCACTATAACAGTGTAATGCAGAAAGGCAGGTAGTCTGACAATATCCAGAAGGCTGCATGATTCCCATCACTGTGCAGCGTTATACAGCTGCTGAAGCAAGTTTTTTTTAAATCTGTCAACCCCCATGCCAGTCTTGGTCACAAAAATTCCATGTTAGCTATAGCTGTTGGAGAAATTGTTAAATGTAAGGTGGTGCTAATTTTATTAGGTTAAATCCAATTATTAGTCTCAGCTAAAGTCAAGCCACTGAATTACTGAAATTTATCTAAATGTTGACTTAAGAATCTCCATTTATTCAACTGAACTTTGGGAGTAAAAATAGATTTAGACCATTGTTAAAGTAAAACCGACGTTCTTGCTCCCTCTCTGTCTCTTAAAAGATTGTTAGGAGTTTACACATAGCTTTTTGAAAAAGGACCAAAAAAAGCCTTTGGGAACTACATTACCCATTTTTTGCTGTCAGGGCTAGCTTCCTTGCTAGGCTAATTCTTGTTTACTTTAACAAAGCTGTATATATGTGTTTCTTTTCAGTTACATCATGGAAACGAGAGTGTAGTTCACAGAGCCCACAGGTGTCCAGCAAGGCAGACATGGTAAGAGACCTTGTGTTTTGTAGTTACAATGTACATTTGCACGTCTGTAAATGTTTTCTGTAGGATTACAAGGATTAAAGGAAAATACTTGTATTTCAATTTCATACTTTGCATTTCTGAAACATCTCTAAAACAAACAGTATATGGGCACCATAAAATATCTAACATTAAGAACAGGGAATCATTTCCAGTTCATTCAGGGATAAACAGCAAAGGCCAAACAAATTTTAGATGCCTTGTAGGAAGGCTAGCTGCATTAAAGATGAACTTGCTATGGAAACAGTTTTTATTGTCTGTAATCTTGATTTGTATGTATCTCCTGAAAACTATTAGAAGAATAGCAAGAAATGTAAGTTCACATGTTCCAGAATAAGGAAAAAATGGTCACTTCAGATACTGGGTCAGATCTAGATTCAAGTGGTACAAATGGGCAAGTGGGACTCCCTCACCTTTCCCCCAGAGCACTTCCTCCAGTAAAGAGTCTGGAACTTTACTGGACAGGGTGTGCAGTTCAATGGAAGAGTCAGTGCAAGGCAGAGCGCAGGATTCCTGAAAATTAGGTAAGAGCATCTTGTATGTATTCATCCTGGAGCATTCAGTGGATCATCTCAGAACCTTGTTTCTTAGCATAAAGTACATTATAGATAACTTGTGAGGAGAAAATAGGAACTTTACATGTTATTCCCCTGAACGTACCAGAATAAGATTGGATTATTTCTTGTAATGAGTCTATGCATCAGTGGTGCAATTGAAGAGTGGTGGATATTGAATTTGACACCAACTAATTGTATTTGTATTTGATTTTTAACAAACTGTGACCATATTACTTTTTCTTTTATAAATAAAATGCAAAAATAAATATTTTAAAAAATGGATGAAAATATTTAGATCATAACCTCATTAAACCACAGCCTAGTTAATATACTACATTAAGTAATGCGAATGTTTATAACTGGAGGTGCCAGAAATTTAATAAAATAGGTGCAGTTGTATTTGGGGATACAATTGGAAAGAGTTACTGAAGGTATTTTAGTCCATCCTTAGAACAGACAATATGAAACCATGTGGGTTTTGCAAGAGATAGCTGTGTTAGTCTACTTAAGCAGAAAAAGATATAAAGGAATATAGAAGCACCCTTGAGACCAACTGGAAAGAAGAAATTTGTAGCATAAGCTTTTGTGGACTCAATCCACATTTCGTTAGCGTGTTCAGTTTTGTTTTAAACCTCCAACAAAACCTGACCTGCTTCTTAGTTTTAGAGGCTGAAATCAAGTTCTTTTGTGGAGTGGATAGCTCCTAATTAGACACTTGATGTCTCCTTTGTCTAGTTTGTGCATGCAACAAAACTGACAAGTGCGTTGAAATGTCTCCTCCTGAATAGAATGGTATCTTGCTTAAGTAATTAAGTGGTCAGCACTGAAGAGATTACTACTAAAACTGCTTTTGTTTCAGCCTGTCCCAATGGAAAATCCCTATAAGGAACCTCCTAAAAAGTGCATCTTATGTGGGATAACTGTTGACTACAAGAATGTACAGGTACCTTCATTTCTGCTTTGTGCTCATAAGGTGTATTACGAAAAGCTAAATTAAGGATTTTCAGGGGGAATACTGTTTATTTATTTACTATTTCACATGTCTACTCTCCTACTAATTAAAAGAAGCACTGCTTTAGGGTGGCACTTATTGATAACCATTCTGTTCCTTTCATGTGCTGGAAAGAGTATGAATTTCCAAAGATACAAAGCAGGAATACTTTTAGGGAAACCATTCACAGACCAACCTCTTATAAGACAGCAGAAAAAGCAGTTCAAATTCAGAACGTCAGGGTGCATTGAATACATACCAGATTCATGGGCTTGTTAACACCTAAAATGAGGGGAAGGTGGAAGGATTGCAAGTATCAAGCATACTGTACTTTGAATATATGTGTGACCATCACACCGTACAATGGGTTCAAACTGAGTTGCCCCATGCTTTCATTTGGATCCTACCCAATATTTCCACACTTGGCTATATAACTTGCAAAACATAGGTGAAATGATAAATTACATGTTCAGAAGCAACACTGTATTCTGAATATAATAGCACTGTACAATTTGCTTATTGATTTTGGAAATTTAAACATCTTGTTTCTCCAACAGCTTTTATCACAGTTCATTTCTCCATATACTGGTCAAATCTTCGGTAGACACATAACAGGTATGTAACAAAGAACAACTTTAACAGTATTTTCCTTACTTTTATACCCAGTTCTGATGCTTTTAAGGCTATTAAAATAGTCAGCTACTGATGAACTATGTGTAGCCCTTTGAATTGTTTTCTAAAACTGAATGGAGCTAAAAGGTGTTTTTTTTTAACAAATATTATTATAAAGAGCAACTGAAAGGTATAACTTGGGTTCATGTAGAAATTGAGCATTTTATATTGTCAAAGTGGCTTTTACAATAACTGTTTGCTTTCACAGGCTTATGTGTAAAGAAACAATCTGAACTCTCAAAAGCTATCAGAAGAGCCCGAAAGACAGGTATGTTTTCTTTTTAAAATATGGAAAGATTTAAACTTTTCAAAGCCTTGTCTTTGAAAACCTAACATCTTCATTATTATGTTGCAGGATTTATGTCGGTAACATATAAAGACCCAACATTCCTCAGTGACCCCAAAATATGCAATGTTAAATATCCAGAATAAACTTTTAATTGTACTTAAATGTATTTTTGTAACTTTGTGCTCATTACTAATAGAACCTCAATAAACAAGCCACTACCACCTCAGCAATGAGCCTCTTGTTATTTCCTTCTGTATAGAAAGTATAAAGAAAAGAGTTGTATTTGTCCTGTCATTATCACAAGTTTTTTTTTTGCAGTAGTAAACATCAGATTCCTTCAAAATTAACAGCCTTGTTTCTTGAAATCGTATCAAGCATTAGCAAAATATAGCTGTTTCATATATTACACAGATGGGGAAATAGACATGTGGCCCCCATCCCATTTTCTGCATCCTTCCTAAACAAACTAAAATGTAGCAGTTGCCCCTAAAATCTCGTTAAAAAAAAATAAATCTAAAAATACCTTGAAAAAGTAAAACAAAACCAGAAGTAACTGGAATTTTGTTTTACTTTTATTTTAACATTGATGAGGCAAAAAATTGCCCCCATCTCTTGCACAGTAGCCTATTTCTGATGTACACAATTAAAAAACATGCCTTTATGCCCAGTGTTACACATTTCTGGAAGTATTTCTGACCATGCTCAGTGGGCTTTAAGTTCAGGGTTAGTTACCAATCTTCTACATTAATAATGGACAAAGGTATGAAAAATCTGAATATTAGTGCACAATCAAAAAAGATAGCAAATGGAATCTTAAAAGTTTGGTCTCCTTCTGTATTTTCTGGCTTGAAAACGTTGGCCTCCAGTGTAACAACATAATCTTAGGCATACGTGATAGGCTATTGTGTTCTCAGTCTAGCATTTACAAAAAATAAGCATTCTTAGGTTGTTCTGTGCTGCTGCCTTCCTACTTGCAATAATCCCTGAGAAGATAAACAATGCAAACTCTATAAACAGTCTATTTGTCCCTGAATTGTAATGCTGGTCTGGATTTGGATGAGTGAATTCTATTATCTTAGAGATTAATGTAGAATAGTAATTATATATGCAACAATTACAGAAGATACGTGTAAAAAGAAATCTTTTATGTCTCTAGAAGAGATCAGATAGTTGGTGAACATGTGTATTCATCAGACTCTTTAATCTGATCCTCATCTAGTTCAGTATTGCTCATATTTCTTTCTTGGTCACTACTGTTACTGTCATCTCGAAATTGTTTTTGACGAAGTTGGAATGATCGTAGCCTTTTGAATGGCTTTGTTGCACTTGTACTCACAGTAGCTTTTCGCTTCATTACTTGTCTTGTTTCAGTTTCAGGAAAACTACTTTCTTTGAGCATTAATGTCAGTTGGTCTGTTACTCTTATTTTGTGATCAACAGTACAGCAGTGCTTAGAAATTTGTCTTCCTTTTAAAGTAACAATGCTTGTCTGTAGACCAGAATTTGGGAAAAATTTTTGCAAAGCTTGACAAAGTAAAATATTCTCTTTTGGCTCATCTGGGTGAACTCTGTTCTTCTCTGAAACAGAACAGGAAAAACTAAGTAAGGAGATACAAAATTAGATACATTTATGAGAGCTACAGTAATTAAAACATTAGTTGCATAGAACAGCAGTTGCTTGACTGATAACCAATAGACAACCCCCTCCCTTTCAAAAAGTATCGGAGTTTCTTTTCCTTCTAGGCCAGGGATACTAGATATCTGAAGAATAACTTGCTGTAGAAAATTGCTTCAGGTGGTCTGGTCTGTGTCCATGGAAAGGAATGAGCTCAAGAAAAGCCTAGGCACTCTCCTTCCTCTCTTCCAGTGTAACTGGAAGTAATAACAACTCAGAATTTAGTTTTGCTTTAGCAGATTCCTGTTTTGTGCAAATCAGGGATTGTGGTATGGATAACTACTAAACAAACCAACACAGTGCATGGTCTGAGATATATTTAAAATGTTTATCAACTGATTTAGCACAATCCCTGGTTTACACAGAACAAGAAGCTATGGATCTGCGGAACTGAAACTTTCTTTGCTTTCTTTTTTCTTCCTTTGCCCAGTCATGAAGGAAAGACTGTAGAGGGCCCATCAGATACTAAATGATGGTTTATGATTATGTGCAAATCAGGGCTTCTTCTGGCTGACTTGCCAAAAAAATAAGTATTTACAGATCTACATTATGGGTTCCTTTGTAAAATATGAATATAGTCATTTACTACTGAATTAAATGTGAATACTCCTAGTAGTTTGTTCTTTTGCAGGAACAGCACCACTACTGAACTTGTAACAAAACAAAGGCATACTAGTGCCAAAGTGTTGATGCAGCTCCCCCAGAATGAACAGGAAATGCATTTAAGATCCAAGTTTAAGTACTGGAAATCACATTAGTTTTCCTCAGCATCAGTAAAATGGGTGGGGTGTGATTTACACGAGAATGGCCACTCTCCCAGCATGCCTTCATGATCATGCTCCGGACTGTTCCCCAAACAGTTGCTTGTGGGCCAGTGGAAAAACTTAGATATGGAAGATGCTACACAGGAATTACCTTTCTTACTTTTCTTGCCTATGTCAATTGTAGTCTGACAGTCCGTCACATAGCTGCTTGGCAGGATGGCCAAAGCACATGCTGAGAGGGAAGGGACTGCCCCACATACTGCTCCTTACCACAGCACCAATCTCTCCACCATCTCTAAGCAGGTAACTGGCAAGCTGGTGGATCACCTCAGAGGAGCTGTCAAAAAGCTTTGGAGAGCACATGGCCTCTTTCCTATTCTGCATCCACTGATGGTCCCATATTACAAAAAACACAGGGGAAGCACAGGCTTTTGTTGTGCTGGAGGTATTTGCTAAATAATTCAGAAAAAAATGTGTATGTCTTACAAGATGAACAAAGTTTTTATAATTTACAACACTACACAACCTCTACAAAGTGCTGAAAAGCAAGGCCATGTGGCGAGCTTAACAAAAGGAATAACTTATTTAAGCCTTTTAGTAGTAGTTTCAGTTGAAAGAAATCAAGTGTCTGATTTTGGGTGTGCTTCCCATTTAATATCAATAATAAAATTTTTCCAGTGCTTTGTTACAATAAATTCCAGAAAGTCAGTCTTTATCAGAAGACTCAAAGAATACAAGGCTACTGATGAAAAAATCTCTTTGTTACACAATTTCATATAATAACTCTGTATGTCTCTGACATGTCTCTTATGTTACTCCAATAAACTAGCAATGGAATAATAGGAAGTTTAATTGTCTGTATTACCTGCAATTTCCATCCATTCTTTTTTACTTTTTACTTCTTGTCTTAGATGATCTACTTCTGCTAATAGATGCTCTATTAGTCTTTCACTGTCCACTACTTTACTGCATAGATCCTGGAAATAAGAAAAGAGACATGTCTATGGAATACTGAATTTTTATCAATACTTGAACACTCTTATCCTTGTATTAATTTTCAGTAATTCCAGCTTAGCCATGGAACTACTATAGAATTGCCATAAATACTGTGCTCCAGTCTAGAACTCTACTCATATTGTGGAAAAACAAATTTTCAGTTGAAGTGTATAGAAAACGTGCACTCCCATATCATGAAGTATAAATTGAACAGAGGTACCCCATGCTGTAGTATGCAACATTGAAAGTGTCTAAGGAAAATGCAGTTCTCTCTTCTGGGCATATAGGTTCATCGAAAACAGGCAGCCATCTCTGCAGGTTTGATGGCATACACTTAATTCTGAAGTTGTGTTTGTTATCCATGAAGATGGGTGTTGAGAGTAGAGAGGTTGTTCCCTGTTTGCCAAGACTGGATGTGCTAATTCAACACATCTTACCTTCTTAATAATAACCCTGTGGATGCATCTTTAGAAACTAGGACAAAATTTGCTTGGAGATAAACATAAGGGCAAGCTATCTCAAACTACAACTTGTGTAAGATGATGCTGTTTCACATATTTACCCAGGCTTACACTTCTCAGATACATAATACTACATCTGAATAGAGCCCACATTAATGGAATTGGCTCTTTATGATACTCTACTTCAGGAAACTTTACCTGAACACCTAATTATTTGAACAGTGTTGCCAAACAATTTTTTCAAGTTTTGCATTACTCATTAAAAGGTACAAGAATGTTTTCCAAAAATGTGTAACTTACCTTTAGTTCCTCCTGCAAAGTAGCATACATTTCATTAATCTTATGTACCTCTTTTAGAGACCCATCTTCATTAAAAAATTCTGACCTTTTGATACAAAAAGAAACCTACAATGTACCATCTGTATCTGTCACTTGTAATAAAGTGGACTTTGAAATATCTCAGTTTCATCACTTTTAAGTATGGATACTTTCATACAACCTAAACTGACACCAAAATTATAGAAATGTATCATACAGGTCAGGCACTAAAGTGCTACTTACTAGATGAACGCTTGCTGAAAATTATGCTACTTAAAATATTACATGAGGAGCAAACTTAAATTAGGTACTGAGATTTAAAAGTGTAAATTTTTCTTACTGAGTGTTACATAGTCACCCTTTTCACTGCTTCCTCCAATGGTGAACTCCATGGCTCAGAAATGGAATTTCTTGTCATAAAGAGACAAGGAAGGGTATTATTATAATAATTAGACCTCATTTATATCCCAGAACTAGGACATACATTTGTACCAGCATGCTCCAAATCCTCAGGTTTGCAGAAGTATGACAAATGTTTTAGCACAATAGCTTTGGCCAGATTAGAGAGCTGGGCCAAAGCTAACAAAATGAGTTTCAACAGAGAGAAATGTAAGATCCTACACTTAGGCAGAAAAAACGGAATGCACAGATATAGGATGGGGGAACATGTGGCTGGATAACAGTACATGTGAAAGGGATCTAGGAGTCTTGGTAGATGACAAGCTGAACATGAATCAGCAGTGTGATACGGCAGCCAGGAAAGCCAACGCCATTCTTGGATGCATCAATAAGGGTACGGTGTCTAGATCAAGGGAGGTAATGGTAACACTCTATTCTGCTTTGGTTAGAACTCATCTGGAATACTGTGTTCAGTTTTGGGTACCACATTTCAAGAAGGATATTGACAAGCTGGAGTGTGTCCAGAGGAGGGTGACCAAAATGGTGAAGGGTCTGGAAGCCATGCCCTATGAGGAGTGTCTTAGGGAGCTGGATATGTTTAGTCTGCAGAAGAGAAGATTAAGAGGGGACATGATAGCCATGTTTAAATATTTGAAGGGATATCATGTTGAGGAGGGAGCGGGCTTGTTTTCCTCTGCTCCAGAGACTAGGACTAGTAGCAATGGATTCAAGCTGCAGGAAAAGAGATTCCACTTAAACCTCAGGAAGAACATCCTGACAGTCAGAGCTGTTCGGCAGTGGAATATGCTGCCTGGGAGTGTGGTAGAGTCTCCTTCTTTGGAGGTTTTAAAGCTGAAGCTGGATAGACATCTACTGAGAGTGCTTTGATTGTGTTTTCCTGCATGGCAAGGGATTGTGGTCTCTTCCAACTCTGTGATTCTATGATTCTAAGAAAAGGTGCCTTGATGTCCGTGGTGTCATGGATTTGTATATAAAAATGTTACTTGATTTATTGTTGTATGAGGTAAGTAGTTGTTGGGAGGCTAGGGAGAGAATGGAATGTTGAAATGGATACGACTGGTGGAATGTTTGAGGAGATTTGCATGGGACATTTCATGAATGGCACTCTGAATGGAGTCAGTTCATCCTGGGGTTTTAGAAGAATGCAATGGAAAAGGTGATAGAGAGGACAGAGGGAGAGAAAGGAGGTTTGAGTTGACTGCTTAATAAGGGTCTGATTTACCTGAGAGGACAGAATATGGTGTTTTATATGTTATATATAAATAATCTGCTGTTTTAACTTCTGTAAATAAAGTTGTTTTGTACACTTTTGGCCTCTAGAATTGCTGTCATTCTGAGAGATGGGTTTCAAATAAGCTGTCTGTGGTGGTAGCACTGAAGGTAGGGACAGAAGTGGTATAAATCCTCATATAAACCTTAGTGGTGGGATAAAGGATGGAACACCCCACATATGGTGCACGAAGTGGGACATAAACTGAAATTCCCACAACTTCCATTTCTAAGGAGAAAGAAGAGGTACAATAGAGACTGAGTATGCTGGAACAATGGAATGTAGAATGTTAACTGGAAACTACCCACACAAATCGAGAGAGTAGTTAATTGGGTTCTTTGACTCCCACACAATTTACAAAGGGAGGCACCACTGGAATCCTGAACTTTTACTTGGGTTGGTGAGAGACAAGACATACTGCAACATTTTCTTCCTGCTTGGTGGGAATTACTTGATGTTCATGGAGAGATACTGAATATGCCATACAAAATATGAAAGTACTCTCTTCCTACCTGTGTTTTGTAACTGCTCTACAAAAGCCAGAAGAAATACAAGAACCAGATACAGTTCTGTAACCTTGCTGCTCCGCCATTCCCAAATTGGCCACAACAAGTGGAACTTTCTGGAAAAGACTAGAATAGCAGATATACAAGAGTAAACTATAAATATCATTGACGTTTTTATTAAATGCTTTCTATCAATGTACAACAAGAACATAATTCCACTATTAGTTCTTAATCGAACACAATAAATCTATGAACCCTGGAAATGGGAGCAAAGTGCCCTGAAGGAAAAATGTTAAAAAACAAAATGACTAACAAAGTGGTGGTGGGAATGGTACTCCCTGCTCTGTTGGTACAATCCAGAAGGACTCTGGAAAGCTAATATGAATTTTCTCCTCCCTTCTCCTATTGGGAGAATCCACAAATCAAGAGAAAACGAACTTTCTAAAAGATAATTTTATTTCTATGGGAATACATAGCCAAATTACAATTGCTACTTAAAGCATCTTAGTAACAAATTCTCTTCAAATATGTTTGATACTTTTAATGTAACTCTGGCTTCAAGCTAAGAAGTCATCTTTTGAGATAACTTAAACAGAACATAGTTACCTAAACATTAGCATTCTTGATGTTGAAAGTTTGAATAGGACTGCACAATCACTTCCAATATGGCAGTGTTACAGGAAGACACTGCAATCTAACCCTAAAAAAGGACTGGAGTTGGTTACCATGCTATGTTGGCTTTTTTCTTTTCGTACTCATAGTAGTAGGCCCAACACCTGTATTTGAATATATTGTGCAATGCAACAACTGCTAAAAATGAGTTGTGGCAACATACATACTCCCATACCTTCACTGTTAGGAAATAAGACATGGTCACAGCTGTAATCTGAGATTCTAGTTTAATCAGTTTGTCACTCAGGCAAATATAGAAACCAGGAAGACTTCTAGCACTTCAGAACACAATCTAGTATAACATGTAAACCCATCCCTTAAGATTTCAAATTAAAACTAGCAATCCTGAATAGCATGACACGGTTGGGGAATGTGTACAGGTCTGGATGTTGCTGAACTATAATTCCCATTAGCCTTAGCCATCACAATAAACAGTGTGGGACAACGAGAGTTGCAGTTCTGCGACATTTGAAGGCCTGCATTTTCCTCAGTCATATACAGGACTGTAGCCAGGGATGCCAATAATAAGTGAAATGTTAACTGAACAAAATCATTCCACTGCTTGACTACCTTCAGGTTTCAATGGAGTAAAGTACATATTAATGCAAAGGAATAAATTGAAGAAACTCATTTATCTTTCTTACATGGGTTTAATCAGTGAAATTTTACTTTCCACAGGTGGGCAATATCTGTATTAGCATCAACAGTTCCACAAAGGTACAACAGAATTAGATTAGAAAATTAAAAAAAACACACACAACAACACTGGGAGAAGTGGAAACAGCATGGATTCTGTTGCACTTTCTGCTTCTCTCCCTAATTTTTCATCTTCCCAGGATGCCCTAAGCCCAGACAGTCGTACTAGCCCAAATCAGCCATCTTCACAACCTCAAAGGGCTGCATTTGGGCTGCTGGCCACATGATTCCCAACCAATCTACATTTTTGAAGAGTTCTGAGATCTTGAATGCTTTCACACTTTTGTGGACGTGTAGTTCATGCTAATAATCCTACTACTCACTTGTGGATTTTGTTTTATTCTTATAGATCAACATGTGCAGCTTCATTTTTAGTTTTTTTTTTTACAAAATGTATTTTAATTTCCACAGAAAATTATGATTTTGCATTCAGACCAAAATGAAAACAGAACATTTTCAACTAAATGCAACTATCTCCTTAATAGACTGTGTTAGCTGCTCCACATCCCAGGAGATGGATGAAATAGTAATGGGGATCTATCAGCCATTGCTCTTGAGTTTCACCACTCTTCAGTGTCAGCATATCTCTGACAATCGGTTTCATGAGAAGCTCATTGATCACTATATGACTGTGAAGCTGCCCATGTTGCATCAGTAAACACAGGAGCTGTGCCAGGGATAGGCAGAGTTTACCAAATTATGTCCTTTTTTGTCAGAATTAATATGGAAGCTAACAGAGAAATATCTCACATAGGATCTAATTTTACTTACCCATCTTGTGGTTTATGCAAGGCATACTCAAGTTTGTAAGTGGATGAACTTGAAGAAGTTGCACTTGAAGTCAGTAATAGAAAAACAAGACCCTGATTTGAAAAGTGTGACTGTAAATGTCTATGAAGGAGTTGCTCTCTGAAAGTCATTGTCTGGTCAGTATTACGCCTGAGCTTGTACCAGCCCACCACAGTCTGGGAGGAAAAATGGGGAAAAAATCTTTTTAAAATGATTTGATATCCAAAATATAAGAGAGTTAAGGAAATGCTTAAAGGCAAATATGATGACTTCCAATCATTTGACTTGCTGCAGTGAACACTAAATCAGACAGCCAGAATTATAGATGCAATGTGTGTTCTTGTACTAGGATTGGTATCTAATCCTGCCTAGCAAATAACTAGTCCTCAAAAAACTTACCTGATTTGCCTGAACATGCATAATTTATGTTTGCAATTTATGTTGTAGTTACAGGGGATTTTGTCTGAAGGGGTTTTGGGTTTACAGAACCAACACCTGCCTACTGTGTTTTCCTATTTTTTTTTATAATACTGTTTCAGTGCCTAACTTGTGGAACAATACAAGCATGAAATATACAGTATTTTCTCTATATTAATTTATTTGATTTATAGATTGCCTTTCTACCACAAATGGGACAAAAGACAGCTTATAATAAAATAGTATGAATACAAATCCAGTTAACTAGTTCCGGTGTGAATAGACCTACTGAATCAATGCTGAATGATTAAACAAACATTAACGTAAATGCCATTAATTCAAGGGGTCTATTCTAGTGGGGGCTAGCAAGTGGATTTAGGCCAAAAGGTAAAACACAAAACAACTAAAAATATTTTTAAAACATGAATTAAAAATATACTAGTAAAAGAAAAAAAAACAGTAGCCCTCCCATTAAAAGTCTCTTCTGTAGCAAATGGGGCCAGTTACTAAGTGCCTACTGGAAGAAAAATGTCTTTGCCCACCAGCAGAAAGACAACAGAGATGGATCCTGCCTAGCTTCACTGGCTTTCTGTGGAGTGTCTACTGAGAAATTTAGTCTTTCTTTCAATCTACCTACCTACCTACCTATCTATTGATAGACCCCCCCCAAAAAACACTGAACTTATACCTCAACAAGAATGTTAGGAAGAAAATTAGGCATGGGGAGAATGGACAGCAACACAGGAGGGGAGTGATAGAATGGGGATATGTTAGCGGAAAAGTACAAAAGTTGTGATGCATTATTATTACTGTTACTATTTTTACTAAATGTGGCTTGACCAGGAATGCATCTCTTTCCACTGACCTCGGTGGTACTTATCCTTAGGGTGAGGTTATATAAATCAATATGAATCATGCTGTGGTTAAAGAGAAGGGCTAATTCTAAATACAAAATACCTTTTTGCATCCTGACAATATTTTCTTCAGCAGTGCCTCATTCAGTTCTCCAGCAGAATTGTAAAAGCTAGAATATATAAAGATGAATCAGAACTGATACTGAATCAAACATCTCTATCTGGTGGTGCATTGGTTTGTCCTGCTTGCTTTACAGTGTTTACACAACTATGCAGTCACTTGTTAGTGTATTTGTTGAAACTCATATAGCAAACCAGACACCAAGAAAAATAATAAGGAATACAGAAGCCCAACTGTTTGGACGCAGGGAGAGATAAGGAGGAATCTAAGGTAGAGACACACAACCTGATAACAATAAAGCCTGATTAAGGCCCTTTCTGCATGAGGCAGTTAAAACGGGCCAAGGCATCCTGGCACGGAGGTCGTCCGCACCTTGGATCAGACTAGGTGCGGACTATTTAACTTAGTTCCGCACCTTAGTCTGATCCAACCTGCCCCCAAGTGGTCCTCCATCGTGCTAAGTAAAGACCGGAAAATTCCAGTCTTTACATTTTCTGGAACGTGCCATTGCGTTCCTACTTACCTGTGCAGATGCGCAGGCTCGCACCAATGCGAGCCTGCGATTAGCGGAGGGCGGGCTGTGAGCGTGGCCAAGCATCGGCGGTTGGCCCACTCCCACGAAGACACCAGAAGCCGCCATTTTGAGCTGGAGCAGTGTGGATCTACAGACCTCGCACTGCTCTGGTTCACCCTGCACCAATGGAGGAGCCCTGCGGAAGGGCTCAAGGGACACTGTGTGTTAGTTCGGACCCAAGAAGAGCTGGTAAGTAACGGCACGGAGTGATTCACTCGCCTCGTGCGGAAAGGGCCTAAGTCTCAAATCCGAGAGCCAACTATATACTCCAACCTATATTCTAGAATTTCTGGTCGGAGTTGAATAAAGTCAGTTTTAACAATTTAAGCAGAGTCAGGCTTCCACATTTGTGATTTTGCCATCTGAAGCTTCGGAAGTGGGGAACAGGATCCTTCTTACTCTCCCTTCCTGAAGTTGGAGGTTTTTGTGCCAATGGACATACAATAGCCTGCAGCTTCAGAAGTGGGAAATAAGATCCTTCTTACTTCTCATTTTCAAAACTTTGAGGATTTTTCAGAAGTAAGTAATAGGATCCTTCTTACTCTCCATTATTGAAGCTTCCAAAAGGTTAGAAGGAAGTATCCTTCCTCCTCAAGCCTGTTGCCTAACACATTTGCTGTTCCCCTCTAAGAAATGCTCCCTGCACTCTAGGGGAGAGTCTTGTCTTCGGCTCTTATGAAAAGTTTTAGAAGACTCCCCTGATAAGCAGCCGGGACAGACTGCTGAGCAGACCTCAAGCCCACCACCTAACCTGCCTGATGTTCCCCTCTGAGAAATGTGCCCACACTTTGGGCTTGAGACAGACTGTCATGTGACCAGTAGGCAAAAAGAGATGGAAATGTCGCTCAAAGTTGTAAGGTTTCTGGATGAATGTGGTATGTTACTGAACCAAGCGCAGCAAGTCAGTCACTAAAAATATACAAGGCTTAAGTCGAGTCAGCGCATCATGCATTGCTGTATTGAGTCTGAGTCGAGTCACTGACGCAACTTAAGTCTGACCTGAGTCCAAGTCAGTTGACTCAAGTCTACATCACTGCTGTATAGTATGTTAAGATTCTATCACGATATTTCATATTTTGTTGTCATGATACAAGGTTCTGACAGGCTCTAATATGTATGTACATAGTGAGGATTTACTATTCATTTTATTGAGAAACACATGAGACAGTTCCATTTGTACGATGTGGCATGTGTGCACTACGGCAGTCCTTCTCAACATTTAATGTTATGACTCACCAACCCCTCTGTCACAGAGCCAGGGTCCTATTACGATAGAAATGAAAAGCCTACTTCATAGAAGCACAATTATACGTTATATAGTAAGTCGTGGATAGGGGGAATGAAAACACTTTACTATCCAGTGTAACTACTAGCTAATCAAAAGGTCACAATGAGAGAAAGCATTTCACATTATTAGGAAGTGCGGAACGAGAGAAAGTAAATTCTTGAAACTGTTATGAAAACCCTGCATCCCACTGGAATATTCCCACTGACTGAGAATTATGGACTCCAAACCAAATCAAATTTAGTATCAATTTTTAAATAACTTCTATAGCATTCTTAATCAACTATGCTATTTCATAATTTATAAAAAGGTATATAGAACAAAATTACATACTTACCTGAAGGGTTGGTAACATGGAATGTGTTTTTGTATATCTGAAATGAAATGACATTATCTTGTCTTCAGTGTCTGATATAGACATATTTCTGCATGTTATTTCTTCAGAATTTTAAAAGACAGATTTATATAATTTAAAAATGATTATTCACCTTTACTATTACCATGGTAAGTAATGTTGTTGTCGTTATCATCATCATCATTTGCAATACTCATTTTAATATTCAAGCACAACCTTGCAGGGCATTGTCTCTGTTGTTGTGTGCCTTCAAATCACTATGCCAAAGCCTAAGCCAAAACTATCATGGGGTTTTCTGGGGCTGAGAGTGTGCAATGCACCCAAGGTCAGCCAGTGGGTTTCTGTGGCTGAGTGGGGAATCGAACCCTGGTCTCTAGGGTTGTAGTCTAAAGCTCAAACCACTAGACCACACTAGCTCTCTGCAAGGCATACACATTCATTTTTAATATTAACACTGAGAATAAGAAAAGGCTCAATTATTAAAGAGAAAGAATAAAAAAAATACAGAGTCCCTAGATCTACCTAGAACTTCACAAAAGCAAACATCAGAAACATAGTGATTAAGGAACCCTCCCTCCCCAAGGTCCACTTTGGAGTGCTGTCAAAATCAAAAATGGAAATTTTTCTTCCCTTGATACAATAAAACACACAGCAGAACTCTGTACCTCACCCACCTGCAGAAAGGAGAAGTACAAGTAGGGCAGGAAGTAAATTAAAGCCACACTTGCACCTTTCCTTTCTGCTGATTTGAAGATACAGGACAGTGAGGGACCATTATGATGCACTTTGAAAGTGGAAAGGGGGAAAGAACTGAACAGATGCAAGACAAGTTTGGCACTGATGCTATTCTTTCAGGAGAACAGACAGGTATAAGTAGAGAGGTGTGGAATACAGCCTCTGGGTACCATGAAACAGATTCCACATCTTGACTGTACAGCAGTCAATGCAGCATTATCATTATGTGTAATGATACACCTAAGGCTGTAGCTTATGTACAGTGATGGGAGACTTCCTTTTTTCCCCATTGTTTTTATTAGAATATTACGTAACAGCTGATATTTACAATAGTAGAACAACGAAAAAATTCTATTTGTACTAATATATATAATACAAAATATAGTACACTCTATTTTCCATTCTGTACTTCACATACATCAACATCTGATATATCTTCTTTGCTTGATTTCCATGCATAGTTTCTCTAATATTAAAACAAAAAACAAAACCAAACAAACAAACAAAAAACCCAACAAACAGGCAGAGAGAATTTTTTTTAAAAAAATTTCAAAAAGTAGAGAAGAAAAGAAAGAAAAGAAAAGAATACCACTCCCGAGATCTGAACACATACCCTTGTCAACCAATCAGTGATGGGAGACTTCCTGAGAACTGCTGTAAAACAGCACACATCCTTTTCATTTCAATGTCAGCGCAGTACACAGATATCAAGTGGTAGTGGTCAAAGATATGAAGATCCATTCAAAAACAATGTACCTTATAAGAAAGGCCATTCACTTGACTTACCAATCGTGTAAACAACTTCAACATCATCCATCTGAGAGTCAGTAATGCTATTTTTAGCTTCACCCTTCACATCTCCAAGGAGGAAACCTTCCTTTGTAAGCAAAGAAGAAACAAATATAGTTGCTGCAAAATCTCAGGATTGTTAATTCAGGTCAAACATAAACCCACACTCTGGAAAAGGATGTGAAGGCAGACAGTTTGTAATTAATCCAATGGCTGGAATCCTGGTAATGTCTTGGCTGTTGTGTGCCTTCAAGACATTTCTGACTTATGGTGACCCTAAGGTGAACCTATCATGGGTTTTCTAGGGGGTTGAGTGTGTATGTGATGCACCCAGTGAGCTTCCATGACTGAGCAGGGAATCAGTCCCTGGTCTCTAGCATCATAGTCCAGTGCTCAAATCGCTACACTGTGCTAGCTCTCTTGTGTTTTCTCAGGGGTTGCATAAATAAGATCCAATTATTTTGTCAGCACATGTTTAAGTCCGTCTTTCTCTTTGAACTTTGTGGGTGAGGCTAATCAATTATTGCACAAAAAGTAAATTCAAGACCATGGTGCCTGTTGTGCCACTGGCTGCATAACTGAGATCCAGTGTAACAATGTTAGGGTATATGATATGACACTAGAAGCGCACAGGATATTGGCCAGTAACATTACAATCTAACTGAGTGCTACCTTGCACAAAAGTGGCATATGGATTTTCTAAAAAATAAAATAAAAAATAGACATTTATTCATTCCATGATCTCCACAAGTTCACCTCATGTATGTACAGTTGGACACAAGGGACCAACAGAAATGTTATAAAGAAATGTTAAAATGTTGTAAAGATTAAATACTCTCAGTGATATAAATGTAAATGGAAGTGACTTCATTATTAGCATGGGCTTGTTAGTGTTGTAATTCTTAAATACCAACAAACTTAATTTTCCTTAATGATGAAGAAGTGTAGTAACTGCTTAATTTAGAAAAAAAGTCAAATGAATTTGAACTGGGATCCTTCTCAATGGCTGCTCCCAGATTGTGGAACTCCCCCTGTTAGGATCAATCAAAATATCACAAAATGAGCAAGCTGTTGATTTCTGGAGAACTTCTAATCAAGATAGAGCGGAAAAGGGAAAAAAGCTGACTTGGTACTGAAGCCAGTGTCTTGTGCGGTTTGGAAATGTGGTTTTGTTGTTGAGAAGTCATAACAATGTAGGTAGGAGGTTTGTCAGAAAGACTGCAAATGATAATCTACCACCATGCTGCTAAGGAAAGATATGTCTAACTCAGTCAGGGGGAAAAGAAAAAAAAAAGACAAGCCCTGCCTCTTTAGCTATATAACTTTACTGGCAGAAACTATATCCAGTAACATCTGAAAGGAGGGAATTTTGAAATGTTCATCAAATAGGCAGGGAAGAAATGCAACAAGAATCTTTCCTGAAATAAACAAAAGCTTTGCTCACCTAGGGAAAGACAACTTTAAGCAGCACTTTTATATGAAGTTGGAATGAGATATACAGTACTCTCTCTTTTATTTAAATACACACAGGTCTGCCCCTACTTAGGCCACTTCCGCACTACACTGTTATAGTGCTATTATTGCACTTTCAACATCCTGTGGAATCCCAGGCTTTGCAGTTTGGAGAGGGGCATTCAGAATTCTCAGCCAGACAGCTCTTTGGCCTCACTAAAGTACAAACCTGATTATTCCACAGGAAGTTGAAACTGAAATAATAGCACTATAACAGTCTAGTGCAAAAAGGCCTTAGATAGATAATCTTACAGAAGTTCTCGGTTGCCCAAGAGCTTTCATGCAGCTGTTCCTACCAAGTTGTGTGTGTCTGAAGGTGTGTGTGGCAGCTTTATGTCTAAGCAACTGGACACTCACATTTGAACTGAGACACACCCGCGCACAGATGAAACACAACAGAAATTAGAGTACACAATGGAAGCCGCAATGGGGAAAGGCGCAGATCTCTCCCCTTTGAGGGAAAGTCACTCTGCACATGCTCGGGGGCCGTCACTTAATGACTTGACACTGAAAACACCTCCTAGGGCTAAACTGGGGATGAGGTTACTCTCTGGAAAGACAGACAGATAGGAAAGCAGGCAAGCGGGACACGTCCTCACATCAACACTGAGATTATAATTTTACTTAACGAGAGGGAATACGGTTCCCGTCACATAACGTGGACGGTTTTTCTCAACAACCGCAACGGCCGGGCAGGGGTGAATCTTACGCACAGTATCCGAGTGGGTGCTCAGGTGGTGAAAAGCCAGGGCGCCAAAGACGAAGCCCGGCAGGAGGGCCGTGGTGCTCTCGCCCTCCATCCCCAACCGTCTCCAGCCGTCCCGCGGGCGAACGAGGCCAAGGGAGAGCGGGGCCGCGGGGCTCCTCCCGGCCGAGAACGAGGCGGGCGAGGCGGGCGGGAAGACACAACAATGGCGGCGCGCGGCCTCACAGGGCAAGGCAGCGACATCTAGCGCTCCAAGGAGGCACGGCAGCCCGGCCGCCGGCCTTTCAGCCGAGAACGAGAAAAAGGCGGCAAAATCGTCGCGCGCGAGAAAGACAATCGCAGTATAAACTGTAAAACCATTTCCGCACTGGAGTGTTATAGTGCAGTTATTCCACTTTCAACATCCTATGGAATCCTTTGAGGCCCCTCCCTAAACTGCAAACCCCAGGATTCCATAGGATGTTGAAAGTGGAATAATAGCGCTATAACACTCTAGTGCGGAAATGGCCTTAAGTGCAGCCCAGAATCCTGAGGTACGTTGAAGACATATCACTGTAAACTGTCTCTCTCCTGTACAGCCTTTAAAGGTACAGGAGCTATGTCCACTTTTCACTTTGGCAGTCCTAATATTTACACAATTACAAACAATTAAGGTTGCCAGGTCAGGGCGAGTTCAGGCCATGCAAATTCAGGGCCAAAATCTAAGGGTCAGTAAGCATGATAGCTTAAGCATCAACCATAGCTGCACAGAGCATGGCATTCAATAAGTACAAGTTACACACACACACTTTTCAAAGCACTATTTTCACCCTGAGATTCCTTCCCTCACTCTCGGGACTAGAAAAGAGGACGCAAGCCCTGAGATCCAGAGACCCTAGCACTAATATATGACAATATCAGCTATAAATTCACAAAATGTGCAGACTCTTGAGTTCCTAGAGTTTTTGAAGAGTTCTGAAGAACTCAAAAGCTTGTTCATTTTGTGAATTTTTAGCAGATCTTAGTAACAGTGTCAACAGTGCTGCCTATTTTTGAATTATGTTTATGTCTATGGATTAGTACAACCTCTTTCTTTTGGGAATGTGCGATAAACAACATTTCTAAGTCTTTAAGGTACACCAAGATTGTGGTTTGTTGAGAAATTGACTAAGCAGTGTATCCCTGGAGGCTGTAATAGTTAAGACTAATTACTGTAATAGGAAATAGATGACAAATAAAATTCATTTAGGCATGGAAACAAGAACACGGAAATTGTGTACAGAAGGTAAAGTGTGTCTAGATCCAACATGGCAGAAAAGTTGTGCTTGCTTGAAATGAGATGTAAATAGTTTCTAAACCAAGAATTTATCATTCCTTCCTCATCTCTGCCTTCTCCTAATGAGCCCAACAGGGCTTTGGACATCTCTGAAGCTCCAAAGTTGGTAGATGATGGTTTGCATAACTCTTTCCGCCTGCGCCATTTAATAGGATGCAGGAACACATACAGGGTCCTAATGTTGTATTTTTCATTCATTCATTCATTCATTCATTCATTCATACAATGCATATCCAACTGTCAATACAGTTCTTTGCACACTTACTTGGAAGCAACCAGTATTAAACACAATGGGACTTCTTTCTGGGTAAAGGATATCTAAGATTTGCACTGTGTATTATGTTCTTTATTTAGAACATTTTACGCTTTTTCAGAGATTTAGAGTAACTTGTAATAAAGCACCAATTGCAATATGAGAGGCAGAAATTCAACAGCTGCCACACATACTTTCTGCATCTTTATTATATGACGCTTATTGTAGAACCTATTGATTTCTTTGCGATGCAGTACATATTCTTTGTCAGGCAAAAAGGAAGACATGTTCACCTAATAAGAAATCCTTTTGAAATCTGAACCTGTTGGACTGCAAACTAAATTAGCCCACAATACAGGTGTTTCATATCTCCTGGCAGTAGTCACCATTTTGATAATAGAGTGTCCTTGATTGAGTAAGAGTTGCCCAATCTTAATTCCATATAGCATTTAATTTATGCATTATTGGTATGGAAATGAAGTATCTGGGTGGATAAAAATAGAGGTTGAGGAAAGACATATAGGCGTGAATGAATATTACCGTGAACTCACAGATTTTCTGAGGATGCACAGTTATGAGGGATCTTTGGGCCTTAGCAGTAGTTTGTCTAAGCAGAGTGATTCCAGTAAAGCATAGTCCCCTGGATTCTTCAGGAATTCTTGTGATTAGCAGGTAAGATCTAAGAATTTCAGATGAATAGAGGGTTGGATAAAGATTATACCAAAATTATATGTGTGAATATCCTTGAATTTTTGAATTATGCTTGTTCTTGTGTGCTTTCAAGTCGTTTCTAACTTATGTCGACCCTAAGTTGAACCTATTGTGGAGGTTTCTCAGCACGATTTGTTCAGACGGGATTTTCTGTTGCCTTCCTTTGAGGCTGAGAAAATGTGACTTTTCCAAGGTCACCCAGTGTTTTTCCGTGGCTTCCCAGAGTCCTAGTCCAACTTAAGTCACTCCACCACACTGGCTCTGAAATATATAAGATTCGAGGAAAGAGAGGCAAGATAATGCTAATTGTTAATTCTTTTCAAGCAACAATTAGTAGAATTGTTTACTTCTGTGGTTCAAAATTCAGGTAATCCTGAGAGGAAACATTTTGAAGTATTTTCTTTTTTTAGCGGAAACATCTAGATAGGTTTTATTGTGGAATGGGAAGAATGTTAGTAACAAGATGTTAATAATCAGGTGCTGTATGTGATGATAGTGTGCGCTCTCACACTGCCGTCATACACAGCACCTAATCAACAAAGCATAAGAACTGTGCTTTATAAGTTGATGTCTCATATTTTTAAGATGGTGTTAGTCCCTCACCCTTGTGCTGTATAAGCAGCTGATTTACAAGGGAGTAAAAGCAAGAAGATCTGTCTTTCAAAGCTTAAATGGAGCCACTTTGTTCATGAAGACTAAGATAATCTGCAGAAACAAACATCATGGAATTCTACTTAGTAATAGGAAATTTCTGGACAATTTATCTCTATTTGTTGCTTCCTTTAGGCATATTATCACTTCTATTTGCAAATGGTTATTTGAAAATCTTAAGAAAGATAATGAAGGTAAGAAACAGAGTGTTTTCCTCTATTTTTGTACAATCTGCCTCATATAAGACTGTAATCCTTACATTTAAGGCCATGTCCTCTATTTCAACGTTATTTCCTTTTAATTGTAAACCTCTTTTTGTTCTTTCTTTCTCCCATGTCTATGACATATAGCATTAATATTAGTATCTGTTTTTAAGTAGATGGCTTTCCAATCCTTTAAATTATTCCAAAGTTTTTCTCCAGGAAAACCAACAAAGAATCCCATGGCACTGTAAAGATTAAGAAGGCATGATCTTTTGTGGACTACAGTCTACTTCCCTAAATGCGTAATGGATTGCAGATTGAAGCTATGGGGTGGAAAACTTCCTGATGCTACATTTTTCAGATCGGGGGTCACGTAGTGGTTTGAATGTTGGACTATGACTCTGGAGACCAGGGTTCGAATCCCCACTTGGCCATGGAAAACCATTAGATTACCTTGGACAAGTCACACACTCTCAGCCTTAGAGGAAGACAATGACAAACCTCCTCTGAACTAATCTTGTCAAGAAAAGCCTGTGATAGGTTGACATTAGGCTTGCTATAAGTCAGAAACAACTTGAAGGTATACTGTATGCCTGTGTGTGTGTGTGTGTGTGTGTGTGTGTGTGTTAGAGAGAGACAGAGAGAAAGAGGAACCCTGAATATATATACGTGTACACATTTATCCATAGTTGTCTGTGTTATACTGCAATCAAATAATGTTAGATGTGACAAATATAGGATATGAACTTGTAGTTACTCTTCTAAGGAGTATTGAGTGGAATAGACTAATAAATGAATGCACTACTAAGCTTGTTTGTATTTCACGAAATGTCCTGCTTCTCGATGAGTCACATGTGCACAAGTAGTCAAGACAAAATGAGATAAGTTGCCACAGACTCATATCCATTGTTTAGTTAAATAAAATGTTCACCAAGTGGTACTGAATAATTTTTTATCAGTCTGGAATTGAACGGGTAAGTAAATATTTCAATAAAATAATTTTGAAATTTGAATGTGTTTGAATATAATCTTTAAAACAATGTACTAAATCAGATAATATTATTTAAAGTACTACAAAATTTTCTAGACACTTTTCTGGAAAGCTTTCTAATTGTAATTTTTCCAGAAAATCTATGTAAATATTTCACATATACATGGTGATGGTGGGATTAGATAGTGAGATCAGGGTACATTAAATACAGAAAGTACTGACCGACAGTGACATTTCATTTTCCTCTGCATTTGATTCCCCTTTGGCTCCTCTATTCTACTCCCATTGTGTGTACGCATATTGTGGTTATTGTTATGTGCCTTCAAGTCATTTCCAACTTATGGCAATCCTGAGGCAAAGCTATCATGAGGTTTTCTTGGCAAGATTTGCTCACAGGGAATTTGCTCATGTCTTCCTCCAAGGCTGAGAGACTGTGATTTCCCCAAGGTCACTCAGTGGGTTGGTTGAGTGGGGATTCGAACCCTCGTCTCCCTTGTCATAGTCAAACGCTCAAACCACTACAACATGCGGGCACTGTGTATGCATATACCTCAATGAAGTAGATGCGCTCCTCCATATTACAGATGTTTTTGTGTGCCTTCACGTTGTTTCTGACTTATAGCAATCTTAAGGTGACCATATCATGGAGCTTTCTTGGCAAGATTTGTTCAGTGGGGAGTTTCCTTTGCCTTCCTCTGAGGCTGAGAGAGTGTGACTTCCCAAGGTCACCCTGGGGGTTTCCGTGGCCAATTGGGGATTTGAACCCTGGTCTCCAGAGTTGTAGTCTGGTGCTTAAACCAGCACACCACACTGAGTCTACATTGCAGGAATACCTAAGTTAATGAATTAGGTGTGTTCCTTCGCATTACTTCTGTAACAGAAAATTTGGCACCAAATGCAGAAATAATATGGCAAGAACAGGGAGAGGTTCCTACATCTCTCTCTCTCTCTCTCTCTCTCTCTCTCACACACACACACACACACACACACACAAAGCACTTCAAGGTTATCTTGTTATCCCAAAACATGGGTGACTCAGGGGTCCAGCCCAAAATAGGAGGCCTGTGATGGTGGGGTAACCTAATGAGATATTTGACAGCAATGTTTATGGGGTCTCCTGCAGGGAAGAACCAGCCAGAGATTCAAAAAATTCCAAAGTAAACTAAAATATGTTTTACTGAGGGAAATTCAGTCTCTCTCACACAAAAGATCCAAACAGTCACACACTCACACATAGCTAACTGAAGGAAAGGGGAGGAAAGTTTGATAGGGAGGCTTTAGGGAATGGGTGATATTTTCCAATCCAGAAGAGCAGCAAAGAAGCAGCAATGTGGCTTAGATGCAAGAATAGTAAAATTAGGAATCAGAGTGACATTCAGCAACCAATATACTGCGAACTAGCTGCAAAAAAACATGGAAGGGGAAATACATAATTTCTGCCTGTGTGGTGGAGACAGTTTCAGGTCAGCCCAGATGACCTCTGGGTGTGAGGGAAAAGCAGTTGAGAAAAGCAGTTAATTTTCCCTGCAATTGAAGTGACTCTGTGTTTGAGAAGAACAATAGGACACTGTGAAATAGAATGTTAGGGAGGATGAAATGTGCCTCGCTATGGCCTTGCCATGCTTTGCAACATTAGTAAGGTTGCGCAGAAAATGATGAGAACTGTTGTTTGTGTCAGTTTCCTTTCTTGGACACGTGATGAATTTGCACTGGAGATGTATAAATTGTTTTGGATGTAAAGAGGCGGGGCTCAGACTTTTGAGAATTATCTCACTGAGACATTGTGCACAATAAATCTTTTTTCTAAAACCGCGGGTCTCTATCTCAGTTCCACTACACCTGCAGGACATGAGTGCAAATGGTTCTCTGGCCGAGTAAACAATGGAGTTTGCAGAGTGGACAATGAGGTCTGGAGTGAACAGATGGTTTTCGTATTAGGTGATAAGGGGCTAATGGTTGTTTGATAGCTCAGTGTTTGTGGATGGATCTGAGGATAATGGGATAGATTGCAGGGTGAAGGGAAGAGGGCTTGAGACAATAAGCAGTCTGGTGGGAATCTCTCAGTTGCCATCATTTAAGAAAGCAGAGTTGGTAAGGCTCTCCTAACCTATCAGATTTGAGTCTGTGTTTGGTATTTGGCAACAGGAAGCTAAAATGAACAGGTTCAGGAAAGAATTATTAAAAGTTTGGATTCTCCCGATTGTACACTGCTAAGAATATTTTGTTAGAAACAGATAATGTTACCAGTGCTTATGAAAACTTAAGCAAAACCCCTGAGGACTGCTATCCATTTGATTTAAGATAAAGATTTAACAGTTATGGTAAGAGAAGTATTTTGGCAAGAACAAGAAAAGGTTAATCACACTACTTATTTATTCGATTTATATCCTACCTTTTTTCCATTACTGGGATGTAAGGCGGCTTCAAACATAATTAAAAACCTCTACTAGAGAAAACGCAATAAATTATACATGTTAACATGCAAATTAGATTGGCTATACTATTAAAATAAAGTAAAAGGTTAATAACAATTCCTAATGAATAAGATAAAAGTATTACAAAGTCCAACACATCCATTAAAATCCTCTTTCCATTATTCTGTTAATAGTTAAAGGCCTGTTGGAATAGAAAAATCTTTGCTTACTGGTGAAGGAAGAACAGGGAGGAGACCAGTCTCCTTTGGAAGGGAATTTCATAATCTGAGGCAGTCATTGAGGAGAAGTCTCCATTTCAGGAGACTGAAGTTAAAGGTAGAAGAAAAGTCCTCTTCCCTTCCAAAGTATATAATAATATACAGTATACAGTATAATAAGTATACAGTATACTTAAGAAATGAAACAAAGACATAATGAGCAGTGATAGAATTAAGAGATAGAGCCAGTAAGAAATAGTCTTAGAAATGTGAATGCTTGGTCCTGCAGGAAAGATATCCCCCCCCCACCAGACATTAGTGTGAGAAAGGGATTAGAAGAAATATTTCACTGCAATATGTGGTTTCTGGACTGATTTGTCCTCATAAGTTCATCAAAATTTGGTACATAATCCCTCTGAATGGCCAGATGTTACCTTTAATCAGATCAAGAGGATTATGGCAGGGCAGTCAGCAAATAAAGCAACAAGAGAAAATATTATTCTTTGAGATTGCTTCCAAATTGTATGGCAGATTTCTCTTTTAAGAAATTACAAGAATGAACAAAAAAAGGGAAGTTAGTATCTGAAGCAGAAGAAGGTTTTCAAAGAGAGAAGTCTACAATTCATTTATGTTCTGTATTTTTTTTAAATGTAAATATGCTCATAAAATGAAAAAAAAAGCATGTTGCTTTCCCTGGTCTAAAGGCAGATGTTGGAAAAGACAAATATGGGCAGGCATTTGCTCTTTCTTATCAAAACTCTATGCACCAACCCATCACTACAGCTTTAAACTGACTTGGCTGGCCATCCTACCATCAAAACAGAAACGTTTGTCAGAGTTAAACAAGGATGTCTGTGGGTACTATTTTGATGTAATTTTTCCATTAATAACATGGTTAAAGATCTAGATGGTTTGCCATTTGCCACCATTGCTAATCTTGATCAAAAGCTGTCTCTCCCTATTGATGTAAACTGATGATCTAGTAGTTGTATAACAAATTTAGGATTGCAACAACTTCTAATTTGGTTTATTCTATAAGGTAAAATACACTGTGAGAGCCAGTGTGGTGTAATGGTTTGAGCACTGAAGTGTGACCCTACAGACTAGGGCTTGATTCCCCACTCAGCCATGGAAACCCACTGGGTGACCTTGGACATGTCACACACTCTCAGCCCCCAGAAAACCCTGTGATAGGTTCACCTTATGGTTGCCATAAGTAAAGAAATGACTTGAAGGCACACAATAACAGCAGCAGCAGCAGCAACAGTAACATACGCTGTTCATAAAGTCTACTAAAATACAAACTACAGTAGATACTGAGAAAAATACTATTATGTGAACTTGTTATTTTTAAGGATAAAAAAATTGTTTATATGTCAATATTAATTATTAATATAATACATAAGAAAGAGCCAGTAATTACTATAATTAATAATTAATACTAAGTATTAAATATTAACATATTATTAAGGATCCTAATGTGGAGTTGGAATAGTATTAGTAGTATGTGCACCATTATAGTTTGGATTCAAACAAGTCCATGAACATGTAGGCTGCTTTATAGACCTAACAGCTGTACATTTTGAAAATATCTCTTATCAGAGCTCCATTTGAACATTGTGGATGCTGCCGAAAGAGTTAGGAGACAGTGACACTGCAGCATTTGAGTACTTTTCTGTTGATGATTGGCCTGAACCTGAAGGGCTTCCCATTATATTTTTTACATTGTCTTAACCTACGGGTGGTTTTAGTACCCTTAACTGAAAATTTCTCCTATCAGAATCCATTAGGTGTGATTTTTTTCTTCGGCTGGTAGCAAGATGAGAGAACTAGTATAGTGTAATAGTTTGAGTGCTGGATTAGGAGCCTAGGAGACCAGAGTTCAAATCACTGCTCAGACATGGAAACTCACTTGATGACCTTGGGCAAGTCACATTCTGTCAGCCTCAGAGGAAGGTAAATCTCCTCTGAACAAATCTTGACAAGAAAACCCCATGAGAGGTTCACCTTAGGCTTGCCAGAAGTCAGAAATGTTGTGAATGCACACAACAATTAACAAAGCAAGATATGAATTACTTACTGGGCACCAATGAGGAAACAGAGGGCATTCTTATAAAATCTTCAGATGATACCAAATTAGGAGGGGTAGCTAACAGTTTAGAGGACAGGATCAGAATTCAAAATGACCTTAACAGACTAGAGAGCTGAGCCAAAACTAACAAAATGAATTTAAACAGGGAGAAATGTAAGGTACTACTATTGGGCAGAAAAAATGAAATGCACAGATATAAGATGAGTGACACCTGGCCTGATCACAGTACATGTGAAATAAATCTAGGAGTCAGTAGACCATGAATTGAACATGAGTCAGCAGTGTGATGGGGCAGCTAAAAAAGCCAATGCAATTCTAGGCTACATCTATAGGATATAGGCCATTTCCGCACTAGCCTGTTATAGCATGATGATTCCACCTTCAACATCCTCTGGAATCCTGGGGTTTGCAGTTTCGGGAGGGGCTGGCTGACCCCTCCCGAAACTGCAAACCCCAGGATTCCAGAGGATGTTGAAAGTGGAATCATCTCGCTATAACAGGGTGGTGTAGAAATGGCCATAGTGTCTACATTAAGAGAAGCAATGCTCTGTTCTGCTTTGGTCCGGCCCCACCTGGAATACTGTGCCCATTTCTGGGCACCATAGTTCAGAAAGGATATTGACAAGATGGAATGTGTCCAGAGGAGGATAGAAGGCCTGGAAACCATGCTGTATGAGGAACGGCTTATCGGGCTGTTTAGCCTGGAGGAGAGAAGGATAAGAGATGACATGATAGCTGTGTTTAAATATTTGAAGAGATGTCATATGGAGGATGGAGCAAGCTTGTTTTCTGCTGCTCCAGAAACTAGGACATGGACCAATGGTTTCAAACTTCAGGAAAAGAGATTCCATATGGAATATGTTTCCTCAAAGTGTGATGGAATTTCCTTCTTTGGAAGTTTTTAAACAGAAGTTGGATGGCCATCTGTTGGGAATGCTTTGATGGTGTATTCCTGTTTGGCAGGGGGTTGGACTCAATGATCCTTGTGGTCTCTTCCAGCTCTATGATTCTAACCCATACTTACACCTAAAAGATTACTCAGACAACAGCTTGTCCTCCTTCCCACTCCTGTGGTGCATTCACAGTACATAATAAAAGCGCTGTTATTCCACTTTAACTGACATGGTTTCATCCTACGGAATCTTGGCATTGACACTTGAGGGAGGGGCATCTAGAATTCTTAGCCAGAGAGATTTGGCTTCTCTCCAAAATACAGACTGCAGGATTCCATGCAGTGGAGCCATGGCAGTTAAAGTGGAATAATAGAGCTGTTGTTGCATAGTGTGAGTGGGTCCCTGTTTATCAGTTATTTGCTTCTACAAGGCATCTGGAAGGTACCAGGTTGAGAGAGTCAACTTAAAAATTACAAAAATACTACTATACTTTGGAAAAAAATATGTCACTAGGGGGCACCAGTGATAAGTCAGCATTATCTTTTTACATCCCATTATTTTCTTAAAAACAGTTAAATTCATGAATCAGTGACAAACACAACTAATTAAATTCTGTCACTCCCAACGTTAACCAATTAATTAATATCTCAGTCTCTAATTTGTTGTTAACTGCTGTCAAGTTGACTTTGACTTATGGCAGTCCTATGAGACCTCTAACTCTGTCATCAACAGCTCTGCACGTCTTGCAGATTCAGGGACGTGTCTTCCTTGATTGAGTCTATCCATCTGTAATGCAGTCTTCTTCTTTCCTACTGCCTTCTACCTTATCAAGCATTGTCTTTTCAAGTGAGTCATGTCCTCTCATGATATGTGCAAATTACAACAATTTCAAATTAGTCATCTTGATTTAGTTTTCAGACAGTAATGGTCAACATGAATAACATTAATTTTCAAATCTAAGGTTCCAAGACCTGTTAGGGAGAATTTTCGTATATCCTTAAGAGCAAAGAACTAAAATAGGTAACTAACTCAGCCCTCTGTATATGCAGTGAGGTTCCATTCCAGGAACCCATATGAATAGTAGAATTCACAAATACTTGTTATATTCAATCGTGGTCACATATACGTTGATGCTTCAGCACGTCTCCATGCAATTCACCACCATTTTAGGTATAAGATTGTGAAGTTTCACTTGAGCTGGAAATCACACATGAGGAGGTTGCGGATAAGGAGGACCCACTCTATATTCTACTGGTACTGATATACAAAATGACCAATAATCAGAGCCTGCATTGTTAGAAATGCCATAAGACTCGGGACTTTTTATGTACGTGGTAGATTTGCCCTTTTTGCAAAAAACAAACCAAACCAAATAGAACTGACATTAGGACAAAATAGAAATCCTCATGGATACAATCTCTGAATATGCTGTACATTTCAACTCACTAGTCTCATTTGTGTATATAAAGGATGAAACAGAGACTATTCAGAGCTGGCAAATTTTACAATAAATACTTCCTGATTATTGTATGCTATATGCTGATGCATTACATGTATATTTTCCAGGAGCTAATTCCTGCTGTGTTCAACAGGCATACTCATAAGTAAAAATGTACAGAGTTCCCATCTGTATATCTGCTACAAGCTGATTGCTATGGCAGAATCTGAAATACTAAGAAAATTTCTTCCTTCTTTTTTTAAAGCATAGTACAAGGTTCAGGAATAGTAGCTTAAGTCAGCATTCTGTTGTTCTTGCTACTTTAATAGCCAGATATTCTTTGATGAACAGGGAAGCAGCTCATGAACAATGAACTTTAGCATCCTATATGGCAGAACTTTGACAGCTGTGTCATTTAACAGCCATGATACATTTTTCAGTCAACCTGATTGATAATTACAAATTGTTAGAAGAGATTCTTTTTCTTGTACTCATTTCATGTCCAAGCCACTTTAACATAACAATTATATTTATGTTTACCTGGTAAAAGTGTTTTTTCCCCCCATCACCACTGTAGCAGCAGGGACTAGTGAAAAATGGGTAGCAGGGCCTTGGGGCATGACTAAAATGTCTGAGAGGAACATGTATGCTTCACTGATTATGCATTTCCTACCTATATTTCTATAGAGAGGCCTCTGAAGTTGGTAATAAGACCTTGGACTGAAATGGCAGCTTATATATGGGCATGGATGTGGGAGGATCTCTAATGACATCTATAGTGCAAGCAAAGCTATATAGGCATACATGACAGGGCTCTTCTCCATGCCAGGGCTCTTCTCCATGCCAGTACTTCTTGTAAGAACTTGAGAACCAGCACCCTTGGGTGATTCCAGATGCAATGTTTCTAGTGCTGCCAATCAAAATGCACTGTGCCGCTATTCCATTGCCTACCCCTCAGTGTTTTATGGTAAGGCAAGAAAAAAGTCCAAAGAAGTAGTGAGAAAACATGGGAAAGTTACAAATGGGAGATGACTTTGTTTCTTCTCTGCCCCAAGTAAAATTCCATGAATGAGGGAGGATGACTATACAAGAAAAACCTTGTCTAGAAGTTCCCCTTGCTTGGGAAATATCAAAACAGAATCCTTTCTGTACATGCTATCTAGGCTGTAATTCTGTGAAATCTTACTTAGGAGTAAGTCCCACAGTACCTAATGGGACTTACTTCTAAGTTAGTATGCCTATGATTCTGTTTGTGTAGAATAATTTTACTTCCGCTGATTTAAGAGCCTGCAAAGTATTTTGTTGGTTAAAGAAAAAGTAAATTTAAGAAACAGAATTGTCTACAAGATGTTATGTGCAATCTGGAATAAACGTGAGCAACTGCAGTGTGTGAAATGGAAGAGTTGTGCACGGCATAGTGTGCCAGTGTGGTTATACACATACCTTCACCTTACAGAAGTCAGATGCTCTGTGCTTCAATCCCCTTCAATAGATTGATGGAAAACTGTGCTTAGCTCTTTTGCCTTTACAAACAGCAGCTGTTCAAATAAGTGAAATCTGACCTATGGTGAATAAATATCTGCTAGGCAAGGTAGGTTCTGTCCCTTTTCACCAGTCCCTTACAATATGTATATGCACCTGCAATCATACCAAGTGCTTCAGGTTGGCCAACGTGGGAGGAGAATGCTGGACTAGATAGACCTTTTGGTCTGATACAGCAGGGCTGGTTGTGGATGGATATCGATTTATCTCTCAGAAACAGAGTCAGTTTCTGTAAAGTTGCTTTTTTCCTCCCCACTCTTACCTTAACAGTGAGAAGTTTTACAGAACCTCAGTTTTGTTTAGTCTTTCAGAGATTTATGTGTTTCTATATTACAAATACTTCATGGTGTCATAACTCGTTTAAATATCATGTCCAAAACTGTAGTCCAATGATGTCTTGGAGTTCATGGTTAAACTGACTGGATGTGTGTAGCAGTTCTTCCTAAACCATTTGATATGGCAGACTGAAAAATTCCCTCCCTGCCATGTGCCAGGAAGCTGTACAATATTTGTTCCATATTATTATTCATATAGTTTACTGGCAATTTGCCATGGACCAGCAGCCAATGGCTCACATACCAGCATTGGCTTGCTGAGCACCACTTTGAGTTGTCTTATAGAGTCAATATGGTCTTATGGTTTGAGCCTTGGACTATAGTCCTGTAGACCATGATTCCATTCCCAACTTGGCCATGGAAACCCACTGGAGGACAGTGAGTGTGTCACACACTCTCAGCCCCAGAAAACCTTACAATAGATTTGCCTTAGGGTCACCATAAGTCAGAAATGACTTGAAGGCATACAATAACAAACAATAGAATAAAACAAGTCTCAAAGTCCAAACTATCCAAGTCTCAAAGTCCAACTAGTCCTCAGCATGAGAAAGCCCCAAATTCTTCTCATGTGACTCTTTTGTCCTGAATATAGAAAGTGGCTGTGAGAATGCTCAGATAGATCCAGAGCTTGCCCACTCTTCTACTATAGTCCCAGAAATGGCCCAGTAAAAAGCAGAAGTTTGTTGCAGTAGTAAAACCTAGTTTTCTTGGAGGAATACAGGCCTAGTTTTCTTGGAGGAAACAAACCTTCATCTGGATTCTTCCACTTTAGACTGCAAGTCTGTTCTCACATCATGGCCTACACTCAATAGTGTGTATGTGCATGCATGCGCCTTATAGTTATACAGTTACTTATAGTTACCGCATGAATTCCCTAAGGTTTTCTTAGGTAAGAATTCTGATCTACCCTGGCTTGTTAATTTTCTATGTGCAAGAACTTGTGGGTCTATGGAGGCAGTAATTTGCCAGGATTGGGCAAAGTATTGCTTCTGACTTTGTTTTTTGCAGCCTTCAACCTGGCCAGACTGCCTGGACTGCCTTTTTTTTTTTTTTAAAGTGGGGTTAAAAAAAATGGTTAAACTGCATTTCCTACAAGACTCTAGGACTAGGCTGCCACTTCTCCCATGTTTAACATTTTTTAAAATGCCAGTTTTTCAAAACCAGACTAGGGAAATTTGCAAAAAACAGCTACTTGGGTAGCTAAAATGTGCACAAGAGAAACAGTCAGATCTCTTGGTGTGAGTCAACACATAAACCTTAGAAACGCCCCACTAGGAGAGCTGTGCCAGCAAGGCTGCCAGCTTTTCAGTTGTTCCTTCTGTAGCTGTACCTTTCACACAGCAGTGGACAGTGTATGATCTTCCTGATGATGTTGAACTCCAGCTCTTGGTATTCCCCAGCATTGGCCTTCCTAGCTAGCCTGGATGGAAGTTGCAGCCCAATAACATCTGTAGAACCATACTTTGCCCACCACTGCTTTTACAGATCTTTTGCCTTCAGTAAATTATAAGATTTGTGAGAATGGCCAACTTTGTCACTGTTCATTTTCTTCTTTTTCTTCATAATACCTCACTGTCCCTTAGAAGCTTATTAGGAGTTTCTGAATAAGATCAGTCACAGTGAAGAAACTGCACAAAACCAATATGCAATGTGCTGGAGTATTTAGTATCCTTTGTAATATAGAGAGCATCTCAGGCTGATACACAAAGAGAAAAACCATATCATATTGGAAAAGAACCCACACAAATGGTTCTCAAACAATAACGTTCAAATCATCTGCCTTCAAGGAACCTTTTATCCATAGATGCCTCTGTTGAGATATAGGAAGCTGCTTCACATTAACTCATAGCATTGGCCATTGTAGAGCAGTATTATCTTTCCGCGGCCAACATGATCAGTCCTCACTTGGTTGGTTTTAATACACCCTCCAATCTTTTTGTAGATCTATAAACTTTGAGGCCTGCAAAATGTCAGTATTTCCTTCTTTGTTTCTCAGTGGGTCTATTTGGTCTTCAAACCTGGTAGGACTCATTACCT
Organism: Iguana delicatissima; assembly: GCA_948472985.1. Lineage (NCBI taxonomy): Eukaryota > Metazoa > Chordata > Lepidosauria > Squamata > Iguanidae > Iguana > Iguana delicatissima. Next base: position 156,956 of record CAOKZL010000945.1, read on the forward strand.
CTGTTAGCAGAGGCATTGTGTAGGAAAAATGGAATCAAAATTCAAGGCCGATATGGATATTTAAGCAGCCTAGTTTGTAATCATCTTCTTGATTATTGTTAATAGCCTTCTGTGCAAGACTTACGTAAAGTTATATAACACATAGATGTTCTCTTGAGCTATGAAACACTGTAGAGGTTGCCAGAGTATTTATTTCAGCTAAAACCTGCAGTAAGTTGATACCATGTTTAAAAAATGACTAGTATCTTCTGAATTTTCTACAAGTGAGGTACCCAACCATTTTGTTTATTATAACTTTTATTTTGTAAATTATTTTGAACCTTAGTGTCTATCCTTATTTTTTCCATTTTGGCTCTGTTCCTTTACCTTAACCATTTTTTAATCATTGGAACAGAACTCCTGTTTCATGCTTTTTTGCAAAAACTGATATATGTTGAATAAATTTATCATCATCATCATCATCATGCATCATATTATTTGGAATGACTTCCTGCTATAAAATTTCAGATGTGTCTGGTAAAGAATGCCCTATTAAGACTTAAATCATCTGACACCAAAATTGTAGCAACTTGGAACATCTTTCCACATAAAAATATATGCCCTGTTTACTGTTGACTTTCCAAACCTGTCGCAGCTGCAATCATATCCTCCACTAAGAATAAATCTGATTAAACAAAATGGGCATTTCTTCTGAACAGTGTGGTGAAGAATCCACAGTTATCATTGTTCTTCAGATTTCCATCTCATCATGGCATCTTTTGGCACATGGATACAGAAAATCTTTTGCACTTTTCTGAGGTATTTCTAGAAACGTCCCTGATCATTTTAGCTAGAAATGTCCAAGCCTGAACCACTTCTTGCATACAAAAATCTGTATGTCTCTAAACTACCCTTCTGAGGCAATTTAATTCATCATTCCTATTGCAAATGTGATATGTTGCAATGTGGCCGTGCAGGAGAGTTCTGAGAACTGTAGTTAAAAAGGTAATCACCCATGCTTAGCATTAGATATTGTTTGAGATACCGTTATTGACAAATAATGCAGCGGCTTCTCTGATCCTTGCTATTCTGCGAAGAGCGAAAAGAAACCAGGGATGGAAAAAAGAGAGAGAGAGAGAGAGAGGTCAGAAGGACTTGAAGGTACATACACACACATTTATGAAACTCTTTCCCTCACAGCTTTATTGTCTTTTTCGGTTTGCTTCTCTCACAACGTCTGTATTGTTTTTTTAGGCTTCCTTGCCCAGGCCTTCACAATATTTTGTTTCTGAATGTATTAGTATTTCTGTTACTGTGGTTTCATTAGTTTTATTACGCTGCAATCTTCTTCCTTATGTTTCTAGGAGTAACTGTCATGGATCATAGAGGGACTTATTTCTGACTAAGTGGGCTTAGGGTTGCACTATTAGGTTATGTAGTTGGATGTTTCCTTTTTGCTGTGCTTGACAACAGCTGGAATTGAGCAGAACTGTGTTGCTCTGCTATGTGTATACTGCTGCCTCTTGCTCTTTTTATAGATATTAGTTTATTCTGATTTGCTGTTTGAATTGTTTCTTAAGCAGCTATGAATACTGCTTTATAGTAAAAAGGTGGCATAGAAACATTTGAAGTAAGTATGTGAACTTTAATTTTAATTCTCGCAATCTGTGGATTTCATGTCTACACCCAAAATGGAACTCATATCTAACCAAATGTATTGTTTTGGCACTAGAAGAGCAATTAGCAGGAATAGGGAGCAAAGGCTGAGTTCTGTAAGTCTGTGTTGGAGAGAGGATTTGAACTCAGGGCTAAGTCCAGCTGGGTGAGCTTGTGCCTTTATGTGCCAGGGAAGCTTTATATGTTATTTAGTGATTTAGTTATTGCCACTACTACTACACTATTACTGATTTATTTCAAATATTTCAGGACAAAGTCCACCCAAGGCACCTTACATGTACATAATAAAACTAAAACAAGACATTACAATAAATGTAAAAAGTTTAGATTAAATATTGCATATTCCAACACAGTCCTTAAATACAAGCAATTTAAAGGATGCAGTTTAAAGATTCACAACATTAAATCATTAAACTCAGCCTAACATCTAATTTAAAGATCATTTCAAAATTATTTTTCAAGGACTCTTTAAAATCTGTCAAGGTGTCAGCAACTATAAATGCGTTGGGAGGGAATTCTGCAAATATGGGAGCCCTGATGGGGGAAGCCTGCTTCACTTAATTATGTGCATTTGGCCTATTTTTAAAGGAAATACATTGGGGCAAGATACACTAAAATTTTAAATCCATGAGTGGACTCAGTAATGAAGAGCAAATACAATCATTTGTGCCCATGGTAACTGTCAAATTGATATCACCACTATATCCATAATGTATACTGAAGAGGATGTGGTGGAAATGAGACAACAGACCACCCACTTAGCTACTTCACAGAAGTAAAGATAAAATGAGGTAGGAGATCAACTATGTATGCAACCCAGATATGACTGAATAAAGATGAGGCATAAATGTGGATAAAAAGCAGTATAGTGTAGTGGTTTGAAGCACTGGATTACAACTCTGGATGCCAGGGTTTGATTCCCTGCTTGGCTATGGAAACCCACTAGGTGATCTTGGGCACATCACAGACTCTCAACCCCAGAAAACACTGTGATAGATTCACTTTAGGTCACCATAAATCAGAAATGGCTTGGAGGCACACAACAATAACATAAAACTAAATAATATTAGGGAAGGCAAAGAGAGATTCTTCTCCCACTAATCAACTTAAGGAAGACTTTTACGGAGTAAAAACTGCAAATACGCTCTGCTTAAACAAGGATTTAAAATACTATAGATCCAATTAAGGAATCATATACTCACATACACCTAATTCTAATTCACCTTCCAGTGGTTTAATGCAGAAAAACAGCTATAGGAATCTTTATTTTAATCTATCATCAGCCAATGATACTTTAGTTAATTCCAAGGATAATTTTTTTTGAAAAAGTCATAACTGAAGCTTGGAGTGAGGTGGTATGCCTCTTGTTTTCTACATCAGACCCCACACAGAAGTTCTTCAACTGTTCCAGGAAACTGAACTATTAAGTTCTTAACCCTGGGACTTTTGCTTGGACCTACATAGGGATCAGTAAGCTGAGGGGAGAGGAAATCATAGAATCATAGAGTTGGGAGAGACCCCCAGTGGCCATCCAGTCCAACCCCCTGCCATGCAGGAACACCCATCAAAGCATGCGCAACAGATGGCCATCCAGCCTCTGCTTAAAAACCTCCAAAGAAGGCAGCATATTCCACTGCCGGACAGCTCTGACCATCAGGAAGTTCTTCCTGAGGTTCAAGTGGAATCTCCTTTCCTGCAGCTTGAATCCATTGTTCCTTGTCCTAGTCTCTGGAGCAGCAGAAAACAAGCCCGCTTCCTCCTCGACATGACATCCCTTCAAATATTTAAACATGGCTATCATGTCCCCTCTTAACTTTCTCTTCTGCAGACTAAACATACCCAGCTCCCTAAGCCGTTCCTCATAGCGCATGGCTTCCAGACCCTTCACCATTTTGGTTGCCGTTCTCTGGACACGTTCCAGCTTGTTGATATCCTTCTTGAAGTGAGGTGCCCAGAATTCCAAATGAGGCCTAACCAATGCAGAATAGAGTGGGGGATGGTGAAAAGAAAAGCAAGCATAGTGTTTTGGATGGGATGCATGAGAAACGGGATTTTCAAAATTCAAGCAGATATTTCTTTCTCTCCAGGTGCAAAAATTTGAATGGGGGGGATGTAAAATCATAGATGGCTTTCTCATCTTCACTATGCCAAGGCTTCAGTACAGGCATTTAACTCAAATTCACATGCCGATTTCATAAAACAGATTTTTCCCTTCAAACATAAATGCAAGCAAATTGAGTTTAGCTTATTCATAGATAAATAAATACATTAAGAATTTTCTACTAACTTTTTTATTTCTACTCCAGAAGAAGGATGTTGTGGTGGGGGCAAATGAGGGCATTGCCCTCCCCAATAAGAATTCTGCCCCTCTCAATGAAATTTGCTTTCAGTCTCCAAATTTCTAGCATTGCAGTTGAGTATTTAGAGTTGAGGCATCAAGAGAAAAGGATATGGTAGAATCTGCAAACATGGCCTAAATACCCTAATTGGCACCAGATTTTTTCAGACTGTGGCTGCTAAGTAGAATCAGCTCTGGTTAGTACTTAGATAGGCTGCCAACAAAAACCTGGTGCTGAAGGTTCTATATCAGAGGAAAGAACTGAGAAAACCACCTCTGAGTGTTCACTGCCTAAGAAAACCTTATGAAATTATTGAGCTCACTGTAAGTGTACATGACACACACATACACAGTATCTGCAAAACACGAACACTTCACAAACTTACTGAACACGTACAAGGAAGCCCATCCGTGCATGTATATTTTTTATGTTGCAAGACTCACCCTTGGTATATCCACAGCTGTGTGTGAGAATTCATTTTGAACTTTGACACACATGCTGACATCATACAGACATTCAGTCCTTCATCAGAGATAAACAAATTCATTAATCTTGGCTTTTCAAAATCAGGTATTTGAAGTAATGTCAAGTGGACAGTTTCTCTGCTCTTTTGCAGAGTTCACTGCTTAATAAACTTTAATAATAATTCGTAAGATGACTTGCACAATATGCATTTTCTTCGTATTAACTATTCATTGTAATTTACTGCGCACAACTATTTTACAAGGGGAAAACTCTATGTTTTAAATTGATTTTTTTTTTTTTTTGGAAGCCTTAACACTCTGTAATTCAAACGCATAAATGAAGGGTTATTTTTGTCATTTGCTATGGAAACCTTTCCCCATAGAAACCTTTTTTCATAGGCCATTTTTGCACTACCTTGTTTTAGTGCTATGATTCCACTTTCAACGTCCTATGGAATCCTGGGATTTGCAGTTTAGAGAGGGGCATATAGAATTCTCAGCCAGAGAGCTCTTTGGCCCCTCCTTAAACTGCAAATCCCAGGATTCCACAGGATGTTGAAAGTGCAACAATAGCACTATAACAGTATAATGCAGAAATGGCCCCCGTTCCAACCGTTCCCACGAACGGTTCTACCGCACCCAGGCCATCTTGAGATCACAATGCAGCCATGAGCGAAGAATGGCAAGGAAGGGTGTGTGTATGTGTGTGTGTGTGCGCGTTCCACGTCAAACAAGATCGCTGAGCCGGTTGGCTTGCTGGGGAGGGGCGTCGATGGCCCACCCAAAGGATCCCCTATAAAGAAGCGCGACTAAGGAAGAGGGTGGGGAAACCTTAGCTCTTTCGAGGTCCAGAAGGCCCCCTCTCCACTCTTTCTGCCTTAGGCTCGAGTTACGACCGCGATCGTCTGAACGGCCTCCCTGGGCTGGAGGCGGGGAAAGCAGCAGCCCGCTTCGGATTTGCTCTGGAGCCGAGGGGCAAGGAGGAGTTAAGGGGGTGGAGCGGGAGCAAGCCAGGACGAGGGAGGAAAGAAGAAAGAGCGAGCCTGTCTCAGGAGGTGGGGGTTTTTATTTCTTTGCACGGTCCCTTTCCGAGGCGCTCGGGGCGGAGGCGGGCTCCCCTGGCCCAACGCGCGCGGGAAGGGAGGGAGGAAGGAAGGAAGGAAGGAAAGACGGTGCTTGGTCCCTAGAGGCATCTTGAAGGGGGGGGCTTCAGACTGCCCCCCGATCCAAGCCCCCCCAGGATGGAGAAGGTCTTCGCCGTCGCCCTCGAGCTCCTGAGCGCCTGGTTCGCCCTGGCCTTCCTCCTGATCGTCCTGCCTTCCATCTTCGGCGTCTCCTTGGGCATCTCGGAGCTGTACCTCAAAGCCCTGGTCAAAACCTTGGAGGTGAGGCCCGGGAGAGGGGGGCAGCGGGGCCCGGCAGAAGGGAGAAGCCGCTCTGGGTTGGGGTGGGCCTTTATTTTGCTTCCCAAGGTCTGCCTCCCCCCCCCTTGTGCTCCCTTTTGGTGCTGCGCCTCCCCGGCCGCTGACCTTCCCAGAATGATTCAGCGGTCTGTTGCGCGGAGGAAGGCGCAAAGCCTCCCTCTCTCTCTTTGCAGTGGGTCTGGGAAAGGGTTGGAAGCAAACAACGGGCGCCCTCTAGGAATCTCCCCCTTTACCGCCCCCTCCCCCGGTCTTTGACATCCTCGATGCAGTTCTGCTGCGGAGCTTAAAGGCCTTTCGTTGGCTCTGCTGGCGTTCGGCCCCGAAGAACTAGCCCTGTCGTGGGCCCCGCTGCTGGCCTTCACCAGATAGTCAATGGCCATTTCCGCACTAGACCGTTATAGAGCGATTATTCCACTTTCAGCTTCCCATGGAATCCTGGGGTTTGCAGTTTAGGGAGGGGCCACAAAAGGCCCTCCCTCAAAGGCCCCTCCCTAAACTGCAAACCCCAGGATTCCATAGGATGTTGAAAGTGGAATAATAGCAGTATAACAATCTAATGCGGGAAATGGCCAGTGTTGGTTTGGGAGAGTAGGCACAGGAGATGCATTATCCGTGTGTTCTTTATTTTCTTAGCATCCCCTTCCTTCCTAAGTTCTCTTAATCTGCTGTATTAATTCACCTCTCTTAGTTTTTACGATTAAAAGAAAAGAAAAAACGATTGGTTGGATGGCTTTGGGGTCACTTTTTTCAGGAAAGATGATCTAAACTGCCTACACCTAATATGAATGTGAAAAGCATGCGTTGTCACTTGGCCATCCACTGTTAAGTTTGATTGAAAAGTACTGGAGGCAGGGCCTAATTGATTGTACCCCCATACTTGTGATATACTTGTGAAAGACTGTGTATTTGAGACCATCCTTGCTGTATTTTTAAGGCCCATTTTAAAATTTGATTGGCTTTTTTAGCTAAGTTGTCAGGCAAGATATAGGACCAACTATGTCTTTAAGCCAATCCTGAGTTACATTTTAATTGTTCATCTTTTTGTCGTTTTGAAATTGTCTTCTGTGGATTGATTTTTTTTAGCATGTTTTACGTTCATAGTTGTAGTGATCTCATTACAACTATGAAAGTGTTTTGTGCTTCTGAGTATTTATGTGCAAGCTGCCTTGGAAGGGCTTTGCTCTCTGTGGTGTCATTAAAAATACTGGAAAGAGATGATTAACTAATCTTTGTAATGCTGAGCACCTGGAAAGCAACATTCTTCTTAATGTCTCGGTGTCAGTTCCGTGCAAATTCTGGCTTGGTTGCTTTTCCAGGGATTGCATCATTGTTCATCTTGCTCTTCTCCTATGCTGTTCCTTTTACTCTACTAAGCATAGAATGTTGTTTAAAGGTGAAAGTTGTTACAAAGAATGGAGGGGGCAGACTGGGACTTCTTTCAAGCAACAACAACAAAATGTCCCAACTGGGGGTTTAAAACAAAAGGGATGGATTTTTTTTTAAAAAAGAATTAACCCAAGACACAGATGCAAGAAGAGCCGGCGGGGGTATAGTGGTTTGAGCTTTGGATCACTCCCTTGGGAACCAGGGCTTAATTCCTCACTTGGCCATGGAAACCTGCTGGTGACCTTGAGCACATCACACACTCTCAGCCCCAGAAAACATCATAACAGGTTTGCCTTAGGGTCAACATAAGTCAAAATGACTTGAAGGCACACAACAGCCCAACAACAAACAGATGCAAGATAATCTTTCCTGAACTGGTGTAAATACAGCCTTATGTGTGAACACTACTCTGGTCACTGGTGTTTGCCTGTGGGTGAGTTAGTGCATAGAATTCCATGCAGGTGGATGAGCATGATAGCCGAGCAGAGAAAGGGATATTCTTTCCTTCCTTTGCACTCAACAGAGATACGAAGCAAGCTGCTAGAAGAACTAGCTGTGTCGTGTTCAAATATATATAATATATGCAGCTCTTGTTTCTTCTCTTGCTCACCCTCAGAGGCTAGTTATTTTTATGTGGTCTTTTAGAGGGCTGTGTACCTGAGAACTGGTACAGGGTAGCAGATTAGTCTGTGAAGGTTCAGTTCTGTGCATGCCCAGGGTTCCCAGGAGTAATATGTGGTGACTTCATTTAAAAGAGAGCCAGGTATTAGATCATATGAAAGATTCCTTCCTTGAGACCCTAGAGAATTGTAGCCAATTAGAATAGACAGTGCTGGAGTGGTCTGAGCAGCTATGAGCAAGCTTCTTGTTCTTCTGGGTTCTGAAGTCTCTAGTGCAGATTTTTCACCTCTGCCATGCATGTATCAAGTAGCCTTACAAGGCTAGAGCTGGAAAAATTACTGTTCTTGTACTACAGTTCCATCGTAAAGAAAAAAATGAACCAAATCTTTCTGAGCCTGTGAATGTGCCTTTCAGCATTCTTGAATGGATCACAAAAATGATATATATTAAGTGGTTTGGATGTCCTTAGGTAAGGTTGGAATATGTGTGACTGCACCTCCCATTGACCTTCACTGTGCTGGTCATGACTCTTGAGTATTGCAGTCTGGGAAGAAAATGTTTTCCATCCCTGTCCTAAAAGTTATGATTTATACTAATGATAAATGGCAGAACCAAGCTGTAGGAGGGGAGAATCCCAAAAATATATGGTTGAAAATTTTTCAGAACAGAAAATTTTCTGGTGCTCTGTTCTTCCATGGAAAATTTTTGCATGATATATATAGGTACACACACATTTATCTATAGTTTACATTTAGTTTACATTTACCTATAGTTGTCTAGAGTGTTGTAGTGCAATCAGTTATGTGAGATGGGATAAATATAGGATATGAACTTAATTATTCTTCTGAGGAGACAAGCAAAAGCTAGTGCTTAGAGGAAAAGACTAAGTGAACATACTTCTAAGCTTGTTTATATTTGACAAAATCTCTTGCTTCTCAGTGAGTCACAAGTACAAGTATTCAAGAGAAAAAGTGGTAAGCTGCTACAGAGTCACATCTATACTTTAGTGAAATGAAATTGTTCAGTTAGTTATACTGAATTAGTTTTTTCTTAGCTTGAAATAGAACTGATAAGTGGTATACAGAGTGATGAGTGAAACTGAAGGTACTACAGTTAGGCTTCAGCAAAAGAAAGTAAACTGCTGATGTATCTGAAGCATACCTCTCTTTAGGTGAGTGTCTTCCCTCCCATTAGTGATCTTTTAGGTACATTCATTTTTGTTAAATATAAAGTAGGTGTATAATTAGAATGGAGACTGCTGTTAAGAAATCAGAAGACTAGGACGGGCACTTATGAAGGAATGAGACAAGATCCTCAAGTGTAAAGATGTATCTTTGAGTACCAAAATTAGGATTGTCCATGTGATTGTATTTCCAATAGAATACATAGAAATACATACGGTACATAGAAATGGTTGTGCAAGCTGGACAATGAAGAAAGCTGATAGGAAGAAAATAAGCTCATTTGAAATGTGCTAGAGAAGACCTCTACAGATACCCTGGACTACTAAAAAGACAAATGAACGACCCGTTCATTAGAGGAAATTAAGCCTGGGCTCTCCCTAGAAGCCAAGATGATTAAACTGAGGCTGGCCTACTTTAGCCATATCATGTGAAGATGTGACTCACTAGTAAAGACAATAATACCTGGTAAGGTCGAAGGCAGCAGAGAAAGGAGGAGATCACATTACAGATGGATAGACTCAATCAAGGAAGACATGTCCCTGAATCTGCCAGACATGAGCAGAGCAGTTGATGGTAGGGTCTTCATACACTGAAGCTGGCTTGATGTCACTTAACAACAATATTTTCTTTAAGTTATGACAAATGTATTCTGGAAAATTTTCCAGCTTTACTTTTCCCAGAAAACCAGTATCATTGGAGAATCCCCACCAACACGTTTTGCTTCTTCCATTAAAATGGCTTTGTTTTGCCTTGCGAAAATGCATTTTCTTACAAGGAGGTGTTGCGATGGTAGATTCTACTTCTGGGACTACCTTTGAACCTGCATAGCCTATTAGCTTGTTGTCAGCTGATCTCAAGCCAGCTGCTATCTGCCACATGTGAACTATCTGTAGTAGCTAGAGAAGTTGAAATCTGATAGTCTAATCAACAATGCAAGGTTAAATCAATGTCATTTTAAGTTGTCCCACTTACGTTTCATCACTGAAAGAGGAGTTATGGAATCTATTTTAGGCTTCCATTGGGCTGTTAATGAATCTTCTTAGACAGCCAAAATCAGGGCACACAGATATTTAAACTGGCATGTTACTGAAGGCTTCAAGGTTAGAAATGATTATAAGGAGTTAGTGAATGTCTAGAATTGCAGTATGCTGCAGCATTTTTTTTTTCATTTGAAGTAGGCTTTAATTATATGGTTCAGGAAGAGAGACTGGGCTAGATAATGTTTTCCCTAGGAAAAACCAAAATCTGAGTCACGTTCACTCTCATAAAGGAGAACCCTCATTTACTGTATAACTAATTGCCTGTTGGTGATAGTGATGTACACTTTTAGAGCCACAAATGTGGTCTGTTGAGCAAAGCTAACACTGCAAATTGTGGTATTCTATCAGCATACCAAAATACCTCTACTGTTATATTATTTCTCTCAATGAGAAGTGTGGAAGGAGCCCAGCAACATTCTAAAAAGAACCTGTGGGCTGCATATGACCTATACATTGTATTTTGTCCACTCTTGCATTAAACCTAGCATGGACTAGGATACTCCAGTTACTTAGATGTGTTTACACTAATGCCAAAAGACTCCATGCCAAAATGGGTGAGTTATTAAAATAACATGGTGTGACAGGGGCTTTACTTCTTTCTCTCTCAGATTGGTATAGCAGTTCTGATAAGGAGCCCTGTCTTTTCCACACAGCTCTGCTTTCCCCCTTATAACACAGCCTTCGTGTAAAAGGGTGAGACCTTTCAGTGGTTATTTAGAACTCCTTTATAGTTCTACAGTGGGGTGTTTTCTGTGTGTCTTTAAATACTGTATACAACTCAGCCAGTCAGTATTTGTAAAAAAATAAACCATAGTGTTTATTAAGATAACATACAGAACAAAGTATTGGAGTTCATATGCAGGCTAAAATTAATACAGTTCTTCAGAGTTGTCATGCCCTGCTTCCAGAACATGGACTCTGACTCGGAGTCTGAAACGGGGCATACTAGGACCTGCTGTACAGGAAGAGGTTACAGCGCCACAAACAGAATAGGGGGCAGTGCCAGCTCCAGCAGCAGTATCCTGCCTCTTCAGACACAGAAGAGCACTTACCTATACCCACTTTTGTAGAGCGCAGACAGCAAAGAGAAAGCCAGCATTGCTCTCTCAGAGTTTATAACTGGCAACAATTAATCAAGCCACAGCTGTGCTAGGCTTCAGACCTATATAGTTGACACCCTTCCCCTGCAGGAGTTGTCAGAGCTTATCTGACCATCTACCGTGCTGGATACTCTGATTGACCTTGGTTTCTCTCTTGCCTTGTAACCCTGTTGGACTTTACTTATGACCCTGTGCTTACTGCCTGGGAGTAAGAAATGAGCTGGGAGCTGTTCAGTTTGTTTTGTTTGAATTATCAGCTGTGCCGGGACTGAGATAGGACAAGAGTACTGTTAGTTTCTGGATATCTTTGAACTTTCATATAAGTACATGTATCATAAACAGCCCTTTGGCTACACTCTCACCAAAGGCATAACTCTTAGTCTAGGTCACACCTTTTGACTAGCTTCTGTGATGGTTTAATTACTGTTCTGCCTCTCACTAGGCTTCCCCTGAGAATTAAACTCTTCCCGCACCGTCACCTCCCTGGCTGACTGGGGGACTTCACTTTGTAGCTCTCTGTGGCTAAAAATCACACTGAAGGACTTCCAGATAACAATCAGTGTTTGCCTTTATTTATCTTTTCCTCTCAGGCACCAGCCCCTCCCACATACTACTGGGCTGGGTTTTTCTCCAGAGGAGCTTTTCTGGTTGCCTGGCAACCTGTTTCTAGGCTGCTCTGACAATCTGGATAGCCATACTTGCAGAACTCTGGCACACATGGATATAATGGGCAAAAGAGGCAGGCAGCCAGTGGAATGGAAAGAACCACTGGGATAATATGTGAATATAAACTGTATACAAATAACAGTGAAGGGCATACTGGAAGTGGTGTTGCGTTGTGTATTAGGGATGGCATAGTGCAAAAGAAGTTAGAACCCTTTAAAGAGGTTGGCTGCACCACAGAATAACTGTGGGTGATAGCATCAGGTGCCAAAGGAAACTTAATACTCAGGATGTGCATCATCCTCCTCAGGGGTCTTGAGATGGAGAATGAAAGTAGGAAGATAGCTAAAGGAGATACTTTGGTAATAATAAGTAATTTCAGTTATCTTTACTAGATAGATACATTCTCCAGATGAAGCAAAGTTACAGTTTTTACATACCCTTAATGATGGTGCCCTGGAACTCACCAGAAAAGGGATGAACGTGGACTTTATCTGAAATTCTTCTGCTGCAGACTGAATGTAAAATGCAAGCATGGTTGAACCAACTGGAAACAGATAATGCTGTCAAATTTTATTTATTTGTTTGTAGGAAATTGCTCCACAGTTCTATTTGACTTCAAAAGAGATTATATCTCTAAAATGAGGGAAGTGGTTAAAAGAATTTTAAAGGAAAAGGGTAAAATCCCTCTATGAAGTTTAGGGCCTGCTCAGAGCTATGTTAATAGAGGCTTGATTTGAATGCATACCACAGCTTGAAAGGGGGAGTACAAAGTTCAGAAAGTCACCAGTATGTCTAAATGAGCATAAAATCATAAAGCTAGGAGAGACACCATGGGCCACCTAGTCCAATTCCCTGCCAGTGCGTGGAACTAGTGATAAAGTGCTCCTGACAGGTAGACATCCAACCACTGTTTATAAACCCCAATGAATAAGAATGCATCACTTTCTAAACTAGCCTGTTCTACTGTCAACCAGCCCCTGTCAGGTTCTTCTTAATGTTTAATCAGAACCTTCTTTCTGATAATCTGAATCCATTGGTTTGGGTCCCACCCTTCTGGAGCAGCAAAAAAAACTGGACAAGAGTAATCTGATAGGCTTTTTCTACTTGGACTTTCAAAGCTTTTGTTAGAGCTTCACACCAAAGACCCTCAGCAGATTTGGTTGCCATGGCATAAGAGGAAAGGTCCACTTATGGATGGAAAACTGTGTAGAGATCAGGAAGTAGAGTGAAGGCATCAGTTAGTTCTCACAATGGAGGCTGCTAGTGGTGGGATCCTACAGGGATCTGTATTGGAATTGGTGCTTTTTAACTTGTTCATAAACAGTCTGGAGTTAGGACTTAGTAGTAAAATGTTCAAGTTTACTGATGACACTAAATTGTTTAGGGTAATGAGAACAAAAATGGATTGGAAAGAGCTCCAGAAGGTTCTCACCAAAATAAGAGGATGGGCACTTGAATGGCAAATGAGATTCAGCAGCTGTATAGTGGTGCATGTTGAGGCAAAAAGATAAAACTGATTAATAGATAAAAGGAGGTACTTCATAACAATGCAGACTTAATCTGTGGAACTTGTAATCACAAGATATAGGGATAACTGCTACTTGTTTGGCTTTAAAAGGGGATTAGACAAATACATGGAGGAGGGGGCCGTCAATGAGTGCTACTCAGAATGGCTATATATTTTACCTCCCTCATAAGAGGGAATATGCCTCTGGGTTCCAGCTGCTACAGTATGTAAACTGGATGATTCAGTTGCACATATGTCCTGCTGGCAGACTTCTCCAGAGCAGATGATTTGGCTACTGTGTGAACTTAATATTGGACTAAGTAGGCCTTTGATCTGATCTAACATGGCCCTTCTAATATCAGCCTTCAAATGATAGTCTTGCTTTGAAAGACTACACAATGGTAATTAGCTTTATGATGTTTTCATACTGGAAGGCCTTGTCATCAAATAGGGATGGTGACATATATTCATCCACTTTTGCCACCTAGAATACCCAGCCTTCTTGATACTGATAAGATCAGTAATACCTGAACGCTGTGAACATGGAGCTGCCCACTGAAACTTGTTTACTAGGAAGTAAGTTTCATTAAGCTTGGTGAGGCATACGTCTGAGTGTTTAAGATAGTGTTATGACCAGGAGTGGAAGATTCTGTTCATGATAGGGACAGATGTGAACAGGAAATTTGGGGGCAACTTGCTGTCCCTCAGTCTAATTTTCTTTTTAAGTTCTCATTGACTAGGGGCAGGGAATCCCTAGTCCTTCCAATGTCATGGATTGCAACTACCAAAATCATTTATCATTGTCTGTGCTGGGTTGGGATGGTTTGGAGGGCCCTGGTGTTAAGATAGTCTGCAGTAACCCTATATAAACTCTATTGAACCTAATGGTGGAAGAAAGCATCAGGTCTTGCTTGCAGCCTAGCCCTGAATACACCTGAAGCAACCAGTTTGGTAATGGGGATGAGACTGGATATTTGTTTGTAGAGAGGGCATCCATTATCTTGCTTCTTATAGTGGTAAACCAGGCACCCCTGAGAACTCTATAAGGAGAACATGAAGGAGGAAGAGAATAGAACAGATACATGATGAGTAGAGTCTCTTCCAAGGCTAACACAGGAGAGTCACACAGGATCTAAAGGTGTTCTAGATCCAAGAATTAGGGTCAAAGCTTCCCATCGCCACTTAAGCACAGGCAAGGAGGCGGGCATGATTAGGACTGGAACTGAAACCAAGGATGGAGTTGTGGCATCTCAACAGTGTTATTCTCTGTTGCCTGGCAGAGTTATACATTCCAGTAGTTCTCAATTTTTCTTTGTGGGATAGTTTTATCACAATCAGACTTGGCACTGCTGTATCTCTGATAGCATGTTCAGCTATTTGAAGTAATGTTCTTTGTGCTTCCTGAAAAATTCTACTTAAACATTCAATGAACTCTGCAGATTCCTTTGTTGCAAGAATGAATTTAAGATATAAAAGCTTACCCCATCAAGTGATGTCGGGGTGCCTCTGGCACATTAGTTTTTCATGTATGGGGAAAAATCCCATAAATACCTCTTTGCGCCTTTTATTGTCTATAAATGATGATAAAAGTATCATTAACCATTTGCTGCATTTCCCTTGCACTCTAATTCTCCTGCCTGGGGCAGTTATCTCTCACCTTACATAATGGGAGGTTTGTCCATGGATAGTTGATTCCCTCTGTTATTACTGTTATTTTCAGTGTTTTCACTTACCTGCTTGGAGGCTATACCTCATTTGTCCTCTTATTTGACTTAGGGATACATGGGCTGGTATATTATTAGGTGGAAAATACAGAAAGTAATACAGAACAAATGTATAGGTTGCATGCCAGGCTGTTGTGTGCAGATAGCTCATTGTTTGATACAGCCTTTATGAGTGCCGATTTCCTCACATTTGGCTTTTGTTATCACCTACCTTCCCTATAGAGCAGAGAAGCCAAATTCTCTTTTCTTGAATGTCCTGTGTGGTTACAGATACCTGAAACAAAATGGCTTCCTCATACTGTCATCTGTAAGAAACCTCTGCATCACCTGGCAAGAGGTATGGTGCATGTGTCCTATATGTTAATTTGGAGATGTTGAGGAATGCGGGTATGCTTCCTAAAAGATCTCGTCATGGCAGTATTTTTCATCCTTTGTATATGCATGAGTTAGCTGCATAATGGATTGCAGCCCTGGAAGCTTTTCCCTGCTTACCCTTTAATAGCTAAGCATGGTACTGAGCTCTGCTTTGCAGCTCAGCTAAACTATCATACAGCTGAGTTCTGGGTAGCTGACTTGGAAACTCTTGCACTAGAGCAGTGCTTCTCAAGCTGATGTGGGGGACTGGCAGTATTTTTCCCCCAGACTGCCAAAGACTGCCATAGACTGCCACTGAATTTGTGCTCAGTGGGTACAGTTGTTTCTTTGTTTTCTGGAAACTTGCCAGGGACTGGCCACCAATGGCTCAAAGACTACCACTTTGAGTAATACTGCTCTAGAATTTACTCATGAGAAGATTTGAATAGAATTGAACTATGATTTTCATAGGTGGTGGGCAAACGTTTTAATTGGTAAGAATTATATCTTTACTTTGACCTTTTCCTATAACTGCCCCCCACAAAACTTTTCCAAAATTAACCATCTCAGATCCTGGGCAGTTTTAATTTGGCTCCTGGCTGAAAACAGTTCCCACACTTCTATTATAGAAGGACATGTATATGATATCCACGTGGTTGAGTTTCCTTACCAGTGAAATCAGAGGAAGCCTTTTGTCATACTGTGGTATAAATTGGATTAAGGCTCTAGGGATCAGATACTGTTGATTTGGGAGTGGTGGATCTGGCCCGTGAGCTGTGAGTCTAGCTGGCTGTTCTCTAATGAGTCAGCTCTCTGTGTTTAGCTGCCAGCTTAGCAGGGAACAGGAACAAACACACTGTTCAAAAGCAATAGCGTAAAAAAATTTAGTAGACATGCCCAGAAGAATCCAGTGGTAATGCTCTTCCTGGAGTGGGCTGCTTCATGGTAGTGCAGGAATGGTTCCACGTTCTGCTTCTGGCCTCCCAGTCTAAACAAGTATGCCGAAACATGCATGTTGAATGCAGGAGTTATTTTGCCCTTTTTTCTCCCTGGGTGGCCATTATTCTTTGTAATAATGGAGCTCAACATTCAAGTGTACATCACGAAGGTGTGTATTCCTAGGATTAGTATGTGTATTCTGCAGGGACCCATTTGCGCACTGTACAGTTACCGTATTATGATTCTGCTTTAACTGCTGTGGGTCCACTTGAACTGCCAAAAAACACATTTATTGCCCCACTGTAACATACTTTTGAGAGATCACTCTTTATTATGGTTAATAGAGACCCTGTTTGACAACTCAGAGCTGGCTGCAGTTCCAGTGTAGATGAGTTTACTTAAGGGTGAGGAATGTGTGGCCTTCCGAGAGTCCTTTCATACTACCCAGTTATAGCACTATGATTCCACCTTAAGTTCTGTGATTCTATCCTATGGAATCCTGGGAGGAATATTTAGACATCTCAGCCAGATAGTGCCTCACCAAACTAAAACCCAGCATTCCACAGGATGCAGCTGTGGTAGTTAAACTGAGATCATAGTACTACAGTTATGTAGTATGAAAGGGTCCTAGGTCTGAGTGTGCAGCTGATACGGCTTCCAGTTCTCTTTGAATATTTATTTGGCTCTTTATGCTGCTAGAGGCAGGTTTTTTTTAAAGTATTTGTATCTCCTCTGTGCTGTAGGCCATTCATTGTTGGTGAGTAGTTTTACCTTTTTGCACATACTTTTCCTTTGCTGTTAGGTGTTTTAGCAACACACAGTTCCGTGTTTTGTTGCTATCATCCAGCCAAATCAGTTACCAGGTATGGAATGCCCCTGGGTAGTTTCAGAATAAATCACCAGTTTGTCTTTCATCTAGTCCCCTTAGCTACGTGTGAAGGCAAGCACTTAATCATTTTGAAGGTCTAGCTACAGGGAGTGGAGAGAAACTGGTTTAGGTCCCTTTTAATTTGAACCTCATATCATCCAGAGTGAAATACAGTTACATGGCAATGTTTGTACTCTTGTGCAGTTAATGAATTAAAAAAAGGCTGCAGAACTTGCACCTACTGTGCGCAGAAGGGCATATTAGTGACGAATGTGTGTACTAGGCAAATACAATACATGTGCTAGGCAAAAGCACACACAAAAATGCAAATATGCCAGAAAAAACTGTGTTTAAGAATTGGTATGTGATTTTTAAGATGGCAGGCAAAACAAAATGGTATGGAGGCAGACGAGGTAAACTATGGTAGATGGCACCTATATCAAGTCTTATAATGGAATTATGTATCTGTCACAGACTGATATGGAAATATTTGCTCTCTGCTCCCATCTGTCATTTAATTGGTATCCTATATTTTGTGCTTAATTATTGCTACTATTTGAATCTGTGGGAACTGGGGATGTCTTCCTTTTTCCACAAGCAGTGAAGTAAGTGATTCACTCATTGAATTACATGTCCATGCTCCTTCCAAGCTCTGAGCGTTAACAGCCCAGGTAGGTAGCGGTTCTGACTCTTAATGTGCAACAGTATGAAAACATGTACCCTTTTAGGTAAAACAGCACATTCATCTGTTGTAAATCTGTCTTACCGTGTTTTCAAGCCTGTATGCCCAGTCAGAGTGCACTTGTTGTTTAGTAAACATCTGAAGTATAAGTTGAGACGTTAGATTTAAACAGAGCTTGAGAAAATTATTTTTAAACTACATCTCTTAGAATCCCTCAGCTGGTAGCCCTGCTGGTGGTGATTCTGGGAGCTGTAGTCCAAAAATAGCACTTACCAGCTCTGTATTTAAATTGATCTCTTCTCTTGGTGGAACCTCTTTATATTGGTTTATCCAACGCATATGTGCAAACTGCTGCAAAGTTCATTGGTAACAGGAAGTGCTCCCTTCATAACCGCCTATGTCTTTACATTAGAATTTATTGTTAATTTTGAATGTAGGTTTTGTTGTTGTTGTTAAGTTGAGATATTGCCCTTCATGCAAGTCATGACCAACTATGAGTTTGCAGTGCCATGGAAAATTTGGCAGGGATGGTAATTGCTAGTTTATGATATGTAGTCAGGTTGCCTGTTAATCTATATACAAATTCTTTTAGCAGAATACTTTTAATATGTGAATTTGCCCTGTCTATTTTTTTTGCCAGGGAACATTCCCAACAAGTATTTGTCTTCAAGACCAATTTATTCCTTTGTTTTTGTTCTCTCCTTTGCTGCCTGTTCTCTGTGAAACTTGTTGCTGTTGTGTGCTTTCAAGTTGTTTCTGACTTATGGCGACCCTATCACAGGGTTTTCTTAGCAAAATTTATTCGGAGTGGGTTTACCTTTGCCTTCCTCTGAGGTTGAAGATCACAACAGTGAGTTTCCATGGCTGAGTGGGTATTTGAACCCTGGTCTTGAGAGTCATAGTCCACTGCTCAAACCAGTATAACACACTGGCTCCTTCTCTGTGAAACACAGATGCTTTTATGGTTTCCAGTTTGTTTTTGTTGTGTGCTTTCAAGTTGTTTCTGACTTATGGAGACCCTAAGGTGAACCTATCATGGCTTTTTCTTGGCAACATTTGTTCAGAAGGGGTTTGTCTTTGCCTTCCTCTGAGGCTGAGAGTTTGACTTGCCCAAGGTCATCCAGTGGGTTTCCATGGCTGAGCATGGATTCAATGCATTTTATTTTTTGGACTGCTCTGCGTAAAGTGGGAAATCAATGAGGAGATATAAGGAGCTTTTTGTAAGTTCCTTCCCTCCCTATTCAGTCAAATCCTTTTCAAAATGAGTGTTTTGACCATTTATCTTTGACTAGTGAATTAT
Organism: Iguana delicatissima; assembly: GCA_948472985.1. Classification (NCBI taxonomy): domain Eukaryota; kingdom Metazoa; phylum Chordata; class Lepidosauria; order Squamata; family Iguanidae; genus Iguana; species Iguana delicatissima. The sequence goes on from CAOKZL010000945.1 coordinate 176,210, forward strand.
ACTTCCCAACTAGTTAAGCAAGGGATGCTATAACACCCTTTAAAGTGATTCAGAAGATAAAAGCTGATATCCTATATCATGTTTGTGTAGTGTACATTTACACTCATGCAGTTAAATGGTAGTTGCACCCATACTGCCCTTCTGCTGCTTCTACTAGCACTGTGCAGCTGGTTGTGTATCTGCAAATATATTTGCTATTTCTGTTCGTTTAAGTTGTTGATAGCTAATTATATACCATCCAAGAATGTGAAACTGCTTGCACAATGGTTACACTTGTGGAACTCCTCTTATTTATCTGTAAATTAAATATAGATGTTATGACATGACTGAAAAAGTACAATTGTGTATTTATAAAGGAACTTACATACATGGAAACACCAACAGATGCCAACCAAAGAGTGATACATGCAGGCATACGTCAGTTACCAAAGCCTCTTACAAAGAAGCTCCTTTTTACAAAGTCTTTATGCCTGCCTGGCTCCCGCTTTTCACCTTCCTTTTCTGTCTAGCTGGAAGCATGTTTTTTGTTTGTTTGTTTTACTAAGGCTGGTATTGGAGAATGATGGAGGAGGGCTGCAGAAACAGATTTTTAGTGTCAGGTTGTACTACATGTCTACAGTAAACAATGCATAGCTTCAGCTGGGAAACCACAATTCAGCTATGGCTGATTCTCCTATAGCTTTGTGTGCCTCACTACAATAGGCAAGGCAAACAGCAGTTGTCCCCGGAATTCCTTACTGAGCATGTGGGAACAGTAAAAGAAGGGGGGAGGGAAAAGCATGAAATCTCACAGACTCATGTAGGAAGGCAGTGACTTATGCGTGCTATCTTTGTATGTATGTATGTAGAATCATACCAGATTTTTTGATGGTTTTGATGCCAGGCTTGTAATACTTTGATGTCCCCTTTTCATTAGAAAAAATGCAGGCATGAAAGTGTTCAGTCCTGCACAAATGAAAAAACATTACTTTGAAAATTTCTCTGTATACGTAAATGGAAAAATCAGTAGTTACAACAGAGAGCTCATGAAATGGTTCCTTTGAATATTCTAGATCAGGGTAGGCAGCTTTAGTGGGTTTAAGAGCCAATATTCCTCCTCTAGAACCCTCCACATACTTCATCAGGTCAGAAAAATGTTGACTTAGAAAGACTTAAAATCAAACCCAGAAATCTGTTTCTGGATTTATTTTTAGGTTGGATGGGAGGCTTTGGGGAGGTTTCTTGTGAAACTGCCACTCTTGCAGGCTTTCTAGTGTGGGGAATGACGTTTTTCTTACTTATATTTATTTTTTGCATGAGGCTCTGTTTGGAGGGTCTGGGAGGGGTTCAGGGGGGACAAAATGGCTTGAATAGGGGGCTGTGGGGGCTCACAGGTTGCCTTTTGCCCACCAGTGTTCTAGGGCATGGCATTTGGGATGGAAATACAGTATTAGTCAAAGCATGTATCACACATTTCTAGGTCTAATATGACTCTGAAGGTCTGAGTTCATAAAAATCAGATACATCAATTAAAAACCATTGGAACGTTAAAAACAGTAGGACAGTTACCAAAGCACAATAACAGCAGAAAGTCAGAGAGGCAACAAGCAATTTTAGATCTGATCCTAATCAGCAGTGATGACTTGATTAATGGGGTGGAAGTGGCAGGATCCTTAGGTGGGAGTGATTATGTTATCCTGGAGTTTGTTATACAGCAGAAAGGGGAAGCCAAGCACAATCAGACATATACTCTTGGCTTTAAGAAAGCTGGTTTTCAGGAAACTTGGAGAAAAACTGAATGTGATCTCGTGGCTAGGAATATTGAAAGAGAATGCAGTTCATGATGGACAGGAGTTTCTTAAAAGTGAGATATTGAAGGCATAATTTCAAACAGTTCCAATGAGGAAGAAAAATGGGAGGTGTATAAAGAATCTGGGATGGATGTCTAAAGAACTTTCAACTGGGCTAAGATTTAAAAGGGACAGGTACAAGGAATGGAAAAGCGGGAAATCACCAAAGAGGAATTCAAATGAATAGCTAGCATGTATATGGAGAAATTCAGAAAAGCTAAAGCGCAGAACAAACTCAGGCTTGCTAGAGAGATTAAAAACAATAAAAGGGCTTTTTTGGTTAAGTCCATACCAAAAGGAAGAACAAGGAAATGGTAGGGCCACTACTTGGAGAAGATGGTGGAATGCTAACAGGGAACAGAGAAAAGGCAAACCTATTCAACACCTTCTTTGCCTCAGTTTTCTCCCAAAAGGAAGAAACTGTAGTGCTCCACCTGGGGAATATGGAGGAGATGATGCAGTAGCACATAAACAGTATAGAATAGGTAAAAAGGAAGTACAGAAATACCTGACTACTCTAAATTAATTCACATCTTCAGGGCCAGATGAACTACATCCAAGGGTTAAAAGAACTGGCAGAAGTAATTTCAGAACCATGGGGAATAATCTTTGAGAATTCCTGGAGAACAAGTGAAGTCCCAGAAGACTGGAGGAGGGCAAATGTTGTCCCCATTTTCAAAAAGGGGAAAAAAGAGGACATAAACAATTATTGCCCGATCAGCCTGGCATCAGTACCAGGAAAGATTCTAGAGCAGATCATTAAACAGACAATCAGTAAATACTTAGAAAGGAATGCCATGGTCACTAAAAATCAACATGGGTTACTGAAAAACAAGTCATGCCTGATTAACCTTGTCTCTTTTTTATACAGTTACAAGCTTTGTAGCTGAAGGGAATGCTATAGATGTAGCATATTTTGATTTTACTGAAGCCTTTGACAAGATCCTCCATGATATTCTTGCAAACAAGCTAATAAAAAGTGGACTAGACAATGCGACTGTTAGGTGGATTTGAAATTGACTGACTGCCTGAACCCAAAGGCTGCTTACCAATGGCTCCATTGTGGAGAGAAGTGACTTGTGGGATGCCACACAGTTGTGTCCTAGACCCAGTGCTTTTCAACATCTTTATAGATGATTTGGATGATGGAAGAGAGGGCATGCTTATCAAATTTGTAGATGACACCAAATTAGGATCAGTAGCTAATACTCCAGAGGACAGGATCAGAATTCAAAAGGGCCTTAACTGGTTAGAAACCTGGGCTAAAACTAACAAAATGAATTCCAACAAAGAGAAATATAAAGTACTGCACTTGGGCAGAAAAAAAAATGAAATACGCAGATATAGGATGGTAACACCTGACTTGACAACAGTATATGTGAAAGGCATTTTAGAAGTCACGTAATAGACCACAAACTGAACATGAGTCAACAGTGTGATGTGGCAGCGCTAAAAGCCAGTGTGATTCTACATTGCATCAATAGAAGTATAGTGTCTAGGTTGAAGGAAGTAATAGTACCACTGTACTTTGCTTTCTTCAGACCTTACCTGGAACACTGTGTCCAATTCTGGGCACCACAGTTCAAGAAGGATATTGATTAATAAGCTGGAACATGTGCAGAGGAGGGTGACCAAAATGGTAGAAGGCCTGGAAACCATGCCCTATGAGGAGTGGCTTGAGGAACTGGATATTGCTTAGCCTGGGGACTTGGTAGGTTAATAGTTGGCATGATACCCACATTTAACTATTTGAAAAGAAATTATATGGAAGATGGAGCAAGCTTGTTTTCTGCTGCTCTAGAGATTAGGACATGGAGCAATGGACTCAAACTATAGGATAAGAGATTCCTCCTAAACATTGGGAAGAACTTGATGGGTAGAGCTGTTTGAGGGTAGAATGCACTGCCTTGGATTCTGGTGGAGTATCATTTGGAGGTTTTTAAATAGAGACTGGATAGTGCTTTGTTGGGAGTGCTTTGATTGTACATTCCTGCATGGCAGAATGGGGTTGGATTCAATGGCCCTTGTGGTCTCTTCCACCTCTATGGTTCTATCAAAGACAAATAAAAAGTCAAGCTGCATCAGAATTCTTATCATATATATAGCCGTTTCAGAACATGACCTTCTCTGCTTTTTTCCTTCTTTCCAAACAGTGGGCGACACTTCGGATTGAGAGGGGCATCAAAGAGCAGCACAAGGAGGCACTGAAACACACTGCATCAAATGGTAAGGCTTTTTTAAAAAATTATAACTCCATGTGAGACTTTGGCATGAAAAAAAAAGGCAATTTGAAGAAATTGAACATTGGCTTGAAATATTATTCTGTTGCAGTTCAGTGGAGGTTTTGGGGCAATAAATCTAGAATCCCTGTTGTTCTCTTTTAGTCTTGCAAATCTACAAAAAATTAATAGCCCTTCTGGCCGCAGTTGCATATGTTAGTTGTTTGAGGAGCCTATGGATTTGAGCAGAAACTACATTGGTAATGCTTTCATCCCTGATCACTGAGAATGCATTTGTTCTTGGCATGGGGGGGCGGTATGTGAGTGGTAGAGAATATTTTGTTCTCTATCGCCTTTATGTGAAGAGATAACTTTTGGTGGACAGAAGTAGTTGTTTCTTGTTGAAATTGTGGAAATGGATGATGGATTATACACTGAACCTATGCTTCTGTTAGTAAATAATTCATGGATATCATGCAGGTAAATCGTGGATATTGTTCCAAGTAGCTTTAATTGGCAGTGAACTAACTACTCAGTATTATCTCTCAGGGTCAACTAATTGATATGATGAGAGTTCAGCTTGGGTTTGTTCAAATGTAATGCAGAGCCATGGTTTGGGTGCTATAGGAGCTAGTTTTCAGGAGCCTTCCTTTGTGAAGTTCGGACAATGGGAGCTGTAATTCAAAACATTTGAAAGTTACTAATTTGAGGAAATCTGTTGCAGCAGACAGAGTTTTTGATTGAGACAAAGGAAACTTGCATTCAAATTCTGAAGCAACTATGGAGCTCAGTTATTGGCCTTGGGCCAATTATTTTCTCAACATGACTGAATAAAAGAAGAAATAAGGACTACACACACTGCAAATGCACTGCTCTAATCTTGTTTGGGAAGGAATGGCCTAAAAAATACAATATTAAATAAATTGGATAACAGGCAGATTGCTCTTGTTTTTACTGACGCTGTTGTTTGTGTTTCCACACTTGCTCTTCTCTCTGCTTCCTTGGCACTTTGCCCTCATGACCCATGAGGAAAAATAGTTGCTTAACATGACTTCCTTTTACCCAGATTTTGAAACTGTGGTTTCACCTTGCAGCACTGAGCAGTAGGCCATGGTTGACTTAGGGCAGAGCTTTCCAAACTGTGTGTCGCGACACATTAGTGTGTCATCTGCAGTGTGTAGGTGTGCCACGCAAACATAACGAGAAACCTTTGAATCTGTGTGAAATAGGCAATACCAATTTGCATGCATTTTTACGCAGCAAAGGTGCTGATTAGTGTGGTGCGCTAGTATATTCGCTTTCTGTCATATGCATGTATGCACAATTGGGTTGAAAGAGCAGAAGTGAATGTGAAAACTTACGCAGGGCTGCTCAACAAAGAGCCACCTAGTCTGCACTGTCTGTAGGTCTGTCCCCATGCTTTTCATTATTGCAATTTATGTATGTGTTGGTATCTCTTATAAGGGGTTAGTTTAACCTCCAGTTTGCTAGTAAAACTGAATTACAGTGCTGCAAAATGATTTATGTCTAAAAAGTGTCACCAGCATGAAAAGTTTGGAAAGCTCTGGCTTAGGGAAAATAATTGCAGTGCTCTTGTTAGCTTGCAGAATGTTTTGAAGGCATATTTGCTCTTGATCCCCTCCCAGAGGTCTTAAAGAAAGGCAGTTAGATTCCTTTACCCTGTGTGGCCTCAGCATTTGGCTTTCCTGGTATCCTTCTGAGAGCTGCCCCAGTTCTTTTTATCAGTGTGACCCCTAGTTAGCTACTCCATGGCAGTCTCCTCCTAAAGCACGTTGTCATGTAAAATGCCAGTCTCTAGTTGCATAATTTATGGCCGTCAGGGCCAGCCCTGAGAAACATGATCTGTGGAGAGATCATCCTCTGCACCAGCTGTTGAGCTGAAGGATAATATTGTTTCCAGAGGCCATAGAATTGCCCTCTTCTAAGTGTTGCTTGGGGCTTGTGTTACACTGGAATATCTTGGCCTTCAATGGAGTTTTCTTTGGACTGAACCTATAACCCTAATGCAGGTAGAAGTTGATAGTTTTTCTTTGTACAAAGAGGTTGAAGTCTGAAGTCTTGAGCGATGTATACGTTTATTAGTGAGCTTCATCTGATGAATTTCTAGTGGATGGATAGAAAAAAAGATGAGTGGTGGTTCTGTTGTTGAGGCAGCCACGTTCAGCAGCTAACCAGTAATTTAGAAATATTCTACTAAGCCATACAGTGTAATAGAATCTTAGCCTCGTGGGGTTGGAAGGGGAAGCAAGGGCCATCTAGTCCAATCCCCTACCATGCAGGAATACAGAGTTAGAACTCTCCTGAAAGGTACCCATTCTTCCAAAGAAGACTCCAGAGGTGGGCAAGTGTGGAAGGCTAGAAGGCCTCATTAGCCCACCAGGAGATCTGAGAAGGTTGCTCACCCCACTATACCTGCTCTCACCAAAAAATAAAAATAGCTCTCAAATAGCCTCAAACACCATCTAGGGGACATGGGAAGTGTTCTGACAATGTTTTTGGGCCTTCCTGGGCTATTTTAGTTTCAAGAGAGGTTTTTTAACAACAAGAAATCAGTTCTCATTTGCCTTTTTTTTAAAAGCCCTTCCCTTGCTCCAGGTTGGCTCAGGGGGGTCCCAAACATGGTGGAAAATCCTCCCAGACCCCCTAGATTTGGTAGGTTGGTCACATTTGCCTGACTCAGTTTGTACGTTACATACCATCATCCCAAAGACTGATGTCGTGCTGCTGCCATTGTTATTGTCATCATCATCATCATCCTGCCTTTTTACCAGCTTTTGGAACTCAAGGTGGCTTACAACAGTTGAAAGACACAGTTAAAAATTCACAGTATACAAAAGTTAAAAAGCAATTAAACTATCAGAAAATTAACCCCAGTTAAAGAAAACATAAACCATTTAAACAATAACACCATGACTAAAAGTCCAGCACATTGTACAAGGCCTGTTTCCCCTTAAATGTACTATAGAAAAGTCCAAGTTTGTATGTTTGTTTGTCAGTGTCAGGCAAAGACCTCATATGATTGGCTACCTGAGAAGATTCTGTGGAATCCTGGGGTTTGCAGTTTAGGGAGGAGCCTTTAGAATTCTCAGCCAGAGAGCTCTTGAACCTGGCAGGTTGCTATGGAATGAGGCCTAGCAGCAAGGAAGAGGACAGTGTATTCCAGTGGTTCTCAACCTGTGGGTCCCCAGATGTTTATGGACTTCAGCTCCCAGAAACCCCAGCCACTATGGTCAATGCTCAGGGCTTCTGGCAGCTGAAGTCTGAAAACATCTGGGGACCCACAGGTTGAGAACCACTGGTGTATTCCTTCAGGAACCCAACCTCTGTATGTTAATAAAACTGAATACAGATTGGATTGGGGAATATGGGGAAAAGTTAGAGGTACTGGACAAGATTGTTTGGAGAATTAGAGATACAGGATTTCAAATCTTTCTAACAAATATTACCCATGAGAAAATAAAATCCCAGGCAACACTGGCTGTATACACTAGTTAATTAAATAAATTTCAAATGCCTGCTGGAATAAAAAAGTCTCCACTTGTCTGTGGAAAGACAGCAAGGAGGGTGCTAGCCTAACCTCTTTGAAAAGGGAGTGCTTTCTTCTCTACTTCTCCTCCCCAGTTAGTCTTTGCAGTACGTTATTTGAAAGCTCCTATAATCAGATGTGTTTCAGAAGGCTCCTTATATGAAAAAAAATTTAGTTCTGATTGGTTCAAACCAATCTATGTGTTGAGGGGAAAGCTGGCCTCCCACTAGGGAGCCTCAAGCTAATGTGGCCTTGAAAGGCAATATTATTTTCTGAAGATACATTTTTCTTAGACTAGTAGTAGTTCCTTACCCTGGGTCTCCAGATGTTGTTGGAGTGCAGCTTCCTCAGTCCCTGAGCATTGCTCAAGGTGGTGTGATCTTTTGAGAGTTGAAGATCTGAGGTTAGGAAACAGTGCTAGACAAAATGTTGATAACCAAAGTACAAATCCTTTTCCTCAAAAGTGTTGGGCTACAAACCCAAACCTTTTACCCTCATGACATACATGGATGATGGGAGTCATGGTTCATCTTATTTGAAAGTGGAAGGCTGTTGTGAATTGTCCATGAACATGGTGCCAAGTATTCCTTGCAACTTGCTTTAAAACTGACTTTTTTACTACCGCCCCGCTTAATTTTCTCACCAATCTGTAATGTGTTTCTTTCCCTTTCTTAACTCGAAAGTTATCATACAGAGAGATCAGACCACAATGGAGAATGCAATTGCTGGCTTGCGTCGTGGCGACTTCGAGCTCTCCGATGTTTTTTATTTCTGCAAAAAGGGGTTTGAAGCCATTGTGGAAGATGAAGTCACCCAAAGGTTCTCGTCAGAGGAGCTGGTCTCCTGGAATCTCCTCACCAGAACCAATGTCAATTTCCACTATATCAGTTTACGGCTGACTGTGGTGTGGGTTGTTGGAGTCTTTGTGCGGTACTGTCTCTTGCTACCTCTTCGGTAAGTTTGTGGGCAAAAGTGGGAGAGAGAGAGAGCTGGTGTGGTATGTCCTAGCAGAATTGCTGGGATATTGAAGATGGTGGGAAATTGGGGGCACTTTGTAGAAACGAGTTGGTGGTAGGAATACAGAAATGGATGGGACCACATATTGCTGATCACTGACTAAAGTACAGTCTGTGGAGTTAGAGTCTTTCTCCTTGGAGATTTAGCTGGCTCCAACATTGTTCTGTTAAGTGTCAAGTTAAAGTGTTGTTTTTTATTAAAGTCTTAAGAGCCTAATCTTACTGCTAAAAACTATGTGCATGGAAGTTTTTTTTAGGGTTTTCTTCTGTTATAACCCAGTGATTTACTTAATATACTTTTATCCTTTTCAAATTATCTAGTATTGTTTAAAACTATTTATATTGTCTTACTCGTATGCTGCCCTGACATCTCACAATGGGGGAGGCAAAATAGAAAAGTTTTCAGAAAGACAGACCCATGGCGCATTACCTTGGCTTCCTTATTCGTGAAATGGGTCTGGACAATGTCTGAATGGAAGATGGACATATTCATTATGGGGCCCCAAATATGTCACTTTGAGTTTCATTGTGTAATAAAGGCAAGATGGGGGATATTATATCTGTATTAACTATTGTTATTGTTATTGTGTGCCTTCAAGTAGTTTCGAACTTAAGTGACTCTAAGGTGAACCTGCCACAAAGTATTCTTGGCAATATTTGTTCAGAGGAGGTTTGCATTTGCCTCCCTCTGAGGCCGTGAGAGTGTTGCTTGCCCAAGATCATTTAGTATATTTCCATGGCTGAGGAGGGATATGAATCCTGGTCTCCAGAATTGTAGTCCAATGCTCAAACCACCACGCCATGCTGGCTGTCTATATAGTCATCAAACTACAGAGTGATCAAAAGGCCAAAAGCTGATGCTAGACATCTGTCTCTTCTTGTAAACTCTTTGATGCTTCAGATAGGATTTGCTGTTCTGAAATGGAGAATACCTTTTGGACTATTCCCTTTCTTTTATTTTTCCAGTGTTACCTTGGCGGCCATTGGAATAGGTTCCATGATTGTGGGCACCACGCTGGTAGGACAGCTGCCAAATGGGGAGTAAGTGGATTTTCTTTGCATTTGTAACTCCTTCAGGAAAAGAAGAGATTACATACCCGGACAACAAAAGTTTGACTTGACCTTAGGCAGACTTCTTGCATTGGTGGTGGTATTGTTGCAAGCGTTTGAAATACATTCTGTCCTAGAATTGGTTAGAATGCAATATTGACAATGCTGGCGACTTACCAAAGGATAATAAGATTTTGTAAGAAAGTTTAATGTGAAGTGAAATGCAGAAAATTGAGTCAAGATGAACAAAGAGTTGTGGCTACTGAGAAAGAAATTAGGAAGAAATATTGGTGATTTCTGCATCAGTTGTAATTACATATCAGCTGGACAATACAGAATGTGGAATTGTCTAGGATCAACATAATATGCTAAAACTGATGTCAGAATGTGCAGCTTCATACAATGGGGAGGAATAAGAAATCCCTTTGACTAGAAAACTAAATGTCGAGGACAAGCATTCCAATGTTACTTGTTCTCTGGATGGCACCACCCTCCTCCTGTGCAAATGTCATAGGTCATGCAATTCCCCTCTGCAGTCTGAGGAAGCAGTAGAGTTGACAAATTGTTCCACTGTGTAATTAACTCTTTGTCTCAGTTTTCTTTTGTCTAGACCTTTGCCCCCGCCCCCATATGTTTTGAACTTCACCTATGAGATGCTGCCAGCCAACATGGCCACTGTTTAGGGCTTCTGTGAGTTGAAGTCCAAAATCTTTGGCAGGCTAAAGGTTGTGAACCATTGATTTAGCCACTGAAGGATAAATTAGCAACAGCACACTGTGCATAAAAGATGGAAACAGAATGACACGCACAAAAGGTTGAGAGAGAATTCCTTCTTTTTGGGGAATTGCAGAAATGGCAATGTTCATTGAGACCTAGAGAGATGCTCAGAATGATGTGGTTGATGTATAGCCTTGAAAATGTCTTCTCATCTATTATCAGTGTGGGCTCTCATCCCAAACATCCTAAACCCATGTCTTGGCATCTGTTGTCATGTATTGTATCACAAATCTATAATGTTTTTATCAGATGCATGAAATTATAATAGTAATAGTATACTAACATAACTTTTAGAACTACAAGAAACAAATAGACTTTTGTTTATGATCGGATGATTGTTTATGATTGTTTGCTCCTTGTAGCAAAAAACAGTTCCAACACAGTTTCTCTTGTAGAACAGGTATCCAAATTCCATTAAGTTTATTTTATGTATATTTGAGCCTTAATGAAATTAACAGTCCATTTTGAATTTTTTTTTTTGGCTTTTAATTTCTTTTTATCCTTGAAGTTTAAATTTTTTTCACTCTACCACCGTGCCAGTTTAGAGTAATATTATACACAGCAGATGAAGCAAATGAAAGCTTATGCCGTAATGAATATGTTGATCTTTAAGGTGCCAGAAGACTCTGGTTTTTAAATTGCAGTGTGTGGTTGCTGACCTTACTATTTGAATATTTCAGTTTATAATTCATGGAAAAGTGTGTGGCAGGTTACATGTGAATTATTGTGCAGGGTGAGAATTAGGTTATTGTGCCGAAGATTGTATGGAAAATCTGGATTTAATGTAGGCGTCTGAAAGAAGTGGGTGGTAATATCATATGGATGTTTTGAGAAGTGAATTTGAGTATTTGGAGTAAGGAGGAGGAAGGGGCAAAGTCTTTTGAGCCTTTCAGCTGGTGGAGGATGCTTTGACTGATAGAATCAAGGCCATCAATGAACAAAGAACTTGTACTGCATCCGGTAGTGAACATGACACCAATATAGGTGTGTAAGTATGTGATCAGAATGTTGTGAAAGCAAAATGATTTTGCCAGTAGGGCGCTAGGCAAATGTGAGAAGACCAAAATAAGTTGAGAGAAGACTCGAAAAGATACGCAACAGTCTGGGAGCCTTTCATACTACACAGTTATAGTACTATGATTATCTGCCTTGACTGCATCCCATGAAGTGCTGGGATTTTTAGTTCAGTCAGAGGCATTATTGCTCTCTGGCTGAGGACACTATGGTAAGTATCCCTCCTTAAACTGCGTGTCCTACAGTTCCATAGGATGAAACCACAGCAGTTAAATTGGAACCGTAGCACTGTAATTGGGTAGTGTGAAAGGAGTCTAAGTATGTGAAATACAGGAAACAAAGGGAAGAGAGGAGTTGAGGCTAGTTGCACAAGGAGTCATGCTTGTTACTAGATTTCTGTGGGGACAGTTTGAGCATCCCCTTTTCAGCTCCTGCTAGGTAGATGGAGCTGCAGAATTGTCATTCAACTGACTTGCTACTGTGTTCCTCTGCCTTCTTCCTGCGTATGATTGTTGTTGTTTTGTTGCGTGTTGACTTCTTCTTGGAGGCGGATGTGATATAGTTGATTGCATTATAAGAATTGGTGCTGTAGCTCTGGGTTAACGAGGAATGGCTATGTGTGTGTGTTTGCATATGTGAATTGGTTTTCCTAACTGGGTGTTCTTTCTCTTGTAGAACAAAAGACTGGTTGAGTGACCTTGTTCATCTGACAAGCTCCCGGATCCTTGTCAGAGCACTCTCTGGGAACATTTATTACCACAACAAGTGAGTGAAAATGGGCATCCATCCTGGTACCATAGATGATGTGCCTTCTTATGATGCAGGGTTGTGCAGGCAGCAACAAAAGCTTACTTGAGCATGGTTTACATATTATGCAGAATGAACTGGCTTCACAGGCTGATTTACATAATATGCAAAATGAACTGTACTGTGAAAGATGGGAATTCGTATCTTTAACTTGCTTTGTAGAAACAAGGTATGAGTAGGAAATGTGCCATACCAAAGAGAGAGCTGAACATGAAGAGCTTGGTGTTTTGTTTTGTTTTTTTTTGTATTTTTAATTGGAAATGAATCAATATGTATATTTGTGCTTTAATGCAGAGAGGATTCAAAAATGGAAGACTTCACCTGCAGTCTGAAGTGGAACAGTTTAGTCCAGGGACAGGGAGGCTGCAGGCCGGGACATGATACCGACAGTTCATATTAGTTCTTACTATGAGCCCTGCTGTCAGGACTTATAAGAGAGCAGCAGGTCTCTTCGAGGAGCTTCCCTTTCTCATTGTCTAGCCACGGGAGACAGTTATGTCAAGGGCAGGAGCCACTTTTCAATGTTGACGGAATGGTCCAGGGCTGCCCGCTTGGTCTCTGATTTGTTTTACTTCTTCCTTAAAGAATTGGTTAAAATGTAGTAAACATGCACTACACAGAAAAGTACTGCCTCCTGCCATTGACAGATGATAAAGGAGTTGGGGGAAGCTGCTGCCACTGCCACTAGCCACATTAGGCAGGGTGGCAGCTGCTGCTTTGCCCACCTACCCTAGAAAATGAAGAACTACTATAGCTGTATTGTAAGGAACCAGCTGTATCTTGACCACTTGGCTTTCTGGGTCTTCAGGGCCCTGTGGTATGGGAGGGGCAGGGCTAACCAGGGAAATTGTCTGTGTCACAGCATGGCAATTTCCCTCGTCATTCTTCCTCTTCCTCTCAGTCTTGCTTCTGAAGGTCCAAAAGCAGGCTGGCCCTGGTGGGTAGCAGGGATTGTGTTTTTTCCTCATTTTCTGAAGCATATAGGATGGTTAGAATGAGCTCTGCTGTGCCTTCTTGGGTTTCTCCTGATAGAAGTGTTTTTTTTCCTCCTTGTTCTTCTCATCTTTCAATAAGAGAGGATTAAGGGGCAGGTTATAAAGCATGTTTAAGAGGGCAAGGGGAGTTGTTTTTAGTATACAACACTATTCCACATGATGTTTTGATGACTTTCCAGGTGATTTTTTCTTTTTTTTGGCTTAAAAATATTTTTAAAAATGTTTGAAATGTCCAGGGATTTAGGTGATATCCTAGGGGTTTGGGTAGAAGTGCAGAAAAAGGATTGTGGGCTGCTGCCACCTCAGGGTTCTACTACCTCATTCTGTGTTTGTGGTCAGCAGGCCTTAAGGGCTCTGCTTAGTGCCAAAGAGAGGGGCTTTTGCCCAGTTTAGCAAATAGAGTGCCACAGGATGTGTTGATGAGCACAGTTTGTTTTTGTACTTGGTTTTGCACAAATGTACTTGATGTTGAGACTGTTCTCCTGAAAATCTTCTTTAGTTCCTATTGCCCTTAGAGGAGAGGGAAATGATGACTGGAAGAAAGGGCTGTTTAGTGGTAGTCTCCTATATTTGGAACCCTCTTCCAGGGGAAACATACCTTGTGCTCATTCTGATACCTTTTCAGTTCAGTACATACTGTATTATATATATTATCCACTGTCTGAATTTAATGGAATAATGCTCTGAACAAAAAATAGAAGAGTTCCAGCGACAGCTAGATGTTGACAACAGAAAACAGGAATGCTCCATTTAGTTATCAAAACAGATTTGTTCCAATTGCATTATTTGCAACTGGATTCTTTTCTGCTCCAGTTCATACAGTACTTTGCTATACTTTTGTCTGTGCAGTGGGAAAAGCAAGTATGGCCCATCCTTCACAGAGATGACTCATTAAACTGATTAAACAAACACTTCACTGTGATGCTGAATGTCACAAGTCTGCTCTACCAGTTGAGTGTGAGGAGATGACATAAACAGGATGTTGCCACAGTTGGGGAGTGTCCATATATGACCCTGTCTATATTGTGGATGAGAAGAAGTTTTCCCCACTCCTCAGCAATGTGAAAAAGAGTACCATAAAATGTTAGATTTGAATCAGAACTCTGGGTTAGTGTATGTGGTTGTAGAATGGACTTTATGGCTTTTCATAACAAAGATACTTGTAAGGTCCTGGAAAGATTTGCTTCTTTCAAACCATAAACACGATCAAGTTATCTAAAAGAGCACATCTTCCTGTATGATCTTGCCTGCACTTTTAAAATAAAAGGGTATCAGAGGCCCTGCTTTTATGCTGAGAGGTGAGAACAATTACATTGTGAGCACAGTATGCAGGGTCTTCCTGTGGGTGGTACTGCAGGTCTGGGAATCTCTTCTGATTGACCTGTACTTCACTCTTTTCATGAAGGTGTTCAAGCAAGCCTTGAAGATCTGTGCCTTCACAGCTGCTTTTAAATAAGACTACAAATGTCTTAGCCAGAGCAGCTGTCTTTAATAGTATATACCGTTCTGTTGTACTTGTTCTATGTGTTGAACCTATTACATCTTGAATGTACATTTTTTTGTAAATGTGTAGTTGTCCAAGCAGCATACACATTTTCAAAATAAGTGTCATGTGGAAAAGCTTCCTTCAGTGAGCCTTGTAGTTCTGAGATTCTAGATATAACTTACCTTGAGTAATACACTTCTGGTGGAGACATGCCTGGCTCTTATTTTTACCTGTTTTCAATAGGTATATTGAAATACAGTTATTCATAAGTGATAATTATACCTGAAGCTAACTCAAGATTAAATTAGCAGCTCTGTTCTTTTTTTGGGGGGGGAGGGATTATATGTTGGTGTTGATATACTGGTGTTTCTTTTTTCCTTTTAATAGTGATTGCTTTAGGATGGATGTGGGCAACCTGTGACTTTTGATATGATCTTGGAGTACAACTCCCACTGCTTCCCACCAGTGGCTATGCTGGTTAGGGTTGATTGGAGCAGCAGTGTAACGATATCTGGAAAGGAACTGGTTGTCCACCCAGGCTTCAGTTTTTTAAAGTTTGCATAATGTCTTAATTCTGCAGTACAGGTTGAGTGTCCCTTATCTGAAATGCTTGGGACCAGAAGTCCTTTGGATTTTTCCAGATTTTGGAATATTTGCATATACATAATGAAATTATGTACCATTTTTTCAATGCAAGGTCCACTTTTTTGTCGGTTCTTCTCTTCTTGCGTTCTTCCTGTAGAGAACATGAGGGAATTATGGAGGCTTGTTTGCAACTGTAGGTATGCTACTTGCAAAGCCTCACAGTTGGCTTAGTACCTTTTCCTCCCTCTCAGTTCACTTGAGACTATGTGCATGCTGTGTGCAAAGCAAGTTGAGAGGGGAAAAAAAGGTGCCAAGCTGACTGAGGGATTTTGCAAGCAGCATGTGTGCATGTGGTCCCAAGCAATCTTCAGTAATTCCCCCGTGTTCGCAGTAGGAAGAAGACTGAATTTCACTTTTCAAATGTTTTGAATTTTTTGAATTTTGGAGCATTTCAGATTTTGTATTTTCGGATAAAGAATACTCAACCTGCTTCCTATGAGAAGCCTGTCAGCAGACCTCGAGTGCAGCCACACCCTTTATCTTGTGCTCGCCAGCAACTCTATACACAGAAGCACCATCCTTTCTATGTTGACGGTGAGATATAGCCATCTTGACTAGTAGCCACTGATGGCCCTGTCTTCCATGAATGTGTCCAGTATCCCTTTAAATCTATTCAAATTGGTAGCTATCATTTCATCTTGTGGTGGTGAGTTTCACAGTTTAGCTCTGCACTGTGTGAAGAATTAGTATTATCTGAATTACTTCTTCTTATCTGTCTAGTATTATGAGAGAGAAAAACACCTTCCCCATCTACTCCATCTACTTCGTCTACTCTATGATAATTTTATACAGCCTTTCTTGCTCCTTTCCTCATTTAAACAGTGCTAAGTGTTGTAACCTTTACTCATGTGACCTGTGCTCCAGTCCCTTGATCATTTGGTTGCTGTTGTGTGCCTTTTCCAGTTGTGGTATATTTTTTAGATGTAGTTACCAGAACTATATACAGTATTCTAGACGTGGTTGCACAATGGATTTGTATAAAAGGAGTGTGATATTAGCAGTATTATTTTCAATTCCCTTCCTAAATTGGAATGTGGAATTCACTTTTATTTATTTTTTTACAACAGTTGAATACTGGTTTCATACTTTCTTTGAGCTGTCTATCACAACCCCAAATTCTCTTTCTTGGTAAGTCACTGTCAACTCAGATCCTGTAAATATGTGAACGGAGCTGGGATTTTTGGCTCCAATATGCATCACTTTACACTTGCTTACATTGCACCTATAATAGCATATTGCAGTTATTGAAATCATAGGACAGCTGATGTTCCACAAAGCTTTAAGTAATGTGTGTCATGCAATTGCAGGGAGAACAAACCTCAGAAAGGAGGAATTTGTGTCGCCAACCACACGTCTCCAATAGATGTTATTATCTTGACCAACGATGGCTGTTACGCAATGGTACGTCAAAGTAATGTGCAATTTGTAACAGTGAGAACCAGGGATTGCACAGTCTTTAAAAAATGCACCCAAAACTGTCACTGAACCTTACTCATCTTGAGTTTCTGGTAATTGTGAGTAAGTCAATATGCTGAGTGCAGCTTTCTTAGTTAACTACTACAGAAAGAAAAATGGATACTTAAGCAAGTTACAGTGAGGCTGTGGATCTGTTGCAATAGTATAAATAATAAATGGTGCAAATGTTTTCACTTACAGCAGCGGTTCTCAAGCTTGGGCCTTCCAAAGTTTGGACCACAACTCTTATAATTCCTCAGTACTGCCCTTGCTGGTTGGGACTTCTAGGAGTTGAAGTCATTTGGAAGGCCAAAGTTTGAGAGTTGTTGGCTTACAGGTCCAGAATTCACTATGTAAAAGTTCTTGAAAAGGTTGGTTTTATTTAGTAACAATGTGACGGTGCTTTAGTGAATACAGAAGAATAGATATTGCTCCTGCAGTCTACAGTTTGACTAGGGATTGTGGTGGGAAGAAATGGGAGTGAAGAAAGATGTTGGGTTTAATGATCTCTCAAAGCATTGCATGTAGATGATAAGAGATGTTCAAATGTTTTATCTTATTGTTATGTCAAGCTCCTCTTGCACAACAGGCAAACAAAAAATAATATTGTATTGACTGGCAAATTCATGCCAGGAGATCTTTGTCATCAAACATATCGCATCAAACAAGTTTCCATTTGGCAAGGCTTAAATCTTCTGAAGGCACTCTGTTCTTACAACCCGGCTAAATGTTGCCACAACATACATATGTATTACCAACACCTAGTTTTTCTATTTTTTTATAAATAATTTGTATTAATTTATTTCAGTGGAAATAATAACACGAAATGATAATGATAGATATGACACCATATGGCAAAAGTATTATATTAAGAAAAAAAATCTTCAAGATATATTCAGTTTTCCAGCACAGGTTAAATATATTTGGCCATCCTCTTTTGGTAGTGGACAATTATCACCTAGTTTTTCTTAAGGTAACAGGCAAAGTGTTGTTGTGGATGTTCTGCCGACAGAAGGAATGCTACTCACCCCCCCAGCTACTGCCATTTGTCCCATCACAGAATCTTAGAGTGAGAAGAGACTGCAAAGACCATCTACTCCACCCCACTGGCATGTAGACGTTATACACAACTGAAGCACCCCTGAAAAAGGCCCATCCAACCCCTGTTTAAAGACCTCCCAAAAAAAGAAAGTCTATCAGATTCCAAAGCAGTCTATTCCACTGTCAGACAATTCTTGCAGTAAAGAAGTTCTTCCTGATGTTTAGATGGAAACTTTTTTTCTGGAGCAGTGGAAAACAAGCTTGCTGCATCTTCTAAATGGCATCTCTTCATATATTTAAAGATGGCCATCACGTCACCTCTTAGTATTCTTTTCGCCAAACTAAATAAACTTACCCAACTTCCTACCTAGTTCCTTTTAAGGGTCAGTTTACAGACCTGTGATCATTCTGATCAAACTTCTCTGTAGATGATTCAGTTTGTCAACACCCTTCCTGAAATGTGGTGCCCAGAAATGGGGTCACTTTGGGAGCTTTTACCAAATAGTGGCAGACAATGGTGAGGCTCTTTAAAATATCTGCAGGGCAGCACCAGTAGAGCAGGAAAATCGGGAAAAGACTCTCTTCTGCCCATCAGTTCTCCTTTGAAAATGCTCCTGGCCCCAACTTCCATGTGGGCCCTATATTGTTAGGCAGAATGAGATGGCTGCCTCAGAAAACAGATTCTGCTGTCGTGAAATAGTAGCTAATTAGTAGTTAGTTGTATTTTTATTTCCAGAAATGGGAAGAGGTGCTTGTGTTAATTTTCTATCTCACTTGCCAAAATAACTTGGCTGGCTTTGGTGACTGTGCACTTTGACTTGGGTAGAAGTGCTGCAGCAAAATGTCTTGGGCTAGCCTTGCTCTCTGTGTGTGTGCGTGTGTGCCTTCAAGTCACATGTTGACTTATGGCCAGAAGTAAAAGATTAGGAGCCTGTAAGTTTTCCTTGCAAAATTCAGTTTGGGAGTTTGAAAACAGAATTGTTTAGCGCAAGGGAGATGGATCATTCCATTCAGGAGGCTTTTTACTACAGTTTTGAAAGGAACTATCTTGAAGGAACCAATGTTTACTTAATTGTATTGTATTTTTGTGGGGGTAATTTATAGGTTGGCCAGTCTCACGGAGGCCTAATGGGTGTTATTCAGAGAGCCACGGTCAAGGCCTGCCCACACGTCTGGTTTGAACGCTCCGAAATGAAAGATCGCCATCTAGTGACAAAAAGGTAGAGAGTTCTTTGCCAGGGGAAATTTATCTCTTCAGCATTATAGACAATTACTGTTGCATTTCCAAGTGCTAAAACATTTGTACAGTTGTTTTTTGGAAAAGATCATGAAGCTCATAGAGTGAGTTGGCTAGTGATGCTCAGTGAGTGTCATGGTTACTTGAGCAGCCTTTCCAAACCTGTTGCCCTTTGCACGTGTTGGATTGCGTCTCCTAGATTCTCCAAAACCACAATAGCTGTCTGTAAAATGTGGAAAGTTGTATCTCTTCACTTCTGGAAAGCATGTACTGGAATAAATGTACCCTAAAGTCTTTTCAAAGCAGTCCTAACATACAATAACTGTGTGTCTGCTTTCCACGGATGTGCTGCCAAGCTACTATATCTGTCCCAAAATGGAAATACAAATCATTCAGTTTGCATTCTCTCTTTAATATTGTACTTTTTTGTGCGATAGTAGACTGGGAGGAAAAAGACATTGGGATAGGGAAGGGTCTCTCCATATTTTCTGTATTTAAAAGGGTTGGCCAGGAAAGTTTAGAGCACTTCTTTTAACTGAATACCATTTAGGAGAGATGGTTGCGAGCGGGTTTCTCTTCTAGTATGCTGGAGACCACTTGTGAACATTCTGCAGGAACTGTTTCTGGCTGGGGATGATGGTGGTTGTAGTCTAGTAATATCAGATTTAAAAAGGTTAAAGTACACTATTGTGCATATGTTTTTTTTCTCTAGTTCTTTTATTTTCAGATTACAAACACTAACACAGAGAAAACAAAGGGAACACATTATAAAAAGAAAAGCCAATACAACCTAATACAATACCAGAAGTACAAGAATTACATACAATTATCAGTTTCTCATTAATGAATATCCCCGGTAGTGCATATGTATTTATTGAATCTTATTTGTGGAGTATTTCCTGGAGTGGGCCTTTGATCTCTATTGAGATTTTATCCCTTGCTGCTCCTGCCAACGTTAAAATCTGAAAGGATGCTCTGAAACCATATGCTATGAAGGGGCTGGGAAAGGGTCCACCAAAGATATAAAAGTTAAAGCTAGTGCACCAGCTGCCCCCATTCCTTGGGACATCTGATTTGGCTGCTGTGCCATGTGCCTTAATTATTTCCTGAATTGGAATTCACTGTAAATACTGTGAATGTTAATTGGAGACTGTGGAATGGCCTGCCGGAAGAGATTAGACAGCAAAACAAGCTGTCTGAATTTTAAAAAGTTCTAAAGTCCTGTTTCTTCCGACAGGCCTACCCAGTCAGTAATTTAAAATAAATTTAAAATAAATTTTAAATTAGCATATTTGAAATGGCATTATGTGTTTTAGCTGTATTTAACCAACAGGCTTTCTGTGGTGCTGTATTGTTCTTAGTCTTGCTTAATCGTAATCTTACTTTAATGTAAGGTTTTAAATGGTTTTAATTCTGTTGCTATTTAATACTGTTTTAATTTTGAATGTATTTAACTGTATGTATTTTATTCTATTTTCTGTCTTTCCGTAAGTCGCCTTGAGTTCCAGACTGAAAAAAAAAAAAGGCAGAATATATGTAAATGGAGGAGGAAGCATGGGATCTTGCATTTTGAGAGCCCTTCTGCTGGCATGATAGTAATCTAAAATGTTCTCATCCTTAGGGAGTCTACTCAGTACTGAAGGAATAGCTGATGTACTTTTCCTTCTCTTTCAGACTGAGAGAACATGTTGCCAACAAGGACAAACTCCCCATCTTAATTTTTCCAGAAGGTACAAAACCAAAAATACCTCCCATTGATCTCTGCTTGTCTTGTTCTTAATTGCAGTTCAGCTCATATTTCTCAGGTTGTTACACAAAATGGTAGTGGAATTTCATCATGGTAGTGAGGAAACTGTGGAAAAGAGTAGGATAAGAGGAGAGAAGGTTTTATTTACCTGTCTGCTCTTTTCCCAGCCCCTCCATGTGCAGCAAATGTGTGGAGGGCGAAGCTTTTTTTCCATGCTAGTATCTGCGTGTTTCTTTGACTGGCATCCCTCCTACCCCATGCTCCTATCTACATCACAGAAGAGACCTTGATATGTTTGAGAACCCAACCGTGTGGAATTCCTGCCTTTGCGGAAAGCATATGTCCTTACAAGAGTACTAAGGTTGGAGAATCTTTATTGCTCCTGATGTTCATCAACCACAATTGCCGTCAGACCTCACCATCGGCTGTGCTGGCTAGGGCTGTTGGGAAATGGAATTCAGCAGCATGTAGAAGGCCACACTTTCCCCAGCCTTGAGCTATACATACATGGACCTCCTGTTTCAGGTATTTTCTGAAAACAGGAATGTTAAGGGATATAAGATCACTAACCTGTAAATGTGCTTAGTGGGATTGATAAATGTGATTCCAGTTTCCCCTCAATGTATTTGCTGCTTAGATGTATACAGTGTGAGAGCAGTTCAGAAATGGGTGGACAGGTGTAGCTATTCAAATGGTGGACGTGTGGGTGGTTATTGCTGTGATTATGCTGAATACAGTCACTCTCTTCCCTCATTTGCCCCTTTCAAAATTGCTGAAAGAGAAAAAATTTGGAGAACTTTTCAGATATGAGTATGTTTACTCACAAGGTCAATCTGGCAAAGATTTTTTTCACTCCCACCTCTAGAAGATTTGTTTTTCCCTTCAACTAGATGACAGTCCTGCTGGAGAAATAGTGTATTCCTCTTGTAGTATTTGGCTGACTTCATCCTTTCTCTCAGTTCTGCAATGTATTGCAGCAACTGGATTGGATGTTTGGTGTGTTAATGTCATGTGTTTCAGATGTGTGTTGCTGAGATCTCTTTCTCTCTCTTTTTTCTCTTTCTCACCTTCCCAGGTACTTGTATAAACAATACCTCAGTAATGATGTTTAAAAAGGGCAGTTTTGAAATAGGTGGCACCATCTACCCAGTTGCTATCAAGGTAAGCAAGCAGGAATATTTTTGATTGTACTGAAGAAGAACTCATGTCTAAAAGATTCCCCACCCATCTTCCTTCTCTGCAAATATTTCCTAGTGGGGAGTGAATAGAGGAAGAAGTGGACATGACTGGCCTTCCTGGGAAATAGCTTAACTCTGTTCTGAAAGAAGTGGTGCTATTGGTTACTTGCTCCTGGATCTGAATGTGGTGTAGTTGTTTCCCAGGATTCTGGGAGACTAGGGTTTGAATCTCTGCTTTGCCATGGAAACCCACTGCGGGAGCTTGGGCAAGCCACACACTCTCAGCCTCAGAAAAAGGGAAAGGCAGACCTCCTCTGGACAAATCTTGCCAAGAAAACCCCATAATAGATTCACCTTAAAGTCACCATAGGTTGGAAATGACTTGAAGACAGACAAAAACACAAAGCTTTGAGCTGCCAAACTTTATTGGACAATTGTTAAGTTAAATTATTTTAAAAAGATGACCCAACCTGTTTGGGTAGCAGATTCATAAATGGCTGATTACTTTAATAAAACATTTAAGAGAGCTCCTGAATTGGCAGGTGCCATCTTTTATGGAGGCGTTAGTCTTCCTCCTCCTCCCGCGTATAAGAACAAGTGCCTCTCCTAGGGTGGCGTGTGTTACCTTTTCTACACTGGCTGCATTCAGGCATCATCTAAAAAAAGCAAAGAATGCTTCTCCTAACTCTCTTTATATACAAATCTGTCCAAGTTCAGTCAAATCAATTAACATTTTATTGATTGAAATTCCTTGAAAGGTATGATAGCCCTGACGTAGAGGGTGGTTGCTGATTCGCAATCAGAGTATTCCTTTAATTTCTGAATATTAAGGAATGGATATTGTTAGTGCCATTCTTCTATGGAGCACTTAGCCATAGAAATCCTGAAAACTTTGTCTGTTTTGAGCACAAAGCCTCTTGTTTAATATCCACCAAACCTCTAGTAGGTGGTTTGAACTTTTTGCTTGTATTCAAAGCTAGAGCCACTCTTCACCTTTACACCTCGAAAAGGTCAATTCTAACACATAGGAGAATGCAGGTTACCTACTCTCAGAAAAGCCTTTTTGATGAGGAGGATGTAGGCCCAAGCAGAATACCCAGACTTGTGCCAATTTCCCTGATATATGTTGCATACACAAAATCTCAGCAAAGTCAAAGCCAGAGCCACAAGTTAAATCATTCCCATCCTGTCTTCGCACTTCCCATAGGAAACTGGTTGGCCACTGTGGTGGGAAACTGGTTGGTTGCAAACCATATCCTGGACTACGTATTTCTTTGATCTGAGCTAGCACAGTTTGTCTGCTGCAGGATTTATTACTGCCTCAAGTGTGCATAATATTTTGGGCTTCTGATCAGGTTGTAGCATCCTAGTACACATATTCTGAAACTGTCTCTTGCATGGGATAAAAATGACTCACAACTTATTATTTTCTTTTGGCAGTATGACCCCCAATTTGGTGATGCTTTCTGGAACAGCAGCAAGCATGGTATAGTCAGCTATCTCCTACGAATAATGACCAGTTGGGCCATTGTCTGCCACGTGTGGTATTTGCCACCAGTAACAAGAGAGGTATCTTCTGTTTGCACCACTGTAGTTTTAAGTGCAAGTAATATCTTTCTTACTAGACCTTCTGTCTCTTTTTGAGGGTCATCAATTAGAAGCTCTTTTCGGTTTTTCTTCCCATCTTCCCATTTTCTCCTAAAAGTTTACACTTGACTGGACTTTAGCATTTACTGGACTTTAGTATATCAAGCTGAACATGAGTCAGCAGTAGTGATGCCGCAGCCAAGAAAGGCAACATGATTCTTGGTTGCATCAATAGGAGTATGGTGTCTAGATCAAGGGAGGTAACAGTACCACTCTATTCAGCTTTGGTTAGACCACATCTGGAATACTGTGTCCAATTCTGAGCATCTCATTTCAAGAAGGATATTGACAAGCTGGAATGTGTCCAGGGGAGGGTGACCAAAATGGTGGATAGTCTAGAACCTACGCTCTATGAGGAATGGCTTAGAAAGCTGGGTATATTTAGTCTGCAGAAGAGAAGGTTATGAGGGGACATGATAGCCATATTTAAATTTTTGAAGGGACGTCATGTCGAGGAGGGAGCGGGCTTGTTTTCTGCTGCTCTAGAGACTAGGACCAGGAGCAATGGATTCAAACTGCGGGAAAGGAGATTCCACCTGAACCTCAGGAAGAACTTCCTGACAGTCAGAGCTGTCCAGCAGTGGAACATGCTGCCTCAGAGTGTGGTGGAGTCTCCTTCTTTGAAGGTGTTTAAGCAGAGGCTGGATGGCCATCTGTTGGGAGTGCTTTGACATGGGTTCCTGCATGGCAGGGGGTTGGACTCGATAGCCCCTGGAGTCTCTTCGAACTCTATGATTCTATTATTTGTTTTCATACTATGTTGATGTGGGATGCAGATAATTGGCTCCTAAGTACTTGTTGGTTGGTTTTGCAGGAAGGAGAAGATGCTGTACAGTTTGCTAACAGAGTAAAATCTGCCATTGCTCGTCAAGGAGGACTTACAGAACTGCCCTGGTGAGGAAAAAAAGAAAGAAGACTGTGTCCTTGAGGGGAAAGCAGAGTGCTAGTGAGCTCTTAGAGTAATAGTTGGTGGTGACCTAGAGATGTAAATCTGATCCAAAGGCTGCTATCAAACCTTTTCCGTCTATCTGTGCCATCCCTGTCATTTTTCTGGTTTAAGCAGTGAAAACATACACATGTAAGATGTATCAGCATTTTGATAAGTCTCTTAAAAATAGCTGATCTCCATGAAATCTTTTACTTTTTTGAGAATGTTTTTGAGTGAGAATTTGGTGCAGAAAGACCGTTTGGCATACAAAATGATCTTTTTGCACAAAAGAAATTTGTTTGCGAACAGGATTTTTATATATAAACATTCTTTTGCAAAGAACTTTCAGAATGTGCAAAAAAAATCCTGTCGTCTCGCTCAGTTGGAGAAGAAACACTCCAACACCCTCCCCTTTTGTCTTCTTCATCAGGAGTGAAAGAGACCAAGATGAGCAAGGAGAGAGGGAAAAAAGAAAGAAAAAAAGAAAAGCAATAGTATGAGGGTTAAAAGCAGAAAAGGGAGAGTGACCCCTCATGAACGACCTGAGTATGCCTTGTCATTTCCATTCATAAGCTGCATGTGCTTGTCTGAATTGGGTGATGGCTTATTTTTACCAACTGTCATCTGTCACTCCAGCTTCCAGTTTCTTGCTGAGGGTGGTGCCTGTTGCAGCAGTGCCCTCTCTTCTCATTTGCTCCCACTCCTCCCCACTATCCTTTTGCAGAGCTGGCTGCCATGCTGTGTTGAGGATTCTATTGTCCTGCAGGCAGAAACGGAGCAGCTGAGTGACACTGGAGCTGACAGCCAGCCAGGCAGCATTTGCCCTTCATTTTCTCTGTCTCTCTATTTTTCTCTTTCTCTCTTGTCTTGGCCTCCATCCCTCCGGATGACAAAGGCAAAAGTAAAAGTGAGGAGGGTGTTGGAGTGCTTCCGATAGTAAATTGGATGGCTGGAAAAGAGGGGAGGGGAGGGAGAAAGAGAGAAGGAAGGGCAAATTCTGACTGGCCGTCAGCTCTGTTGTCAACTCAGTTGCTCAGCCTGTCTCCTCCTCGCAGTGGAGTGGCTGCTTGAAAGGCAACACCTTGACTGCCATCCTGCCTGCCTGCTTCATTTTGTGTTGGTTCCTTTCATATGGCTGCTCTGCTGTAAGGGAGGAAATGGGCTGAGCACCCTTTAAGCCTTTGCAGACCCCATAACGGACCCTGGGGGTTTGCGGACCACAAGTTAGGAACTTCTGGCCAAAGTAACGTACCAGAAGGCATCTGAGCCAGCTGCATTTTGCACAACCTACAGGATCTGAACACTCTTCAAGGGCAGCCCCAAACAGAGTAATTGAAGTATCTTAATATGGAGGTGTTTATCTGAGATGTTTGTTGTTGGGGACAGATCTGTCTTGTCCAGGAGAGGTTGCACTGGTTGCATTTGATGAAACTGGGGTGCTGACCTTTCTGATGATTTGTTTATCATGTATGACTGTTGTGGCTAGGATTTCCATGTATATAAATAACTTATATATCTCCCTTTTTTGCCTGTTGTTTTAAGGGATGGAGGTTTGAAAAGAGCCAAAGTGAAGGAAACTTTTAGGGAGGAAGAGCAGAAAAACTACAGCAAAATGATAATAAGAAACGGAACATCATCAAGTAAACCTGCAGACTCGGATTGATCTCTTCCAGCTGATATTTCTCATGCCTCATTGCTATAGAAAATGTGGATTATTTCCCTTTTTAGTAAAAATAAAGCACCAGGCCCAGGCAGTGGGGGATGCTGCTTTCCTTTCTCATCGGTGTGCTTCTGTCCACCGGTGATTTCTGCTGTTGATGTCTGGAAAAGAGAAATGAATTGAAGCAGAACAGAAAATCCCAGTTGTTAGAATGGGCTGCAGCTTTTGCGTCTTTGCCCAAAAAGAATGTACATAATAATAAAATCAAGTTTATTTAATTGTGCAAATAACAGTTGGCATCATTCATGTGGTTATGGAATGTTTGAACAGTTTTTCCTTACTGGTCACTCTGGGTGGACTGCTATGGGTGATTGTTTGAATAGATGGTCTTACATTTCCAAGATTGTTTTACTGGGTGTGCATTTTGTTGTCTTTGTTGTTGGTGAAATGTTTTGGATAGAAAGTTTAAATATCTGAGTATTAGGCTAAATAGCTGGAAAATGTTAAGTGTCTAGTTGATGATTCCTGAAAGTTAAAATGAAGGACTAGAACAGCCTGCAGATAGACTTTGCAGGGGGAGAGAGAGAGTTTGCTTCTTGTAGAACCCCACCTCTTCTTTTCAAAACATGCTTTCTAAAAAGTCTAGAAATTGTTTAATACAGTATCTCCCTCCACAAACTCCATGCACAAGAGTAAAGGGCAGGTGATTTTGAAAGTTCTAGTGTTGCAGATTAGACTGCCCTTTAAAAAAAAAAGACTACAAGTTGGAAGAAAAAAACCCGGAGGTAAACAAATGTTTAATGAAATGCACTTCTCTCATGGACTATGTTGGCAACAGCCTATATGTATATTTGTCACTTAATGTCTGAGAAATATGTCATGTTGCCTTATTGTAAATTGAAATAAAAATCTATATTTCTAACTGGTGGTAGTTTTGATTCATTTTCCAGAACAGTGTATACATGCTCTAGTTAAAAATAATCTCCAGAATACCTAAACTGGTTACTTGGTTAAGGGGAAATAACTAATTAATATATCCTGTCCCACACATCCATCATATCCACGTTGAAAATCAGATGCCAAAGTGCAAGCAGGAGGATCTTTCTACTGTCTTCTGCCACTCAGCAAGATTGCAACAAGGACTTGTGTCAGGGGTCCTGCTGAGTGTTGTAAGCTTGCTTGCTGAGAGGGGGCGGAAATATAATCTTCCTTGCACTTCAATCAGATGCTGAACAGCCCTTTTTTCACCTGCTTTGGTGGCTGGCCCTTAAGGTGAAGTGGGGTGGTATTTACATACATTTCTAGTATGATTACATAGTATTAATACATACTGATCAATTACAGATCTTTAGGTTACAAATTTGTAACTGCAGTACTGAATACCTCCCTGTAATCAAGGCCATGGTCATACAGATCCTATAGTTTGTGCAAGTGGTGCACATAAAATACCTTCTAATTCCTGCTTTACTCTTATGTAGGGAGATGACAGACTAGTCACAGTAGGCAACCTAGTGACAGTCTTTTGATGCCCTCTGGCTTTTCAGTTGCTGTCATACGTTGCTGCTCACCTCCAAGTTTCTCCTCCATAGACATAAACGCTAGAAAACTTGGTGTTGTGGAGACTGAGGTCTGAATACACTCTTTCGCAGTGTTGGTGCTGCCCATCAAGTAGCTGCATTCCATTCTTGTGTTAATTTTTGATATTAGAGGCAAGGTTACTATGCCTAGCCTACCTGCTCACCAGGAGCAAAACTTCTTCTGTCTTTAAGCTGCGTTTGGACCAAACAGCCCTTCAAATAGAAGATGCCTGCCAACAAAAGACTTCTGTAAAATAGAACAAAGCAGCCAAGATGAAGAGAATGAATTAACAATTGCCTGGAACAAAATGTAGTGGCTATACTTTCAAAAGCAGGTAGCGATCTACAAAGCCCCCTGCCATTGCAGCATGGTATGGAAGTGACCCTGGGCTCCTGAAGGTTATATCCCTAGAGCACAAATTCTTCCAGGTCCTATTAAGGTGGCTGTATTAATGCAGTTTTGGTGACAAGGACTATTGGAAGACAAGCTTAGTTAAGTATGGGGATGCTCAACACCAGGAGGTTGGTCGCCGGGTGTTAAACTGGACACTACAACTTTTGGCACAATGATTTATTTACAGTACAGTCAGCCCTCCACATTTGCGGGTTTCACTTTTGTGGATCTGATTATTCGCAGATTATTTGCTGTCACCTCTGCTGCCTGCCTATGCCATCTTTAATAGGAACTGCAAGCCTCATGAGACTGGGAAATGACAAATGAGGCTTGTAAGTCCCTTTTAAAGATGGTGAGCAGCAGTGGAGGTGGCAGTAAGCCCCACCAGCCACCCACTTCTGCCTTGTGAAGACACCTTGATTCCTCAAAGGAATCCATGGTGGGTTGAATATGGTAACCATACTTTTTTATGTATTAAATATGGTTTTAGAGAGCTTAGGGATGACTATGTCCTTATTGCCACATATTTTAAGCTCTGTGGGCAGCTTACAACAAAATCAGTTGGACAGTTTAAATGGATGAAGTCATTAGGCCCCAAAAGCTTTTATAAAAAGCCAGTTGTTAATTTGATGCCAGAATGAGACCAATGCCTGTGACAGTTGAGTTTCCAAAGGGAGAGCATTCCATAACTGGAATGCTATAGTGGAGAATTACTATCCTTTATTTATATAGCGCCATCCATGTACACGGCGCTTTACAAATTTAAAATACAACAGTTACCCTAAATAAATGCATAAAGAAATGAAGATATACAACGAAAAGGATCCAGAGTATATGGAATTATAACCAGTACAACGTAACATTACTATAATGCCAATAAAATAACAATATCTAAATAGCAATAAAATTAGTCCAATGTTCCAAAGATTTCAGAAAACAAGAAAGTTTTCCGTTTAGATTTAAAAACAGCAAGAGAAGGGGCAGTTCGCAAGGTCACTGGAAGGCGATTCCACGCATAAGGGGCAGCGAGAGAAAAAGGGTGTAACCAAGCTAAAGAGGAGGAGACTCTAGGCTGGGTGAGAAGGCAAGTATTCGCGGAGCATAGGTTTCCAGCTGGCTGGAAAGGAGAGATAAGAGCAACAAGATAAGGAGCCGCTAAATTATGTAAGACCTTAAAAGTCAAAACAAGAAGCTTATAAATGATCCTACAAGGGATAGGTAACCGATGAAGGGAAATCAGGAGAGGGGTAATGTGATCAAAATGGCGGGCTAAAAAAATGATTTTAGCAGCAGAATGAAAAACAGAGACCAGAGGGGAAAGATGAGATTGAGGAAGACCAGTAGGTAAAAGATTACAGTAATCGAGACGAGAAATAACGAGAGCATGGATTAAAGTCTTGGCAGAAGAGGGAGAAAGGAAGGGTTGGATTTTAGAGATGTTATAAAGAAAGAAGTGACATGACCTAGCAAGAGTCTCAATATAGGAAGCAAAAGATAAAGAGGAGTCAAAAATGAATCCAAGACTGTGAGCTTCCTTCACTGAATGTATAAGTGTGTTGTTAACCGTGATGGAAAAAGTGGAAGGTAAAGAAGGTTTAGGGCAGTGGTTCTCAACCTGTGGGTCCCCAGATGTTTGTGGACTTCAGCTCCCAGAAGCCCTGAGCATTGACCATAGTAGCTGGGGCTTCTGGGAGCTGAAGTCCACAAACATCTGGGGACCCACAGGTTGAGAACCACTGGTTTAGGGGGAAAAACGAGTAATTCTGTTTTTGCCATTTTAAGTTTGAGACGGTGATGAAGCATCCATGAAGAAATACCTGAAAGACAAGCTGTAATGTGATCTTCAATATCCGTAGAAAATTCAGGAAAAGAAAAGTATAGTTGAATATCATCAGCATAAAGGTGATATTGAAACCCAAAGGAACTAATAAGATTACCTAGGGAGAGAGTATAAATAGAAAATAAAGAGGGCCCAGAACCGAGCCTTGAGGGACTCCCACAGAAAGAGGAAAGGAAGCGGATTTATGACTGCCTACTTTCAGATTAAATGAGCGGCCAGAAAGGATGAAAACCAACTAAGGACAGACCCAGTGGACTCTAAGGCATGAAGCAAATCTAACAAGAGAGCATGATCAACCATATCAAAGGCAGCTGAAAGATCGAGAAGAATAAGAAGAGAATATAGGCCCTGGGACTTAGCTATGAGAAGATCATTGATTATTTTGGTAAGAGCTGTCTCCGTGGAGTGTAAAGGATGATATGCAGATTGAAAAGGACCAAGTACAGCAGCCTGAGACAAAAAGGAAAGACAACGTGTATGGACCACACGTTCTAACACTTTAGAGAGAAAGGCAGGAGAGAAATAGGGCGATAGTTGGTAAGAGAAGAAGAATCAAGCGTAGACTTCTTAAGAACTGGGGAAACAGTGGCATGTTTGAAGGCAGAGGGAAATGAACCGGAAGAAAGAGACAAATTAACAACATGACACAGAAGGCCCTGTGGAGAAGGCCCTGTCCCACTGGTGAGACACAGAAGAGGACCTCTCCAACAGATGTCAGTTCTCAGACATGTATATAAGGGGAGACACGTTCCTTTAAATGCAAGTGTTCAAAACATTTTGGGCTTTACATATAATTACTTGCATTTTAAATCCAGAGGAAATATATCAACAGGCCATTTAATTTCTTTTGAGCTGATGTTATACGATCCTGATAAGCCTTTTTTGTCAAGCAGTCTAGTTGCTACATTTCATTGCAAATTCTGAATCGTCTTCAAGGGCTGTCTCATGTAGAATGCATTGTGGTAGTCTAACTGGGAGGTTAGCTGTGTCTGACCTACTAGTGAATCAATGCTAGT
Source organism: Iguana delicatissima (assembly GCA_948472985.1). Taxonomy (NCBI): domain Eukaryota; kingdom Metazoa; phylum Chordata; class Lepidosauria; order Squamata; family Iguanidae; genus Iguana; species Iguana delicatissima. The sequence goes on from CAOKZL010000945.1 coordinate 207,315, forward strand.
GTGAAATAGCTGCAATCTACACCATCAGGAAATTACCTGAACTCCATCAGTCATGGATGTTAAAGGTAACAGGGGGTCCTCCAGTCTCCAGTCTCATGATGAAATTGCTCCAGTACTGGTGCTTGCACAGAGAAAATACTGGACTATTACAGATGTTTGGATTGTCTAGACTATCTAGCTTAGTATTACCTGTACCAGAGTAAATATGGTAAATATGTGGGCCTCCAGATACCATATAGCAATTCCCATCAGCCCTAGCCAGAATAACCAGTGGGGACGCATGATATGAATTGCAGTACAACAGTATCTGGAGGGCCACATTTTGTTAATCTCTGCAATCCAAGGTTTTCCATACCCCTAAGCCCTACCTCTACAGTTGGCGTAAGAAGTATGTTTTGTGACAACGAATCTCCACCACCACCAGCTTGTTGTTGTGTGCCTTCAAGTTGTTTCTGATTTATGCCATCCCTAAGGTAACCCTATCACGGGGATTTTTGGGGCTGAGAGTGGGTGCGTAAGGTCATGGCGGAAACAACAACAGGACTTGGAAAAAGATCACAGCAGAGTGTAAAGATGGCTTCATATGGGAAAAAGTAGTTAAGGTAAGCTAACTATTGATATCAGAAGATAACACCGGGTCAGGAACGAACCATATCATTTCAAGCTGATAATGATTTTCAGTGGATATGGCGAAAAGAAAGAAGTGGAGAGAAAAAGTGTGGCAGCACCTTTAATTTCTTTATTTTCACGCAAGCTTTTGTGGATATGTAGGCACTTCTTTGGATGCAGTACATCCATGGATGGATTACGTTGCCCTTCTTTCTGCCAAGGCAGCTATTATTCTTTGTAATAACTGGCCTCAACATCCAGGCATAAATCACAAAAGTGTATATTTCTAAGGTTAGTATGGATGATTCTGCAGGTTGTATAAACTGGGGCCCTTTCACATTGCATGGTTATAGTGTCATGATTTCACTTTAACTGCCAAGGTTCCCCTTTAACAGTGCTGCCATATTTTTTTTCTTTTTCCTCTCCCTTGTTTTCTCCCTTTTATGCTGTAAGAGACTAACATGGTACATCTTTGAAAACTGCCTCTGTGGATATGGGTGAAGGATATATGGAGAACACTATAAAAATGTTCTGTTATTGCTTGCAGATTAGGACAGGATAATTGAAGAGTGAGCCAGCATGGTATAGTGGTTTGAGCCTTGGACTACAATTCTGGATATCAGGGCTTGATTCCCTGCTTGGCCATGAAAGCCCCCTGTGTGACTTTGGGTGTGTCACAAACTCTCAGCCCCAGAAAACGCTGTGATAAGTTTGCTTTAGGGACACCATACTTTGGAAACGACTTGAAGGCACATAGCAACAACAACAATTGAAGAACCCCTTTCTTTTCTGCAGGGCGCACCAAGTTTCTTTTCTGTTTTGAGGGCCCAAAAGGCCCAGCCATTAGAAACGAAACATTCCTATTTACATAAAACTGGTTCAGGAGACTGTAAAAAGTACACAGTGCTTGAGGCAAAGATGGACAATACGTTGGACTCCCAACACCCATGATTTTTCATCGTGTTGGTTGTGTTGCTTAGGATTAATGGCAGCTCTAGTCCAGCAACATGAAGAGCCTTTCATACTACATAATTGTAGCACTATGATTCCATTTTAACTCCTATGGAATGCTGGGGTTTGTAGTTTGGTGAGGCATTAGTGCAGTGGTTCTCAACCTGTGGGTCCCCAGATGTTCGTGGACTTCAGCTCCCAGAAGCCCTGAGCATTGACCATAGTGGCTGGGGCTTCTGGGAGCTGAAGTCCATGAACATCTGGGGACCCACAGGTTGAGAACCACTGCATTAGTGGTTCTCAACCTGTGGGTCCCCAGATGTTCGTGGACTTCAGTTCCCAGAAGCCCCAGCCACTGTGGTCAATGCTCAGGGCTTCTAGGAGCTGAAGTCCAAAAACTTCTGGGACCCACAGGTTGAGAACCACTGCATTAGACCTATCAAGCTGAGAATCCTAAATGCCCCTTCATAAATTACAAATTTTAGGATTTTCTAGGATGAAACCATGGCAGTTAAAATGGAATGATAGTGATTTAAATGGGTAGTTTGAAAGGGCCTCTGAAAGGCAACACATTCCCCAACCTTAAGGAAACTTATCTATATATCTTGGAACAGCCTCTTGTTGAGTTGCCAAACAAAGGTCTGTTAGCCACAGTAAAGATAAATCTCTTGACATTATGTTGCATTGGGCAAATAGATGAGTTTTATTTGCATGAAATAATAGCCAGGGGTTCATTTTATTGGTGACGTGATAATGGGAGCTGCCCAAATTTAGCGCATACATTTGAAAGTACAAATTAGCGCCAGAGCAGGCAAGGAAGAATAAATCTAGCATTTCACCACCAGATGGTGGTGATATTACAAATTCTTTTTATTCAAGAACCAGACTGAAAGCAAGCATGCAGTTATGAATATGTGGGGAACTGTTTGATTTAAATGCATATGAGCGTTGCAATTACAAAATGATAGGATTTTATGGAAAATCCATTTTATTTTCTGCCTCTTCAACTCCTGCGGCTTTCAAATACTATGAAGCAAGATCCAGCCATACTTTAGGACTTTTAAATTCCAGATGATTTCCATTACACAGATAGAGGCTGTATTCCCATAATGTTTACTTGGGAGTCAGCCCCGCTGGACAATCAGAGCTACTTCTGAGTAAGCCCTAAATATGGATGATTCCACACTAGGCTGTTATAGCGCTATGATTCCACTTGCAACCTCCTATGGAATCCTGGGGTTTGCAGCTTCGGGAGGGGCCGGCAGGCCCCTCCCGAAGCTGCAAACCCCAGGATTCCATAGGAGGTTGCAAGTGGAATCATAGCGCTATAACAGCCTAGTGCGAAAATGGCCTCTGTCAAGACAGGGCTGCAATATGATACCCATTCCTCATTCACACCCCTATTGAAATCACTGGGACTTGATTTTGATTGAATTGTGCCTTATCCTTCTAACTCCAAATGAGCAAACCCGATCCAAATGTCCATATTCTGTAATCAGTGTATTGCCTATTTTCACTATGGCATATTGCCTATTTTCACTATGGCACATTTCATTTAAAAATGCCGCCTCCTCCCAAAATATTTACCTAGCAAATGAACAATGCTACACATTCTCAAAACTGGGCATAATTTTAAAAATCAATGTATAAGAGAAACTCAGTTATAATGTAAAGGAAATGGCAAGTGAACAGACAGGTAAAAAAGATATAAAAAATAGCATTCAAGGGTCTGCCTAAAAAGACAGTTGGTAATCTTCTTTATAAAATGGGCCATGTTTATAATTTTTGATGGCAAAAATCCCAAAAAGGTGAGGCCATTACCAAACAGGCCCTGTTTGCTGTTAGCAGCATGGCAGGGGGTTGGCCTGCATGGCAGGGGGTTGGACTGGATGGCCCCTGTGGTCTCTTCCAACTCTACATTTCTATGATTCTGTGATTTCTAACAGCAAGGTATGGCACTGATGATACTTCTGACAAATCCCTTCTTTGCTATCTTCTAACATGAAGTGTCAGGAGGCTAGCGCTTTTGCCAAAGGCTTATTACTAGTCAAAGACTTGGGAACAGCATATGAAAAAACGCTCGCACAACTACTCCACATTTAAGCCATGTAACCTTCTCAATGCAAGAAGCAGCATCTTGAATTTAGCTCAGTCTGAATTTAACTTTGACACTCTCATATTGCTGGTGCAACTGAATGCAGAAATCTGGAGCTAAACTGAAGGAATTGGATTCCTGCTGATTGACCTGCAGCTGCTATCACAAGTCCAGGTCCAGGTCCAAGTTCAGGTCCACTAAGGCTCTTTCTGCACAAGATTAGTGAATCAGTTTGTGCCGTTTCTTACCTCGAAACAAGGCGGACTTTCCCTCTTTTTCTTCCACACAGCTATTGCGTATGTTCCATTCTGATTTGGAGGAGTGCAAGTTCATGAATCCACATTGCCTCCACCCTGGCCACTCCTGCTACTCCCCTCACCCTGCCCTGTCGGCTGTGATTGGTCCCTTTTTTTTTGCATGGTTTAGTACATCATTGTGTACATGCATACGTGCGTAAGTCTATACTACCCCCTGGCCCCTCCCATGAGCCGTCCCCTGACCACCAATTTGCATTGGCACAAATGTACGTGTCTGCACCACTGTGAAAGTACGAATTGGATCGATCTGGAAAATTGGAAAACCGATTTCTTCTGGTTTTCAAATAGCATGCTTTACTACCACATGGGGGTGCATTTAGTCGGAATTACGTGCGGAACGAAGGTAAATAAACCGAACCTAGTCTGCTCCAAGGTGCAGAAGACCTCGGTGGTAAGACTCATTGGCCCGCCTTAATAACTGCGTGCGGAAAGGGCCTAAGACATTGACTTCCACTTGACCCACAGTAATGGACAGCTCTATCCATGCTTACTGAGGAGTAAGTCCTGCTGTGTTGTTGTTATTTATTATTTTTTAAAATATACATCGTGCCTTTTTCCTAAATAGGACCCAAGGTGGCTTATGACATTAATACAAGGTACGTGAATTAAAACCTGGGACCACTTCACACGCCACAATCATAGCACTGCGATTCCACTTTAACTGCGATGGCAATGTCCTATGGAATCCTGGGATGTGCAGTTTAGGGAGAGATAGTTAGAATTCAGCATGGTGTTTGAGCATTGGACCACAACGTTGGGGACTAGGGTTTGATTCCTTATTTGGCCATGGAAACCCACTGGGTGACCTTGGGCACATCACTTACTCTCAGCCTCATAAAACCCCATGAAGGATTCACTTAGGGCAATGGAGACACACAACAACAAATTTAGAATTCTCTGCCAGAAAGTTCTGACACTTTTCCAAAGTACAACCCTTCAGAGTCCACTTATACTGCACAATCATAGCGCTATATTCCACTTTACATGCCATGGCGATGTCCTATGAAATCCTGGGATCTGCAGTTTAGGGAGAGGTATTTAGATTTTTGAGACAGAAAGTTCCAGTACCTTACCAGACTATAAATACCAGGATTCCATAGGATGTTGCTTTGGCTGTTAAAGAGAAACATAACACTATAATTGTGTAGTGTGAATGGGCCCCAGGACTCTGTAGGATGTTGCCATGCGGCTAAAGTGGAATCAGAGTGCTGTAATTGTATAGTATGAAAGGGCCTCTGACAAGAAAAAAAATCATAAAAACAAGTAAATGAATTACCATATAAAAAACATCAATATCAAATATCAAAATCATTTAAAATGACAGTCAATTTTCAATGAAGTTTAGTCCCAGGTAAGTGGATATAGGATTGTAGGCCAAAAATCTTATTGCATGACCACAATAGAGCTCTGGTGCAGTCTCACATACTTCAGTGACGTAAGAAAACAGCCTGAAGAATTGGGCCCATCCTCGACGCTTGAGAGCGAGAGAAATAATAACAACAATAATAATGACCTCAGGATCAGAATACAGGCTCCAAATGATGTTTGCCATCTCTACCTTATTAGATTTCCTGCACTATTTTTATTATTTGCTGGATAAAATCCATACAAATGAAATTCAGGCATACTCAGTAAATAATAACGAAAAGGTAAATTTACTTTATGAAGAAGCCGGTACATGGGAGACCTCATTCTGAATGACACTAACTTCACTGTTCCCCGAGCTAATTCAGTCAGTCGCCTCTTTCTCTCTCTATTTCCCTCACACAGGCATCATCTCTGCCTTTTATACTCCGCCATTGTGTGTGTGACCTCTTTTAAAACGGGTTCTTAAGAAAAATTGGTTTAAAAAGAAAAACAGGAAGCCACGTACGTATCTGCAACAATACAATGAAATGGTTTCACTCACTGTACGTTTCAGTTTGGGGAAGATTTTATAGTATGGCATTGTGCCTATTTTTTTTTCCTGCCAATTTTAGTGGAAGAACTAGAAAAAAATATAAAGAACGGGACACAGAACAGGCAAAGTGCTGCGGTGGTATGGGGTGAGGTGAAAGAAAGAAAGAAAGAAAGAAAGAAAGAAAGAAAGAAAGAAAGAAAGAAAGAAAGAAAGAGGTGGGAGTGTAGGCTAGTTTTCTGGAAGGTGCTCTACACATACATCACCCTCACAAAAGTAAGTTTTGCAAGTTCTGCATTTTGATACCATCTATATTCCTGAGCTACGTACCCTTTCTTGCAGAAAGGCAAGTGATCTCATGTTTTGTTATTGAGAATGCTTTTTTATGGTTTAATTGTATATTTTAATTCTTTAACTGTTTTAACCTTCCCTGTAAATTGGCCAGGAACAGCATTTAACGGGATGGGTAGCAACATAATCAAATATTCATTTTTTTCCCCCACAAAAAGGCCTTTGGAAGCCTTTCTGCATGCAAAAATCCTAGAAATTGTTCTGGGTCCAGAGAGCTGAAGGTAAGCATCTTTGAACATCTGTAAAGGCATTGACCATTTTCACCTCTGACTACTTTTCACTTCTGACTACAGTTCATTATCTTCAGAGCTTCAGAGCCCAGCCAGCATTGTCAGTATCATTGGGGGATCATGGATTCTGCAACCCTCCAAAAGAAACATTGCTCCCGACTGCACCTGGTCTGCTGCTGGTGGATGGGTAGCATCAGGCACACTCTTCTCTCTTTCACAGTAGAGTGTTAATTGTGAGTCCTTCCTCGCTTCTTCCTGCGCCATACTGCTATCAAGTGCTTCTGCCCTTACGGCACACCCGCAGTCGACAGGATTGTGGTGGGAAAGGGGGCCCTTGCTGGATTTTTTTCTGGTAATGGTATAGGGTGTGTTTCCAACAAATGCAGATGCGACAGCACCTGGCCAGCAACGACTTCGTGCGATGGCACGCATCCTGGACTGGGAACAATGTGTTGCCATGCCGGAATGACGACGTCATGCGGTAAGGGCCTGAGACATTTTGAAAACAGCTGAAGAAGTGGAATGACAGAAGATTAATCTCGACTGTCCCTGCCAAATTGGGACATTTGGACAGTGCACTGGAAATGATTGTTGCACATTGTCCAAAAAAGCCACTCACAGGCGTAGCACCACTTATGCCTGTGTATTTCATTAACAGGATGCTAGTCAAAGTGTTTGTGATAATAGAAACACAGGGAGATTCAGGAAGTGCATATGGAAGAACAGAAAGCAAACTATACCTGTCGCCCTGCCTATTGGGACTTTTAGCTGGTGAGGTGCTGAACCAATTGTACCAACAGAACCATTGGCGCCCATACCAAAACAAAACAAAACAACCAACAAATCTTCTACAGGGCATATGGGCATGTTTGGGGCCTTTCTGGATCCCTAGAAGGTATTCTGGGCATAAACATTAAAAAAATTGTTTTATTTTGGTTCCCGTGGGGCCCAGAGGGGTTCCAAACATGTGGAGATGCCCCCTACCATCCCACAGAGATCATTTTTGGGATTTGGGGACTTTTTTTTAAACTATTGGGGCCTGGGGGCCACAAAAGTGGTCCAGGGGGCTCCATGTGGCCTACAAGCTGAACTTCGTCCACCTCTGGCAGCAACACCTCCCTTGGACAGAGCTATGGAAAGTCACTTCTGTGGAATACAGCTCAGACTCCCGCAGTTAACATAGCCACTGGCCATGCTGGTTGGAGGATTCTGGGAGTAGTAGTTTAAAAAGTAACTTTGCTGGGTTTTGTCCCTGACAAGCCCATAAGGGAACTAATAAAGTGGTTAGGGGTGGGAAGTGAAGTGGTGGAAAGCAGAAACTTTTTTCTGAAAGTGATAGGAATCCATTAGGTCCAGCACAATTAAGAGCTGTACCTCACCCCGCCTGTTCTTTACTTTCTAAGCTTTCCAAGGTGCTTCTTCCCCTTTATTTTATTTTATTATTTTATTGCCATTATATTAATGGCTCCACTTTGACAAGTTCACCATGACCCAGGAAATGGAAGCAGATGAAAACTGGAGCGAGAGAAGATGGCGGGAACCTAAAAGGAATTTTATGTGCCTTTGGTGGTAATTAAAGCACTATGATATTTTTTTAAATGTAAAAATGGTGCTGAGTGTTGGAAAGCTTGTAGTCCCTGCAGATATATTATATATGCATATGTGAAATTCCAGAGCTGATGCTCTGAATCCAAAAAAGCCCCCTTTTTATCCCAGCTGCCTTTTGCCACCCCTTATTTTTATGTGTGTTTGATTAGAATTATTATTTTTTTTCTGTCTGGCCCTGTGCTCTACATAAAGCAGACCAGAAGATGAGAAGGGAGCATAAAGGAGGGAAATTCTTTTACGCGTTTATGAGATTTACAAATGAATAACTTGTGTTTCAAATTGCAGCTGCAGTGCATACTATTTCCCAAAGTTTCTATATAATGGGCTACACTCTCTCTGCTTTGCTCTACAGTCCTTTGTTCCATAAAATGTTGAGAAAGAAAATATCAAGAAAATGTTGAGTTGCTGTTATCCTCTCCTCCTCCTCCTCTTCATCATCTTTAAGAAGATGCTCTTGCTTTTGGAACTACATTAATTAGCATTTCATTGTGAGATATGAACCATCTGCTAAATTTCTATACCGAAATGTGTTCAGGACACCAAGACACCTGATAAATGCACAGCAAATAGCAGTAGAGAGTGGATGTTCTTCCAGTGGAAAACCTATTGCATATTTCTTTTGCACTTGCTATAAAGAAATCCCCTCAAACAGCATGACATTCTGCCGCATACGACAGCTAGAGGCCAGCACCTATACACATATCTCCCCTTCTTACCTGTAGAAAGCAAGGGCTGGCTGAAGGTTTGGTATGCCTATGTGTGCGTGTGTGTTGGGGGCCGTGGTAATTCTGATTTGTACTGTACATTATTTGCATACTCTAATAAGATAGGCTGTAATTGTTCTTCATTGATTTTGTTTTCATTGAGCTAAAATAGAGTCAGTGCATCTTTAGCTAGGAGAGCGCCAATTGATTTGTGGTGGAAACTCAGGGCTATTCCACTGAAAAAATAATTAATTATCCTCTTATTTAGCAATCGGTGGCAGCTCAACTGATCTCTTCACCATCACAAGCTGCTTTGCTATGCGGTGAGTTTTAGAACATAGCATTGCTTGCTGTAAAGAATTACTATAGAAAAGGTTGAAGCAAGGTAACAACAGACCTTCCAACATTTTGCAGAGGAAAACTGGCATATGTGTGACTAAACATCAGAGTGTGGTCAAGGTGGCAAAAATTGTTAATGAGGAGGAAAGAACACATGACTTAGGAGAGGCTGCAGCAGTTTGCTTTTGCCTGAGTTACAGCAAAGGGCAAATTTCTGCTCTCTCCTCTCCTCTCTTTCTGCTCAGTTAATTGAGTACAATTTTTTAAATTTTTTTCCCCTCTTTGAACAAAGTTTGTTGCAATTGAAGTATTCACTAATGCCCAAGATTTAAAGGAGAACGATATGAAAATGATGTACAGGTACCATCTCACCTCAGAAAGAATAGCTAAAATTTACAATACGGGAAATAACAGATGTTGGAAGTGCAATGAAAAAATTGGTACTTACTTCCATATCGGGTGGACTTGTGAAAGATCAAAAAAATATTGGAAGGAAATTCATGAAGCAATAGAAGAGATTTTTAAAATTACTCTTCCTATGGTCCCAGAGCTCTGTTTATTAAACATGGCATATATGCTTGAGAGGACATTTGTAACTAAGAATTACAGGGTGTTACTGTACTTGATTACAGCTGCGAGGATAAACTTTGCAAAAATGTGGAAGAATTCTGATGTACCAAGTCTTGACTAGTGGTATTCTAAAATATCAGAGTTTAAAGAATATGACATTTTTTCTCAAATGATGAAGGGAAAGTCTGTCAAAGAAGGAGAAAAGGAGTGGGAACCGGTGTGCAGATATATTAGAAACAGATGGCAAATCGAAGTGTAAAGGAGAGATAGTAGTTTATAAATTCGAAAAGTGTGGAGGAAACAGAAGTATGAAGAAATCAGTAAGAATTTGGAAATGTAAGCGACAGAATAAAGCGTGCAACAAACAAGGAAAAGAGGTTTATAGGAAATTTCACTATAATTAAAAAAGTATGCGTGTATAGAGATGTTAGTGATATGATATGAAAAGATAAGGGGGAAAATATCTAAAAGGAAAATACGAAAGTTATATATAGAAAAAAAATGAAGATATTAATTTAACAAGATGTGGTTGAACTCAGTGCTAGAAAGAAATGAACACTGCTGTCAATCAAACCTGCAAGGGGAGGGCTTTCCAGAAATGTGGCACCACACCAGAGCAGTGGCGGGGTGTGTGTGTGTGTGTGGAATGAAGGCACAATGATGTTTCCTCCAAATAATTGTTAAAGAGTAACATTGGCCATTTCCACACTAGACTGTTGTAGTGCTATTATTCCACTTTCAACATCCTATGGAATCCTGGGGTTTGCAGTTTAACCCCAGGATTCCATAGGATGTTGAAAGTGGAATAATAGCACTACAACAGTCTAGTGCGGAAATGGCTATTGGGTGACGTTGTGAATTTTTTGCGTAACAGTTTTGTGTTACTTTTTCTTGTTACTTTTCAAGATAGGTATGCTTTTGGGGGTGCGCTTCTGAAGGGTTTGCTTCTTAGGGATTTTTAAAGGGATTTGAGTGGTTCCCCTCCTATGGACCATTGTTTACTTTATTAGAGTTTGCTTTTTCCAAAGAAAGGAGTGCAAAAATAAGATTATGAGAAAAAATAAATAATGAATAACTTAAATTTAAATTTAATTAATAAAAAAGTTACCTATAGTAATTTACCTATAGTAAAAGCAACTTGACCTGGAGGAGATGATGATGATGATGATGATGATGATGATGATGATGATGATGATGATGATAATTTATAATGCCCTTTACACCAAAGGGCAGGACATCAATGTACATAATCAGGGACAAAGACAATAAAACGACACCACGACAATACATGGAATGAAATCCCCAACACCCCAACAGTTGCTACCTATCTCAGCACCTTAAACACAACTCAGTGGCTTAAGACGGTGAGTGAAAAAGGAAGGTGTTCAACCGTTTATGAAAACAGGTGAGATCCTCCTCCAACCGGAGATCCAAAGGAAGACTGTTCCACAAATGCGGAACCAGATCTTGAAAGGCTGTAGAACTCCATAGGAATTCTTCCACCCTAATTAATTTTTCCTTTAGCCTCTAGATTTCAAGCATTATGGTCACTAGAACATCAGTTGAGCATTTAGAAATGCAGTTTAGACACCAAGAGAGCAAGCAAAGTTACCAAAGAAACCTAAACACCCCAGATGTTAAGAACTCCAGGTGTGAATGATTTTCAGCGCTTTACTCTCTGCAATGTTAAAAACTCAGGGACTGGAGAAAAAATTCATGGGAAGGGCAGAACTCTTATTTGAGATAGACAATGGCCTCATTCCTGACACAAACACACACACACACATGGTAGTTCCTTGCTTTGTCCGTTTCAAAGAAGACCTTTAGATGATTTTGGAAAACCCGTTTATTTTCCACTGCTTTCTCCAAAAATAATTTTATTGAGTGGCTGGATGTATGGTTCAGTTTCAGCTGCAAGTGTTTATCAGAATTTAGCATTTTTATTGCATTTGGGTGCTTTAATGTTAACTTGATTGCTAACTTTAATTAATTGTACATGTTAGTGTTAGGATTTTATGATATTTGAAGTTTGTTGTTATACTGTTTATTTACATATCAGAAGTCACCCTGAGAGGGGTTTTAACACTGAAAAAGGTGGACTACAAATATTTTAATCGAGAAGAACAGAGTGATGATACCAAGATATCAGCCTACCACAACCTGGTCTCCTTTAGCATACCTGCCAACTGTTTCAATTTGGCAGAGACAGTCCTGATTAATCTTCTGTCATCCCACTTCTTCAGCTGCTTTAAAAATGTCCTGGTTTTTCTCTTCTCTTCCCACTTCCCCACTTATCCTCAGCTTACTTCAGTTGCTACAAACTGAGTTCAATGTGCAAAAATAGTTTGCATTGCAGAGGGAGAGAGGAGAGGGGATGGAATCTTGTCCTTCTTAGTCAACTCGGGTAAAAACAAACTGTTGCAGCCTTTCCTAGCTTTTGTGTTCTTCTCCATTAACAACTTTTGCCATGTTGGCCACACTCTGGTGTTGCCTGGCCACACATGTCCCAGTTTCCATTCATGAAAGGTTGGAGGATATTTGTATGATTTAGGCTGGTGCTTCTTAAACTATCTTTTGCAGGTGACTGGCAGAGTTTTTTTTCTCCCAAAGTGCCATGGATTGGCACCATGTTCATGCCTCTTGGCCATGATAGTTTATTGCTTTTCTTTGAAACTTGCTGTGGAGTAGCAGCCTATAGCTGGCAGACTGGCACCAATCCATGGACCTCCACTTTGAACAGTACTCTTTTAGGATCCCTCCTTGTTGTCCTTCCAGTGGCAAGCAAACACTGTTTTATTCAGGCAGGTATTTTAAAATATAAAATTTTTAAAGAATGGGTTGAGGGGTGCTGTACTGTTTTAATTTTAATTGCTTCATTTAATCTCTTTTTAGCTGTTTTAATTATTGAATAGTTTAATTCTGTTTTAATATGTACTGTTTGTATGTTTTTAAACTATATTGTTTTAATATGTAAGCCTCTTTGAAGCCCAATGTTGGGCAAAACGCAGGATGCAAATAAGGATGATGATGATGATGATGATGATGATGATGATGATGATGATGGTGATGATGATACGACCCTTGGCCTCACTGGCATGGTCTGATGGGAGTTAAATTCCAGAACATCTGGAAGGCAACAGATTGTGGGAAGGCTATGCTTCATATTATGGAAGGGAAGAAGTTAACATGCTACTGTCATGCTCAGTCACAGAAACCTTCTTGTAACCTTATCTTTCATCCTTCCTGTATCTTTCTTGATCCTAACATGAGGCATGATGAGGCAACTGCCTCGGGTAGCAGATGCTGGAAATCAACAGCGGCATTTCCCTGGCTGTTCCTCTATCTTCGAGGATAGACTACCTCCAAAAGCAGCCTGCTGCATCTCAGGTGTGATGGAAGATGCTATCCTGTTGTCAGTATCAGAGTCAACTGTCAGCCCAAGTGAACTACCATGCATGGGAAAGAGTGTGGCAATATCTTGTCCTTCATCTTCGGGCAGACCCCCTTTTAGACCTACCCTGAGGTGCAGGCTTAGGCATTTTATTGTCAGAAGGCTACTCTGTTATTCGATATGAAAGGTGTGGTCCTGGACAATTGGGACATCACAGGGGATGCTGGAGTTGAAATCTCCGGCAGCTTGCAAGTTGTGACGTCCAATAAATTGTGAGGGACTTTGTCTGTATATCTCTCTCCGCCTGCTAATGTAGGCCCTTAGTAATCAGTGCTGCGGTTGATGGGCACCTTGGGGGTTGTAAGGATTATTGGACAGGCTACTCCTGTAACTGGTGCTATTGCAGCGTGAAGATAATGAATGATTAATAGAGCTCACACTTTACACTTAATGTTAATTGATAGCTGTGCTTTTGGCCATCCTCTAATGGCAAGTAACAGCTTTAGGGCATTAGGAAAAGCCCCTCCTCTCTCCTGAAGAAACACAAGGAGAAACGTAGGACAAGCAGAGGTGCAGAGTGTCACCGGTAAGATTACAGAGCAGACGCTTGTCAGGGGCATTACAGGAATGATCCGAAAAGCACAACTGTGAGAGACAGAGGGATGGTAACTTACAGAGCTGATATAATGGGAGGAATGAAAACAATCTCAGCTGAAGTGTTTGGGAGACTTTGACTGATAATCTACTTGATGCACAAAATCTTAGAAGGGGTGATTTCTCTCTTCTTATCCTCACGGGCACCATTGCATCTGACTTTGGAGAGAATTAAGGCACAGACAAAGCAGGCCTCTCCTGATGTCTGTTAAAGCAGGCCGGCACAGACACCAGTGGTGGCTATTTGTGTGGGAAGAGAGGGGATAAAAGAAGTCAAGGAGAGAGCTTACAAACATGGGGCAAACAGCATCACACAGACAGCAAACCACTAAAGTCAGTGGTATCTTTGTAACAAAGAGCTTTGGCTTTTGTCAAGCATACTTGAGCTCACCAGTGAGATGCCATTGGGAAGCCACTGGTGTCTAAACCAGTGGTTCTTAACCTTTTCTTTATCATGGATCCCTTTCAAATATCTTTTGTTGCCATGATCCACCAGGAATTAACTCACGATATAAAACTCCAAAATGCATCAAAAATTTATTTAAAGTTGTTCATCAAGGGTCTTCAGATTTGGAGAGAAGGGACAAATAAGTAAATGCACATACTCCTATTATATTTTTTTTATTGGAATGATTCCTTCCTTCCTTCCTTCCTTCCTTCCTTCCTTCCTTCCTTCCTTCCTTCCTTCCTTAATGGTAAAAGGTCATATCATTTCTTCAAGTCTTGATAGACCCCCTGTGAAGATATTGCAGAATATCTGCAATCTGCAGACCACAGGTTAAGAATTGCTGGTCTAAACTTTGAAGACACTGTTTAATTTAACAATTTAGATGCAAGCACAGACCATCCATTTTGAAGTTTTGTGGATCGTCCGTGGTATTCTACTGCCTTGCTCTCAATTGCCCAGACTCACTCTGACATCATAGCAAATCAGTCAATGGCATCAAGTGAGCCACGGTGAACAGTTGTGATAGTTGAATAGCAAGCAGTTATGTTACAAACCCTGCCCTATTTATAGGCCTTTATTTGACCTTGGATACTAGCTTTCAACATAGACTGTGATGAAATAATTAGACTTCCAGAAAAATCCTGTGCAGTTTTATGACTCTCATGTTTTCAAGCTTTCATCTAAATATGGAAGTTTCTAGTCCTCAAGGGTATGAGGGTGAAACTTCAGAAACTGAAACCATATTTCATACAAGCTGGTAGCCCTTCTGCTGATTCTAGGAAGAATTTGTGTTTATAATCCAGTCAATCAAATAAATGAAACACTCTAATAAATTGTGCATATTCCATAATTCATTCTACCTGAATGGCTGAGCAGTCTTCTTTTTCTTTCTTTTCAAATTTACAGTGACTTAACAAGTATCTTGTAACGGCCACAGATTTCTGTCAAGAGAAGGAGATGATACAGGCATCAAAGATAAGTGGGCAATAAACTTCAACAATAAAGTATCTTCATTTCAATTGCCTGGGGGTTTTCCCCCACAAGTTACATGGTAAATAAATTTCCATCTAATTTACCAGAAAAATGAAGTACCACTTTTATCTTATGCACCATGCTGTTTGTAAGAGAACATGTCCATGTTCAGGCATGCTGTTTTCAGATTAATTATTGTATTTTTTTAAATGCACTTATTACATATTTATACTCTCTTCCCTTAGCTCTCAGTTATCTCTCCTGCCCAAACTCTTAGGTTTTCTTAGATTTAGCAGTGTTGGCACCTACTTTTCCTACACCATGCATTAGGAATTAATGATCTTCCAGATAAAGATCTCCAAAGTCTCAAGCCAGTATTCTAACTACTATACCATACTGTCTGTTTTTGAATATTGTGAATATTATAGAAGGCCAATAATTCTCCAATGACTTTTGTCTCCAATGAAAATGAAAGGTAGGTCTCCAGTACCTTTAGGCTTTCTGTTTTTCCAGAGTTGGGAAGCAAAGAATTAAAGCAGTACAGCTACCTGGAAAAAGTGCTTGTGGTTGTGGTAATAAAGGCATAATAGAGTCACATTTCAGAAGCAACCTAACACGTATTAACAGCATCAGATGCTATGGTGTAATTAGTAGCATATTCTAATAATATTGAAGGGCATTTTAAATGGTTTTAATGAAACATTTGGAAGAAACTTCCAGTTATTCCATTCTCTCAAAGAATCAGTGGTGTTTGAAGGCTAAGTGAACAGCCTACAGGTAGCTGGGCGTGCATTGGGCAGAACAAACAACAGTGATGCAGATAATCAGTGACAAAGCTTAATTGTACAGGTTTATAGATACCATGTTTTTAGAACAGCCTTCTTTAATGTAGCACTTTCTAGATGTAATGGACCATAAACCACATCAGGAAAGTGCCAGCATAGAGAAGATAGCTTAAACTCCCTAAAGCGCACTTTAGTATGAACCATCAACAATATGTGCCAATCCTGGGCAATGGTGTCAAATAAAGCAATGATTCTCAACTTTGAGGAGCAGTGAGTCTTCCAGATCTTTTGGACTTCAGCTTCCAGGATCTCTGATCATTGGCTAAAATGACTGGGCCTTCTAGGGACTAAAGTTTTAGCCACCTGGCAGACCAAAGTTTGAAAATCACCACGCTAAAAGACTATACACCATATGTTAAACCTGTGGTTTCTAAAGGCGCTGGGAACAGTTAATAGAATATGAACCCAACACCACCCAATGGTAAAGCAAAACAGAATGGATTTCTCAAGTCAACAATGGTTAACAAAATGTGTTAAGCCTTTTCTGAAAACGTTCCAGTGTCAGCCCACAAATGGGGAAAGCGGGGCATAAATAACTTATCTATTCACCGCACATCTAATCTTTCCCCCATAAACAGTCATTGAACATTCCCAGTCATTGAACATGTACTTTGCTTATCCCTGTTTCAGACATTTGAGTTGATGATGTTATCATCACCTCTCCTTTAGATTGCCATGAGTATTAATTACTTCATTGGTGAAACACATACACGAACAATTAATCCTTTTGTCTCTCTTCCCACTGGCATGCTGTGCTTTACAACCCCCCCCGCCCACATTCCTGATACGTGAGAGCAGAACAAATAGAAACAACAATAAAAACATTGATTGCCAAACCTATTTTTTAAAAGAAGAAATATGCTGAGCATGTACAGTCTTGCATTTTAAACTCATTTAAATCATAATACCCAGTGTTACTACAGGTATAAAGTGAAGTTTGCTTCTGCTGACCTGATACTGAACATGTTTACTATGGAATAGGTATCAAGTGTTGCATATCTATATTTTTCTCTTGATTTCTCTCTCTGTATGTCTATATATCTATATCATCTATATCTACCTGGTGGTGCATATGTGCTTTTAAGTCACCTGTGAACTTATGGAGACCCCATGAATTTCATAGGGTTTTCATTGGGAAGGAATACTCAGAACTAGTTAGCCAGTTCCTACCTCTGAAATATAGGCTATAGCATGTTGTATCCATTGGTGGTCTCATCCAAGTACTAACTAGGGCTGGCCCTTCTCAGCCTCCAAGATTGGGTAACTTCAGGATATTTAGGGCCAACCATGTGAGGAAAGGTTGGACATGACCTGTAGTCCAATAAAATATATCTGATGTACATTGAGGTTTGCACCTGGGAATGACAGTGAACGATGTAATCCCATGCAACTCTTGCTGAGACATTGTAATATGTAACCAGGGCAGAGGGTTGCATCATACATGGGAACATGCAAAGTTGGCTAGAGTTGCATCAGAAATGTACGTATATAAGGGGGTGTGTTCTAGCCAACTGTGCCCTCTCGATTGTCTGATAGAGCGGCCGGAGGCTATGTTGGATGCATATCTTCACTTGCTGTGGAATGCTGAAACTCCGTTGGAGTACTGTAAATGTGTATGTATTGTAACTAGAAAGTAAAAGCCTCCAAGTTGGAAGATAATATGGTGTGGGCATATTTTTGTGGCTTCAGAGCAATGCTGCTAGTGTTTAATTTCTGCTGGGCACGCTTCTAAGCTGTGTGTACAGTCTCTGCTATACGGTGGTTTTTGAAACACTTGACTCTGGTAAGCTGTTTTTGCCAGAGCTCAGTGCAGGAGGGAAGTGCTATCATGGGTTTTGCGTAGCTCCCATCATCCACCATTCCTCCACAAACCATATATGTATGTACCTGTGTATGTGTATGTGCATGTACATGTACACATGTGTATACACACACACCTATATAGCAATAGCATTTATTTCTATACCGCTTATCAACTGAGTGTTATCTAAGCGGTTTAGAATGTATTTTTAGCTAATTGCCCCCAACAAGCTGGGTACTCATTTTACCGACCTGCAAAAGGATGGAAGGCTGAGTCAACCTTGGAGCTTGGCAGGATCGAACTCACAACCTTGTGGTTGCAGTACTGGCATTTAACCACTGCACCACCAGGGCTCCATGTGTATGTACATGTGTGTGTGTATGTTTGGAAAGAAGGAGAATGAGTGCAGATGCAAAAATGAGAAACTGTAACCCAGCCAGGCGCATTTTAGAAAGGAAGTATCAAAGGGTAAAGTTAGATTCAGTTGGGCCCAGTATCTCCGTGTTGACCAGACTGTTGGTGCTGGTAGGAGCTGTTGGCTCTCATGGTAGTGGGATGCTGAATCTGATCCAGGATTTGCTTCAGTCTTTAAAGGAATTGTGCAAAGGGACTGAGGCCATTTCTGCATGAGGTATTTGAAACGGTGCAGTCCGTCCTCCAGGGAGGACGTCTGCACCTGGGGGCGGACTGGGTCTGGACTAGTTAATGTAGATCTGCACCTCAGCCCGCTCCAGAACGACCCCAAGTGGTCGTCCAGCATGCTTTTGAAAAATCTGTTTCTTTCGGTCTTTCAAAAGCACGGAGCGCGCCAGTGCGAGCCTGCTCCCTTGTGCAGATTTGCAGGCTCACACCAATGAGAGCCTGCGATCTGCCAGGGGCGGGCTTTAGGCTGGCAAGCTTCAGCTGTTGGTCGAGACCCTCGACCAACCGGAAGCCGCCATTTTTGACGCCGGAGCAGTGCGGAACGACGAGCACGCACTGCTCTGGAGCAGCCTGGACTGGACCGGGGAGCCATAAGACCTGGTAAATAGCGGCACGGGGCGATTCCCTCGCCCCATGTGAAATGGCCTGAATCTACTTTGTGGACAACATTCAGCATTGTGGACGGCTCCTTTGAAGTTCATTCATCACCACCTGGTCATGAAAGCCAGCAGTGCCATTGGATGCTGAGTTTGTTTGCCACTGGCCCTATCATCTGCTTGCCTCTGAGTGGTCTTTTGAGACCCTGGACTTGGACTCTGAGCCTAGTTTGGGACCCTTGAGATCCAGTGCAACATGAAATACTATGAACAGGGTTTTCTCCTTCCTCTCCTTCAACAATTCTTCTCTATACATTAACTGTGACCAAAGAGACACCCCTATACAGGGCAGGGTAGTTAAAGTGCAAATGCAAACTAAACCTATTCTATGAATCTGTGGGGAAAAATGATTGATGGGGCTGTAAAAAGTTAAAAAGGTGGAAGACTTTTGTTCATCGCTGACATAAAAACCACTGGATATAAGTGAAGTCTGATTCTAACATCGCCTTTCTACATGTCTGTTTGGAAATAATTCATTAAAAGTTAACTCTCTAATATTTTCAGTGGCAATTGGAAAAATTGTTATTTTAATTGTTCATCACTAGAATGTTGAGAAATCAACATAATATAGTGGTTTGAGCGTTCGACTATGACTCTGGAGACCAGGATATGAATCCCTGCTTGGCCTTGGAAATCCACTAGGTAACCTTGGGCAAATCATACTCTTTTAGCCTGAGAGAAAGGCAAAGGCAAATCTTGTCAAGAAAACTTCTTGATGGGTTTCACTTAGAGTTGCCATATGTGAGAAATGACTTGATGGCACACAACAACATTGTGCTGCTTCTCAAAACTGCAGTTTTTCAGCAATATGACCTCATCTCACTTAAGCACCATAAAGCACCATTTTCTTGCCAAGAAAAAAATCATGACCAGTTCACCTTAGAATTGCCCTAAGTCCAAAATGATTTGAAGGCATACAACAACAATAATGTTTTTTTCAAGGCATGATTAACAGCTCTCATTTTATGAATATGGTAAATTTAAATGATAGGTTTTAATTTTATGAATATTTTAGCAAAATTGATTTCAGTGAATTAAGGTTTACAAATTACATTTTTTCGTCCAACCTGAACTGTTTAGTGTTAATGTTAACCTCTCAAAGCTTGACGATCAGTTAACTTAGAAATTTGATAAGGGACCATTTGACACCTACCCTTTCACACATGACCATAAATGCAAGAGAACTCTTTCACCTGCATTTGCGTAACCAGTTTGAATATCTGTTGTTAGAAGGAAAGGCTCTCTGTCTTAGAATGATGGCATAGTGACATAAGCTCAAGATACATTATCTAGGAGAAAACAAGTCTATCCAACGCAACTGGCTGTCAGGACAGGAAATTATAGGATGAGGTAGGACTTCCAATATTATAATCAGTTTGCCCCTTTGGTTAAGAGAGATCTGAGAACATGTTTATCACTTTCAGTGAGCTCCACTTACAAAAATTGTTAATTATCTGAATAGAAGCCTGAGAGAGCATAATTACAACAAAATTAAATAAAATTCTTGCTGAATTTAAAGGCTGTAGGTGTCTTGGGCACAGTGGATTTACATTTCAAGTGAATATTTTGCACCCAGGAGCTTAAGTCCCTGGCAAACACAATGCAACAGCCTATGAATTCATGGTTGCAAGATACTAAAATACTGAATGTCTAAAGAAAGCATCTGTTTCTGTGGTGTGGGAATGGGGTGAGTTTGTAGCAAATGTGAAAGCAAGGGCCTGGTCAAATGAAGAAGATGACCTGTTCACCCAGTAACCATTTTTCCTTTTCTTTTGGGGCTCTAGGGTTTTTTCTGTGAATAGCTAACAGTACAATGCATCCTATTTTATAAAGGGCATTCCCCTATTTCAATATCTCTTTTATCTAAAGGGGTTGGCAGTCCATATCTGATTTAAATATAGAGAATCATAAGGAAGAGTATGTGTGTAGCACATAGCTATTCTGGTCAGTTTTCCCAGCTCTGTTGAAATCTCTTGCACTTCTATGTAAATTATAGTTGCTATTTCTACTTATACATCTATACATATAATTTAGCACATGCAAATTATGCATCTATAATTTAGCATGTGCACATTTTATGCAGACCTGGGTTTTATTTTGACTTCTTCTCCCCTCCTTGTCCCCGTCCTTCCTTCCTTCCTTCCTTCCTTCCTTCCTTCCTTCCTTCCTTCCTTCCTTTGGTAATGCACTCCCTTTCTTTCAGAAAGGTAGGTATGCATGCCATAGGTATGCATGCCAGTTATAATTCAACCCATTTTACATTAGATGTTTGCAATCAAAACATCTGCATGTTTGGCTGTCCTGCCCAAAATGTCATTTGCAATGGTTCCAGGTCCACTTCTTCAAATGAGTTATATATTTTTTTTTCTCTAAGTAAGGAGTTGGAAACTAGAATCCAAGTATGTTCATCAGCACCAGTTCTGCAGGTCTGAGGGAACTTTCAGAGGAAAAAAATGTTTTTTGAGGACCATATGCATGGGAGCCAGAAAAAGGGGAAGAGGAAAATGTCCATCACATTAATGCATTTGTGCTCAAGCAGGTAGGGCTTCCAGATTTCAGGGCCAGGACTTCTTCTCCAGTCCCCCAGACAAGGGTAAGAAATCTCAGGAGTGCCACTCTGAAAAGTGTGACTCTGTTAGTATTCTTCGTTACCTGGTGTTGGTGCATTTTTTATTTGAATGGTCTAATTTGTGCAACTACAGTTGATACTTAATGTGTCATGGTGAATGACATAATTCAGAGCCATTCTTGGCAACATCACTCTTGTTGCCAAGAATGGCTCTGAATGATGTCATTCACCATGACAGGACTCGAACCAGAGCGTCTGGACTCGAACCAGATTTGTGACAGCTGGACTCAAACCAGCTGCAGAGGCAGGGTTAAGTTCAATTTCCTTCCTTCAGGTTTATGGTTCCCCGGTCACTCTTGCCTTTCAGATAAGCCCAGCACAGGCTTTCCCCACTCTGCCTGAGTGGTGGTGCCTGAGGGGGTGCGTGTGCCAAGCCTTCCTCCAGGCAAGGCGATCTAGAGCAGGCTAACTGCCACCTCTCTGTCTCAGAGCCCGCAGATCCAAGTCACGGCATCATTTATGTAGCTGAACACAGAGGCAGGAGACCAAGAAGTTAGGAAAAAGAATTTTAATTTTTAAGAAGCAGCCGGGCTGCTTGGCTGGCCAATAGTGCCAAGAGCCCCGAATTCAGTTAACAGAATGATTTTATAGCATTTCTGACACACAAAGACATTTCTCTTTGCCCCTCCTTCTCTCCTTCTAGGATTGACGCCTTGCAAATGTTTTTCACTCTCTTTGTCCCTGAGTTGTTTATATTTTAGAAATAGGGAACAGGGCAAAACATACAACTCAGTACGCTAAGCTTTGACCTTGCTTCTCGTACAGGAAGCCTCTACTAGTTCTGTTTAGCTCAGCACATAGCATTCTCTGTAATTCAGCAGAGCAGGCACACAGTTGAAGGATTTCTTCAAACATTTCTATAAGCGTGCCCAGGGTCCTGAGGCTATCCAGACTGACCTTCCTCCACAGTCCACTTCAGTGTCACCAGGACCTGCCCATTTGGTCCACCACAAGAAGCCCTCTCCAGAGCTTAGGTTTTGGTCCCCAGCTCCTGGGATAGTCCCAACTGGTAAACCTCTAAACATCCAACATTGCATTCCAACTGAACCAGACTTCCACTAGATTTCACTCTTCTGTTTCAAACCCCTACAACATTCTTCTTTGGATCCTTGCTGTAGAAGAGGAGGAAATAAAACTCTTCCATGTCATTAAAATTTGAGAAATTAAAAGGTATGTCTGATAATTTTCTTAACAGCTGCCCCCTGTGGTTTGTTAGCTGGGTGAAGACCTCCATCCATTCCACACCCATTGGTGTTTGTATGATAGTCTATGCAGAAAGAGGAAATATTACCTCTTTCTTAGCAGGAACTTGAAAAATCCATTGGTTTGATTTTCTTATTTGCTTCTGCTTCAATTAACCTGCCCTTAAATATATATCTTGTCTCGTAAAATGATGAACACTTTCCAATATATTGAAATGGCTGTTCTGTGTACAAGGACAATACGCTCTGTCGACTGATCCATCACTGTCATTGTCAGCTAAAACAATAACAGGAAAGGAGGGTGAGAAATGGAAAGGCAGTTTGGGTGGAAACAAGATCATTTGTAGATTCTATCTGGAGCTGATTTTATTAAAATTTGCAGTAAACTTTATAAAACCCAATGTCTGGTTCATTAAGAGAACATTACCTTACAATTATGATTAATTAGATTAAACTTATGAAAGTGTGTTATTTGCTT
This sequence comes from Iguana delicatissima, assembly GCA_948472985.1. Classification (NCBI taxonomy): domain Eukaryota; kingdom Metazoa; phylum Chordata; class Lepidosauria; order Squamata; family Iguanidae; genus Iguana; species Iguana delicatissima. Next base: position 230,485 of record CAOKZL010000945.1, read on the forward strand.
AAATCAAAGGGGGTAGGAAGGGGAGGATGATGGATGATGAAAGGGTGTGATAAATGAAGAAAGCAGCTGAACTAAATTGAATGTGTATTCATCCGTTTTCACTTCATAACTAATGATAAATTGAGCACGTCACATTTAACAATACATGTCTGGGCCTAAACACAATCTGAGGTTCTCTTTGCCTAATGTCTTCTGTCAAGTAACTGAATTTGAGAGATGCAGTAGTTTTGTTTACCGAAACCTTATCAACATTCATTATCATTCTTTTCCTGTAACTAAAAAATCACAAAGAACACCTAAGGAAGGCATTAATGGGAACAGATGTGAGGGCAATGTAAAGAGCCACCACACACACACACAAATCTGATATTCAAGTTTCTGTTTATTGTTGTTGTCGTCATGTGCCTTCAAGTTGACATTGTGTTATGGTGAACCCTACAGTAGGATTTTTTTGCGGGGGTGGGCAGTAGTCAGTGTGGTGTTGTAGTTTGAATGTTGGCCTACAGCTCTGGAGACTGGAGTTCAAATCCCCACTTGGTCATAGAAGCCCACCTTGGGCAAGCCACGTTCTCTCAGCTCAGAGGAAGGCAAAAGCAACCCCTCCCTAAACAACTCTTGCCAAGAAAACTCCATGATAGGCTCACCATAAATCAGACACAACTTGAAGGTGCACAACAACAACAGATTCATTCAGAGGAGGTTTGCCATTGCCTTTCTCTAAAGGTGAGAAATTGTGACTTGAGCAAGGTCAAGCAGTGGATTTCCCTGGCTGAGCAGGGGCGAACACTGGTCTTCCAGAATCCTAGTCCAACACTCAAATTATGACATCATGGTGTTCCCATGCTGCATTTGGGCAGCCCACTTCTCCATGACAGCCGACCCAAGGTATTTTGGTGCTCAAGGGAAAGGATAAAACAGCATCCTGCTGTTCCATGTACCAAAGCTGACTAGACTGGCAGTTGAATACTACTACTTCAACACTATGAATGGTAGACAGTGCTTCAGCACACGTGAGTGCAGCACTTTTTCTGCGAACTGTGGTCCAAAAAGGCACCTTTTGCAACTGCTGTCTCTGAGCATGCACAAAATGGTTTCCCCTCACCATTGAGCACTGTGTCTTCCCTTAAAGTTAATAGAAGAAATTCTTCACAGAAACGTGGTTTTTTTTTTGTTTTTTACAAATTTTACCTTTCTCCTCTTTTTGTTAGAGGCAAACTCTCTTTGTTTTCCTTTCTCCATTCATTTATTTATTTATTTATTTATTTATTTATTTATTTATTTATTTATTTATTTATTTATTTATTTAGCCAGCCAGCCAGCCAGCCAGCCAGCCAGCCAGCCAGCCAAGAAAAAGACAACTGAACTGGTTATAGACTCTCTGCAGATCTTCCCTGTAAAGATGGAAGCTGGCTGGTGTTGGAGGAGACAGGACCAAACATTGATCCCTCATCTCATGTCTATGCTTTCACTTTTAGTAGCTGACAAGAGCAGGAAACAAAGGAAAACATCAGATGAAAAAGCGCATTGCTCCAGCCATGTAAGGAGGTCATTTCAGATCCTGGACTCAGACGTTATATAGAACTCCCTGTTATCTCACTGGTAAACCCTGTCCCAGGGTCTACAATTTTGATATTAAAATATGAGTCAATGTGGCTGAGAGGTCACCCAGATGGGCACATAGGCAGCAATGGTCAAAGATCGAAAACCAAATCAGGCCAGTAAAATCCCCAGTCACGTAGCCCCAGGATACCTCAAGATGTGTAAACCCACAATAAACAAAAGGTCCTCAGCCCCAAGATGCCGACTTGAGGGGATTAGCGTGTCTGCCCCAAGTTGAGCAAATATCCCATCAGGCGAGGACCATTTACATGAAGTCACACCACAGACTAACACAGCCGAAGATCCTGAGACTTTGGCAACACCATGCAATCCCATCACACAAAAGAAATTACCTTGGTGGAGCTTCGTTATCGCTCCAACACCCATTGTTCTCCCCGGGAAAGGATTAGTCCTCCAGGTACTTTTCCCTCTACAAATAGTCCCAGTTTTTGAGTGGTTCTTTGGATCATCCCCAGTCACCCCAGCAGACCGTTGCTCCATCCGTTGAGTGATCCTCTCAGCCCTCTCCGTGCTGCGTCCCATTTCTCTGCTGCCTTCCCGGACCCAGGACTTCAGGAAAAGGTGCAGTATTACCCCAGCTGTACCCCTCCAGTACTCCCCCATCCAATTTCCTCTCTTTTGTTTCTTAATAGCCCTTGGGTGTGTGTGTGCGTGATTGCATTAGTGCGTGAGACTTGCATTCAATACAATCATTTATTGGACATTCTTGTTTGGTTTTTGGCTTGGACTGACCCTGTAAAAACTGGGTAAAAAGACCCCGCTAGTTACCCTGCCTCTTGCATGGCTATTGCTTGTGCTCTGGCTAGTTTCCATTCCCCACCACGTGGTGTCCCCCAAGGGACCCCAGAAATCAGGGTAACATCCCAAACTTCAATGGACCTGGGTATTAACTGCAGTTGTGAAGCATACAGGTAACTTTTCTCTCTCTCCTCTTCTAAGTTTTACAGCTGCATCTATATTCCTGAGACATAACAACAAACACAACAACAAGAAGATGAAACTACTTACCAACCCTGGGTTGAAAGGGGAAAACAAAAAATACTCCAAGCCTGTGAAATTTGATTAGAGGCAAGGTTAGTGTGTAACAGGTCGTGAATGGTGTGTGTGGGGGCAGGGTCCAGATTTTGACTCCAGAGACTCTTCTGTGGGATGCACCAGTATAACTGGGGAGACTGGAAGTGACACAGTGTTGTGCCATTTGGACCCATTTTCATTCTGTTTAGGGCCATTTTGTGGGTGGGTGGGTGGAGGTGAGGATAGGGACATCTGGGACAGTCCAAAAACATTTGGAGACCCACATGATTCTTACCCTACTTTTGGCTTTCATCTCCTCCAGAAGAAGAGAATGAGTGCCAACGTGATCTCCGGGGAGAAAGAACCCCATTTCTTACTGATAGCCACTCATCAAATACAGACAATTCTGTACAGCCCATTCAGATGATGAGCTAAAAGCATCACTTCCTCCCATGGATCCTTAAGGGCTTATTAGTTGAAAGGATGTGAATTAACTTAGAATGTTCAAATCATATAGTTGAATCCTCATTAACATTATTACAGGAAGCTCTAATCATTACACAGCCACTAATATAAAACATTCTGCAAGCTTGCCTTTAATGAACATGACTCACTTACATTTCTCTTTAATAACCCCAAACAGAGTGTCTCCCTTGTGCCTCTTTATTTTCATTGTAGAAACATTTTGCTTTGGAGGAGGAAAACCATGATGGCTTAAAGAACGTTTGAAAACCCAGTTTTGGAAGAGGCTGTGCCAATTAAAAGGGGATTTTTAAAAATTAAACTAAGCAAGTTATTTTCTCATATATGTTCAAGATTCAGTATGTGACCTTGAATCAAAGGTTGCATCAAATAATTCTTATCCAGCTTGTGCATTGTTCATTCCCATGGCACTAAAGATGGCAGGGTCACTTAGGGCAGTGCAAATGTGGGGGACTGGCAGTCTTTTTTTGCCGATGTGCCAGGGACCAGTACCATATTTGTGCTCATTGGTTACAGATTGGAGAGCTGGGCCAAAGCTAACAAAATGAATTTCAACAGAGAGAAATGTAAGGTCCTACACTTAGGCAGAAAAAATGGAATGTACAAATATAGGAAGGGGGACACATGAGTGGATAACAGTACACGTGAAAGGGATCTAGGAGTGTTGGTAGATCACAAGCTGAACATGGGTCAGCAGTGTGATGCGGCAGCCAGGAAAGCCAAGGCGATTCTTAGTTACATCAATGGTATGGTATCTAGATCGAGGGAGGTAATGGTACCACTCTATTCTGCTTTGGTAAGACCTCATCTTGAATACTGTGTCCAGTTCTGGGCACCTCAATTCAAGAAGGAAATTGACAAGCTGGAGCATGTCCAGAGGAGGGCAACCAAAATGGTGAAGGGTCTGGAAGCCATGCCCAGTGAGGAGTGGCTTAGGGAGCTGGGGATGCTTAGTCTGCAAAAGAGAAGGTTAAGAGGGGACATGATAGCCATGTTTAAATATTTGAAGGGATGTCATGTCGAGGAGGGAGTGGGCTTATTTTCCAGAGGCTAGGACAAGGAGCAGTGGATTCAAACTGCAGAAAAAGAGATTCTGCCTAAATCCCAGGAAAAACTTCTTGACAGTCGGAGCTGTTTGGCAGTGGAATATGCTGCCTGTGAGTGTGGTGGAGTCTCCTTTTTTGGAAGTTTTTAAGCAGAGGCTGGATGGCCATCTGTCGGGAGTGCTTTAATGCTTTAATGTGGGTTCCTGCATGGCAGAAGGGGGTTGGACTGGATGGCATCTGTGCTCTCTTCCAACTCTATGATTCTATGTTTCTATGAGTTTATTTTTTCCCTCTGGAAACTTTATGCAGACCCACAACTGATGGCTTATGCCAATGGGCGAGCTTGGGCAAGTCAGACTTTCTCAGCTTCAGAGGAAGGCAAAGGCAAACTTTAGATGGTAGTTAACTTGAGAGAAGATATCCCATCACTGGCTATACTTCTTTAAATTCCTCCCTGTGTACGTATGTGCTTTCAAGCTACTTCAAAAAAGAAGGTAACATTTTCACACTTTCCTTTAGACGTTCAGTCCTTTGCAGCTATATAACCCCAAAAGGTACATTTAAAAAAAGATTAGTTAGCATGTGGCAGAATGCGTAACTTGCAGACAATTGTTTCTGTGAGGGATAGCATCACTTCTTTTGGATATAAGTAAAGTTTTCCAGTAGCATTCATAGTACTGGGGGTGTGACCTCACTAAATGATTCAGGAAGAATATCATTTGGTCCAATTGTTGGTTCATACAGTACCTTGTGGTCTGCAGTAAACTGCTGAGGCAATGGTGAGCTGGATGGAGGGAAAATCATTATGTTTCACAAGCCAGTGCTTTTTGTTGTTAATGGCTGTCAAGTCAGCTTCCACTTATGGCAGTCCTATGAATGAGAGATCTCCTAGTCACCCTGTTATCAACAGCCCTGCTCAGATTTTGCACATGCAGGGCTGCGGCTTCTTTGATTGAGGGCTTTATCACACAAGGGAGGTAAATTATACTTACAGCAGGATAATTGTGTCTTTGGTTGGGACTTATCACATGATGTCTTCCTATTCTGTTGTTCTCCCAGTAGGAGATCATTTGGAAAGCCTTTCTTTTAGAAAGGTCATTAACAGATTAATCCATTAATAATCTCCCTTGTAAAAGAAACACCTTCCAAATGCTGTCCCAATGGTTGAACAACAGAAGATGAAGGAGGTACTGTGACAAGCTCCAGCCAAAGACGCTATTATCCTACCATGTGATTTACCTGCCTTGAGTTATAAAGCCCAGAGTTTATTCAACTGTAATGTGGTTTTCCTCTTTTCCTACTGCCTTCTACCTTAACAGGCATTTCTAGTGCATCAGGCCTCCTCATGATATGACCAAAGTACCACAGCTTCAGTCAAGTCATCTTGGCTTCTAGAGAGAGTTCAGGTTTGATTTGCTCTAGGACCCATTTATTTGTCTTTTTAGCAGTCCAGAGTATCCACAGAACTCTCTTCTAGACCACATTTCAAATGAGTTGATTTTCTTCACTGCCCAGCTTTTACAACCATACATAGAAATTGAAAATACAATGGCATGGACAATCCTAATTTTGGTATTCAGTGATATATCTTTACACTTGAGGATTTTGTCTAGTTCCTTCATAGATGCCCTTCCAAGTCCAACTTTTCTTCTGATTTCTTGACTGCAGTCCCCATTTTGGTTAACGACTGAGCCAAAGTATAGGAGATCTTTCAGCATCTCAATGTCTTCATTGTCTCCTTTAAAGTTAAGTAAATCTTCTGTAGTCATGATTTTTGTTTTCTTAATGTTCTTTTTTCAACCTGCCCTTTGTCCTTTCTTTCTTGACTTTCTTCAGTAATCGTTCCATGCTTTTGCTATTTTCTTCTAATAGTATATCATCTGCATGTTTTAAACTGCTTCCAGTGTTTCTAACATTTAATTTTTTTTAAAGTAAAAAAGGGCAACCTTTTAGCTGGTTTTGAGAAATGGAGAAATGAAGAATTAATTGTGTAAGTTGCAACTATGGATCTATCCACACTGGATGTGTCCACACGTGTGGCCAAACAGCATCAGAACAAGATGGCCAAGGTTATTAATGAGGAAGAACACACAGTCCAGGTGAGGCTATAGCAGTTTGCTTTTGCCTAAGCCTACTGGGAAGAGCAAGACTCCTTCTTCATCTCTTCTACTGAGTTAACTGAATGCAAACAACACTTGCCCTTTGAACTCAGTTTGCAGCAATTGAAGCAGGCTGAGGACAAAGGGAGAAAGTAGCAAGAGAAAGAAACTGGGACATTTTAAAGCAACTGAAAAGTGGGACAACAGAGGATTAACCATGATTGTCCCTGCCAAATCAAGACAGTGGCAGAGTATGCTGTCATTGTCTGCAAGCTGTTCCTCCAGCAAATATGTCTGCACCCATAAGAACTGGGAAATTTTCTTTTTCAACAAATGAACAACCACATCTTCCAGAAGTTAAGTCCTGTGCCCAGTCAGTACTGCATTTACACTACCTTGCCTACGCCCCTTTCCCATGGAAATGTGACATGCACCCAGGTCTGATAAATCCTGTTAATATATTCTAGCCAAATGGACTATTCCATCTTTAATTCCATTTTTCTTTACCCTTTCTTCCTGGCCACTTTCTCTCCCTCACTGTCATTTGAGGCAGCACCTATTAGCAACTCTTTCTCCCCCTCCTCTCACTTTCAATAATATTGGCCAGGCTGAAACAAAAGTGCTTTTTAATGTAGGAGATGTACTTCAGCCATAACACCAGGGTCACTTTCTGAGTAACATTTTATGGGATTGATTAAAGTTTAGCACCTTAACTGTTGACTTCAGAGGCCTGGGAAAGACACCAGGAGTGCTAAGGCTTGGATAATTTGTGGTTTGCCATTTTAAACAATCAACTAGAATTAAGTGTATAACGTGGTTGAAGCTTCAGTCATTTTTTTCCCTTCCTCATCTTAGCTGAGTATACTTTAAAAGCCTCTCTGTTGCACCTTTAAAAACCAGAGCTTTCAAAAGTTACTTTTCTTGGCAATATATCCCATAATCACCCACCTCTTATGACCACTGGCTATTACTGAGAAGGAGGTCTGACTATCCTGTGTTGGACATTGTCCAGTCTTATGTATTCTAATGAATGAGAAAATACATAAGAGATGACAGTGAAATCAAGTCAGTTTGCATTCTAAAGCAAACTTTCTAAATTATGTCCTTCTGATCCAATACACAAACTAAAACTATGTTCTCTTTTGAAAGCTGAACTTTTTTGAATTTTGCAAGGAGATTTGCCAGTAAAGAGGTGTAGAAAAATATGTATGTTCCCGAAAGTGCCCACCAACATTTATATATTAGTCAAAATTATATTCCAAAAGGGATTACATTAGGAAAATTGCTTGCTAAATGAAGATACCCTATATTTACAGAATTGCACAGAAGAGTGCTGATATTAAGGGAAATGTGCACAAAAATGTAGCAATTTTAATACAAACTTTTAAAATATTCACAAAGTTTTGGAGGAGTAGTATTTAGGACTGGAAAAATTCTCCAGGTTTAGAATGAGCTGAAGCTAGGTAAGGGAAAAATGAGAAATTGAATAATTGCCTAAAACGGCAATATTCAATCATCTCTAAATCACACGCACACACACACACACGTATACTATAGACTAGCTATTTTCCTTTGCTTAGTTGCCTCTGGCCAGCACTGGCACACGCTGTCATAAGGTGAACTCTTCCAGTGATTCCCAGTCTTGGGTCTCCAGATATTTTTTGGACTACATCAGGCATGAACTAAGTGCAGCCTGTAGGAATTAAAACCGAAGAGGGCTCTATACCTTTAATGGTTGTGTAGAAATGGGGATTTCAGCAGATGTTGCTTATTACCTGGTTGTACGACAAGCAGCACCTGTTGAAATGCCCTTTGCTGTACAACCATTATGTAGGAGTATGTGGTATCTACATCAGGTTGAGTGCAGCATAGCCAGGGCAGTATGAGCTTTTGGTAATAAATGGGAGAAAAATATTCAAGATGCGCTTATAAAGAAACAAACAAACGAAAAACAACCTTGCATTTATTGTTTCAGGAAATCCATCTTGGACAGGAAAGAAGATATACAAAAGTAGATTACCTAAATTTTAGTAGAAGATATCCTAGAAGCTGGCTCTCATGAGTGAGCGTAAGGCATCCTGAGGCAGAAATCTCATGGATGCTCCTTTCCACAAAGGGAGACAAAAGACTAACTTTTGGAAGAGGATGGATACAAGCAGACAAGAAGCAAAAAAGCTTGAATGTATAGATCAAAGAAAGAAACAAAGAGGTGAAACAAAAGGGCAGGCATGTGTTCTAGAATTCCCTTTCTAATCACTCTATATAAGCATTGATACTTGCTTGCTTCTAACACATGAGAGGTACAGGAGCCATCTCTAGTTTTAACTCTGACAACCCTAGTTGCATGTGGTCCACTCAGTCCCAAACTGTAGCCCCTGAAGCTCCCCTCAGGTGCCCAAGCTTCTCAATTTTGATTTTTTTTTTTTTTGGAGCAGGTGATTCCCCACCCAAAGATGTTCAAAATGGGTCAAAACCACTGCAAATACCCTCACAACCCCCAAGATGGCACATGTCCTAAAAAAATTAAAAAAGAAAGCAAAAACTCTGAAAAACAGCACAAAATAAATGTGGTGTAACTTCCAGTTGCATAGCGTGTGGTGGTATGGCCCATCAGGAGCACCGCAGGGGTGAAAAATTATTCCCATCCCCTCTCCAATTGTTTCCTCCAGGACTATATGGTTATGGTGTCTATACCTTCTGGGAACTCAAGCTCAAAAATATCTGGAGATCCTCCATCAGGAATCACTTGAGCAATGAAGAAGTGGGCAATGGGCTCCTACTGACTGAGACCCTTGTTCCACATAGCTCAGGATTGTAGAGTCTGACTGGCAGTAGCTCTCCAGTGTTCTGGGTTACCTAGAATCTTCTGTGTGTAAAACACACACTGCCACTGACTTATGGCCTTTCTTCATCTGGATGTTATAGAAATATTTTTTTGTCTCAGAGATAATGCCTGTGATGCAGAAGACCATGAACACAGAGAATTTCTTTTGCCAGCTTTTGAATTAAGTTGTGGCTGGTGATTGCCATGTTGGTAGGGCTCTGGAGTTTACTCCGAACTTTAAAGTTGCTATCCAAGATGCTACATCTCTTCAGTGACAGGGTTCAGCACCATAGCTCTTTCAGAGTTCAACTTCAAACCCAGAGCAGATTCACTGCCCCACTGAGATGGAAACCACTAGCCACCCATTGATAGAATTGTAAAGCACTGAATGTGAAATGAACCAGTTGCTTTTCTGAGCTACACACATGGTTCTTCCCTTCATTCAATCAAAACCATTGGGTTGAAAAGAAGGAAAATGGCAGTGTTAACAGGCAACCAATTCACTTTAAAGTGCTCAAGTGAGATGAGGTCATACTGCAGAGAAACTGCCGTTTTGAGAAGCAGCACAATGGTTTGTGTCTGTTACGGAAACAAGCTAAGTGTATGAGGGCAGGGGCTGGTGAGCTCTAATCTCAGTCTCCTGCCATTTATGAATCAGTAACAGTTACTGGAAGGACAGGTTCACATCAGGCTGCACGGGATCACGGCAGACATGAGAGAAGGCAAGATAAGAACTTGGATGGATCACTGTGACAGGCAGGGCTGGACTGTCAAGGGTTCCATTGGTGCAACTGCTCCAGGTCTTGACAGTGGCTAGAAGCCCAGTGCTGAAGGAAAATGTGCATCTTGATTCTTCTACTTCCACAGTTACTTCCTGAGTCTCCTGATATTTTTGTTATCACTGGCCATACAATGGCCAGCAGCCTGTCAGTGACACTGGCAAGCATATGCACACCTTAGCTTGTGTATGTATTTTTGGCATATCATTGAGGAAGATGGTGTTTTATTGCTGCCTCTGTGGCCATTTCCGCACTAGACTGTTATAGCGCGATGATTCTACTTTCAACCTCCTATGGAATCCTGGAGTTTGCAGTTTTGGGAGGGGCCGGCCGGATTCCATAGGAGGTTGAAAGTGGAATCATCGCACTATAACAGTCTAGTGCGGAAATGACCTGTGACAGGGCCTTGAGGTTCCACTGCAATAACCCACATTCATTTTGTTGTTGGTGGAGAACAGAGGATTTGAGGAGTTTCTGGCTATGTCTCCATAGACAATCATTGACATCATTTGCTGAGACCTCTAGAAGGCCCAGTGGATCTCAGTGGAACAGGTCCTCAGGGTTTGCGTCTGCCTATGAGGACATAGCTAGATGCTTCTATGGTCTCCTCTCTTCTCCATGAGTAATGCAATGGTTGTGTGTGTGTATGTGGGGTTTATCACAGAGCAGCAGTGAGTCCTGGAGATGATGAGGGGGAGCTGCAGCAGAATTCTGCATCCAGAACTCTTACACCACACTTGACCTTGCAGAATTCCTGCTTTTGTGTGTTGCTTGAGTAATCGAGTCAAAATACTTGTGAACAAACTTTTAGTCTTATTGCAGCGTTGAAAAATGAGTTCCCCCTAAAACGTTTGTGCTGCTGTTTGTTGTACTTTGCATGATATTTATAATCCATTAAATTATTAATTTAATTTATTTCTTTGCCACCAGTCATGGACTCAGTTACCCATATGCAGAAAGAGGTTCCTATTTTTGGAACTGTTCGAGGCACACCTGAGGGCCAGGTATTGGCAGGGCCTTGTTCAAACAAAGCTGTTGATTTAGTAACATTCAGAGGCCTTCTGAAAGCTCACTGTCTGGTTAGGACAGTCTGGTTCCACCCATTCTGAAGACCTGCTTGTCTCCATAAAGAACTATTGCCTGGTTGTGTAGCTGCTGAGTTCTGCAGGGAACAGGTGGCCAAGACCACGTCAGAAGAGTGCCTTCTGAGTCTGAGGATTCTGGTTAATCCATCTTATGCGGCCTGGAAACTCCTTCTGAAGCGATAACACGCTGAGTGAATCTTCCTCCCCTTGAGTCTTCCGCTAAGCTGGAACAGACATTGATTTTAGAGAACAAAACACGTATCAGTAAATCTGGCCCTTTGCAAACATAGATGATGATGTGACCTGTGGTTCAGACATATGCAGAGAATGCAGTTTGGACCTGTTCCACAGATGCACACTAGTGAGGTAAAACTGTGCATTGTTCACAAAGATTTGGTGCAGCTGTAGAGATGCTTTTGCATCTGTGCTGAAATATTCATGCTTTTTAAAAAAAATTATTTGTACAGAAAGCATGCACAAAAAACTATTCTGCAGAGGAAATGGTATTTTCTGTACAAAACACACTGGCCAGGATCCTGTTAGTGTCATACATCTACGTAAGTTCCTTTAGACATATGGTCATACTTTTATGGCTGTTGTGCAATTTTAGCTATTGTGTGATTGTTATGTGATTGGCTGTTGTGCATTGTCCACATGAACATGGAGTTCCAAAATGTTTAACCATTCCACATGCATTATGGTATTCTTCTGCATAGTCATGGTGCATAGTGATTTGTTGGTGCCTTCACTTTACTACTTTGTTCATTTGGATTGCACCAACATTCACTGTGCATGCCACACAGCACCATGGGGCAGTAAGAAACATTGTCAGATACAGAATTTGTTGTAAAATCTTAATATTCATCAAAAGAGTGGTTTATCGTAAACATGGTTTAATATGCTGATTGTAGATCTTTAATATGCAAGCACAATCTTGGCTCCTGTTTTCTGTGCAGGAAGCACATTTTGGTTTGTGCAGAAAAACCACATGTATTTCTGTACAGAATAACTCCCCAAGCGATGTTGGGGATGTTTAAAGAATCTTACCAATGTGCTGTTTTTCACAAGAGGGATTTCTCAAGTATCAGAAAACTCATTATTCTTCTAGGAAACAAGAATGGTGAAAATTCTTCCCATCCTTAGCATGCAACAGGCAGAGATATACAACAAGAATTAAGACACATGGGCTCCAGCACATGGAGCTCTGTAAGTATGACTTAAGATGTTCTGATGTCAACAAAGATGTTGTGATGACAATCTGTCATTCTTGGCTGGTACTATAAGCTATAATGAGAATTAGTAGCCACAGCTTCAGAAAAAACAGACTATCAGTTATGGCTTTGTCACTGAAGATTACAGATATGACACCAGCCCCAAGTCCTGACAATCTAAATCCTGACAATTTTTTTTTGTCATAATTTTGATCATATAGACGAAAATTAATCATTCTATCAAGATGATAAGGAAAAGTCAGTAACTAGTAACTATTTGCTCTCTTAATATATAAAAGTCAAAGTCTGTCTGTTTGTCTGTATTAGGCGAAGACCTCATATGATTGGCTGCCTAAGAAGATTCTATGGAATCCTGGGGTTTGCATTTTAGGGAGGTGCCTTTAGAATTCTCAGCTAGAGAGGTCTTGGGCCTGGCTGGTTGTTATGGAGATAGGGCTTAGCAGCAAGGAGGAGGGCAATGTATTCGCTCAGGAACCCAACCTCTGTATGTTAATAACTCTGAATACAGATTGGATTGGGGAATATGGGGAAAAGTTACAGGTACTGTAACAGTTTGGGGGATTAGAGACACAGGATCTCAAATCTTTTTAACAAGTATTACCTATGAGAAAATAAAATCTTGAGCAAAGCTGGGTATATACGCTAGTGTTAAATAAATGTGTCTTGTGTTGCTTTTCTCTTTGGTCACCAGTGACAAAATTAGCTGTTATCATAGCACAAGTGGCTGGCATTCTGTCAGTAACTTAGACAAGGGTAAGTGTCCCTACAGAAGAAACAGTCTGATATTTTTGTCTGATGTCGAAGTCTATATTCAGCTGGAGGTTGCAGAAGTAGAGTTGTGCACCACTGTACTGTTGAGAAAGTGAGAATACAGTAATCCCCCTGTTATCTGTGGAAGATATGTCCCTAGACCTCTTGTGGATTTCTGAAACTGCAGATAGTACCAAACCCTCTGGCTTCGCAGGGACAATAGGGAGGTGTCATACTACTGGACATTATGAAGCTAGAAATGGATCTCGCATCACTTGAAGTACTTCTCTAGCTTTTCAGGGACCATAGAGAGGCTTCATATTACCAGGCAGTATGAAACCTCTCTATGGTCCCTGTGGAATTAGAGGGCTGCTTCCAGTGATGCCAGCACCTTTTCCTCTTGGGGAGGTTGGCAGAGGGGTGGTTAAAGTGGAGATCAGGCAGCAAGACAGGTGTAAATGGCAGGACCAGGAGCAGACCATGTGAGTGCCATTGCCTGAGCATCGGTATTTTTCCATTTAATATTTTTGGAATGTGGGTAACTGAAACCATGGAAAGTGAGATCATGGATAAAGGGAGACTGCTGTAAAGAATCACAAGGGGGAATAGGTATAGCTTGGAAGACACCATGCTTGCTAATGCTTTAGTTGGCTTGGGCTAAAAATCTGAAATGAAATTTTGCTAGTGTCTACAAATTTTGAACCTTATAACTTTTTACCTAAAAAGACCAACAGATGGGACAGAGGGTTAGGCTTAGGAAAGAAAAAAATACAGACTGGCATATCTATTTTTATATGTCCTTTTAAAAATGTACACAAACAAGTATCATGAGTGTTTGTCGAAAACATTAAAGTGAAACTGGCTGTTGCTCTATGCAGGAGAGGGAACCATGTGCATATAATAAAGCTTTGGCTTTGCCGGATCCTTCATTGTCTCCTGTCTCCTGTTAGCCCTGCCAGGATTCAGATCTTGAGGAAATCATAGGACTCAGTTTTTGCTTGGGCACAAAACCGGATATGTTTGTTTTTCTCTATTTCCTCTTTTCCATTTCCCCAATAGTGCACTGCACACACAGATGTGCCTTGTGAATTGTGCACAGCACATTTAGATGTGATTACATATTGCAACTACCTTGAATTTGCTTGCAATTTTGGTTGCACTCTCTTGCCATTCACTAATGCACAATCATCACATAATTCTGTGAGTATACAGTTACACTCCATCTCCTTGATGTAAGATCTTGGTCAAACGTTTCACAACCTGTCTTATATCAATATCTCCTGCCAATTTTTATTCATATAAGAAGAACCTTTCATATCTTTCCCCAGCAGATCTCCTTCCAATCAAGAAAAGAACAATCAGTTTAAATTAATGGAATGAGAACATTCTTTGGTAAATCCTTCTCTTGTGTTTCCATCTTGAATCTTTCCGCCCCATAACCTGGTTTCCTGTTTAAAATACTACATCTGTCTCCCTGGCTAAGGCAGAGGAGGTATGCCTCCCCTATTTTCTTGTTCTTTCAAGCTAAAGAATTGCACCGCCGTGGTGAAATAACTTTCCCTCTTTAGCTGTTGCATTTGATTCAAGGAATTTTGATTAAGCATTCAGGGGTTATGAATAAATAAGAAGCAGCAGCCCAATAATTGGGATATCATTACTACCTCCTAGCACATTTAATCCTCAGCTTCACTGCACCGCATCACCTTTTTTTCTTTCCAACATCTTCACCAATATTACTAACAAAAAAAAAATAAAAAAATAAAAAGGCAATGTCACTGCAGACTTCACAACTTAGCATTAAAATGAATACTTTTTAATTTCTCCAGATGAGATGAGGCCCTGAGCTCTGGGACAATGCTGATGGATGATGTTTTAATGCAGCCGAAATGTTATTCTTACTGAACCAGGGAAAACTATAAATTTTGCTTCATTGCCACTGATGGCTCTATGCATAAAACTATGGTGTCACCCGTTGCCCGTGAATAATCACCTCGGCGCAGCAGATGTTACTTTGCGGGGAGAGCAATTCTGATGTGGAAGAATTGTGGAAAGATTAATTGTCTACAGCTGTTTCATGGCCCACAGCAATCTTGATACATTTATGATAAGTTTAAGAGCTCGCTAGAGGCAGTCCCTATTCCCTGTTGTGAAGAGAAAGGTGGAGGGAGGAGAATAGCAAAGGTGGCGGAAGGAGGTAACAAACAGTTGTTATTTTGACACCTCGATTCCTAAGCGCTGTCATCTCCGATAGAGCTTTCGAGAGGGACCTGCCGTAGGCAGTTGGCAAAGGATGGCAAGGAAAGCTCGGATTATAAGAACGATCTCAGTGAGGCTGGCCCGGGAAAGGAGAAGAGAAGGGAATTATTCAAATTTGTGCAAATGAATTGCTTCCATTTTTCCTCCCTCTGCCAAGTGGAAATTGAATATGACCCACTCTGACCTCTCTCTATTAAGTGCTGGAAATTGCAGTAAATGCACAGTTCTGAGTGCCCTAATGAGACAAAGCTTCAGCGATGCCTCATTAATAAGGAAAGGATGACCTTCCTGGGCAGCCCTTCATTCGATATTGAAAAGAAATAGGGGGGAAAAAAGAAGAGATGACCTGCTGTAAATTTTGAACAATACCTTTGATTTAGTTTGTATAGACTCCCCAAGCAGACAGTCCTCAACCTTTTCCTCCCCCACCCTCCACCCTTCTCTCTGATTCTTCCTGTCATATAAGCCTCCTCTGTAAATTCATGGACACACTGTGGTGCACGACTGGTAACTGGGAGATGGGGGCAACAGCATCTTTCCAAGGGGCATGTGGCATTTGCGTGCTAAGAGAGGTGGAGGCAGGAACCATCTTGGTTGGAGTTCATGGTGTAATTTGGGCCCTTTCTGCACCTTACCTGGTTCCAAAGTCATGCTGTGTGTGTCCTGGTGCTGGCCCTGCCAGGAGGTGAATACTCCCCTTCGCACCGGTTGCCTCCATCTTCCAGGAAGTGCGATGGTCATGCCTCTTCCTGCCGCACAGCCAGGTAGTTTCCCAGGCTGTGCTGTGACAGGAAGCACAGTCATTGTTTTTCCAGGGCCTCTGCGAACAAGATAAGTCCGCAATGGTGGTGCAATCGCAGGTCATTGATCGGGAAAACCTGTCAATGATTTACTCCATGATTGTACCACCTGGGGACGAGAGAAGGACAGGATTGCAACGACATCATGCATAAATGTCATCACGGTCCCATCCTTCTTCTGTCCCTATGGTGAGTTGGGAGGGTGGAGCAGAAAGGGCCTAGGTTGGCCCTAGCCAAGACTGTACATTGGGATTGTGTAGCATAAATCTCTGCACGTGCATTTATGGATTAATTGTTTTACACAGCCACTATGTTGAATGGCAACGCAATTAAGATACAAAACGTGGAAAAGAAGGTACAAGCAAAGGCACAGTTTGCATCCATGCACATCTGGGTCCACGTGCATATTTATTTACAGTGGCAATCCATACATAATTCCATCTCCTGAATCTGTACTTTCTGCATTAGTCAAAAATATTCAACCACTTGTGTAGGGTAATTTATACAGGAGTAAGAAACAAACAGGATTCTGGCCTGTATATGTCCTCCTTTGGGGAGAATCCACTGTTTGATGGCGTCTTCTATATGAAGGACTGCCAGGCCCAGGTTGGCTTTGGAGATAAGGAAATATAAGAGGGGAGACCAAGGCTTCTTGCTGCCCAGCAGTAGTTAGGTTTTTGGGCAGCAGACTGAGGGGGCATATAATTCAGCTGGTCACAGTAGAGTGAGATGCATTGTGTTTCTGTTTGAATTAGGACAGGGAGGTCTAGAAGATAATTGGGAGGTCTTTTGGAGGGGTCTTCCTCTGTGTCCCACGAGTGAGGTCAACACATTGTGTGTGAATGCAGGAGAGGGCCTTCTCAGTGGTGGCACCCCAATTGTGGAATGCCCTCCCTTTGGAGGCCTGAGTAGCACAAACATTTGCTTTGTGTAGGCACCAGAAAGAAACATGGCTATTCACTAACCCAACTGATTCATTCTTAAATATCTAACAATTTTAAGTTATGTTAACTTTTTAAATCTGTTTTTAACTTGTCACCCTGTTTCATCTGTTTTATTCTATTTAAATTATCTTCATAATTTTAACCTGCATCAATTTGTTAATATTGATTTTACTAGGAATTAGAAAAGTGATGCCTCCATAACAGATAACTGGAATAAGCTTCTTTCAGAAAAGCTGACATGGGACCTGAAAGCCTTAAAAGGCCACATCAGCAATGATACCATCACCCAGAAATGGCTTCCTTTGATAGACTATATAAACGGGAAGACACATGGCCCCAAATTGCCGCTACAGCAAAGGAGCTGCTGGAAAGGTATTCTGACTATTGAAGCCCAGCCTCCTGAAATAAATCCAGCAAAGGCTTAATATACCCATGGGAGGTCACTCTGACGTATTGAGAGGCTATGCTTACACTGTAATATTCATCACCAGCCGACTGTATCCTTTGGTTTGAAAAGTTCTTACTGAGTTTATTAACTTCTTTAATAAAAATAATTTAAAAATATTTGATTTTACTTGTCTGCTGCTTTGAGCTCTTGAGATATAGGGGAAAATAAAAATAATTAATTAATAAATATATAAATGTTTGCCCCAGATCCACAGCAGACTGGAATAGTCTATTCCCAAACCTGAAAAACCAAAACAATCCTACAATTGACCAATACCCACTTCCAATCTGAAAGCCCACTTTGGAGAGCTGGGCAAAACAAGGAGCAAGGTGGATTTGTACTTTGTTTAAAGAAAAAACAGCAGCTCCTAAGGACTTCTAGAAGAAGAAACAACTATTTTAAAATGTGGGGTGAAGAAGGGTGAATGAAGGTTCTAGTGGGCCCCAGAAAGACCCTAGTGACCACTAGTGTCCTACAGGCCAGAGGATTCCCACTCTGACTTAAATTATAATAATTGTTTCTAAATGTTCACCCACACATGCACCTTTATGCAAATTTTGTTCAAATGCGAGCACCCCCCTTTGGAAATGCAAGAAACGTAAGTAGCCAGTCTGAGAGCAGTAGCCCTCTCCCCTTTTTAATGTCTATATTGCTCCCTTAGAGCAAATGTATGGGTATCATACAGTGGCGTATTGGGGCCCAGCAGCGCCTCGGGCATGTGCGGAAGTTGCACCCCTGGTTTCTGCTGCTGCCTCTGAACCAGGCCAAGAAGAACCCCAGTGGTGGTAGCAGTGAGCGGGCGGGGGGAGGCAATGGCAGGTGTAGGGGGTGGCTGGTAGCAGGGGGGCAAGCGGGGGCTGCCAGTGGTGGGCACAGGGGATGGAGGGTGTAGGGGCAGCGGCAGGCATGAGGTGGTGGGTAGGGGCAAGGCAGGCAGAAGGGCATCCCCCGCGCATTGGTGCCCAGGGCATACACCCTGGTTGCCTCACCCTAGATACGCCTCTGGTACCATACCCTCCAACTGTCCCAGTGTGGTGGGGACTGTCCCAATTAATCGTTTCTCATCCCACCTTTCCAGCTGCTTTGAAAATGTCCAGTTTCTCTCTCCTCTTGACTTCAATGGGACACAACACTGGTGTTTTTTGTTTTGTTTTACATGGGGGTTCCTGGAACGCAACCCTCATATAATGGCAGGTGCACTGTATTCTACTTCAGGGGGCCATGATCAAGAGGTCACGTCACCCGTCCCACAAAATAAGACTCCAAAGGCAATGTGATATAGAGCAAGAGCTCTGCCAATGAATGCAGTGTGTGGGCATGTTTGAGTTGGAGAAAATGTTTTATCAGATAGAATGGGAAGCAAAGAGGGAAGGCACAATGCACAAAGAGAATGCAAGGGATTAAGTTGGCCATTTAGATATTGCCAACAAGAGGACAAAAGCTAACATAAAAGATGATAAATATCCTTTCATAGTTACAGGGGAAGAGGGTTTGCTAAATGGTGGAGGAGGAAAATCATATGGTTCAGGTGGTGGCTTTGCTGTTGTCTTGACCTCTTTGTTGAGACAAAGATAAGGAAGACACAAAGAGAGTATATTTTGTACTACAGGCCAATGGCTTGTGATATTCTGATGTCTTTTTTTTAAAAAAATATATATAACTTAAACCAATTTCTAAAAATACATTTTGAGAATTGAAAAGCAGAGGAGTTTTTTTTAATGTATTGATACTAGCGCTTCAGTAGGCATTGGAACTATTTTTGTGCCTTTTTACTATTAAAATTAACTTACCAAGCTCTGAGAAAAACGTGATTTTCAAAATGTGCAGGCTCTCTTACAACTATATATCTTGGATCTCTTTTCTTGTTCACTTCCTTTAAATCAGCATTTACTCAGAGGCACAGACAAATGATACAAATAACATCTATAATCCTTTCAGTGACAATCACTTAACTAAAATGACACATTGGATTTCAGCTAATTTTTTCCCCTCGATGGCTCTAATTAACTTTGTCTTTTGACAACTCTCTTTTCCAAGCATATACTAATTAAATATGGAATAATGAATGGGAACTGCTCTATCACTGGGGTATAAATCAATTTGAGGGGCTCAAATTATGATTCCATAGACTTGAGAACAGAGCATGTGTAGTTATTAATAATATCAAACACCTCTGATTCATGTGAAACTCTGCTGCCATTTCACATTTATTATTAGTTTACATAATGCCTGGAAAAATGTGACTTTTTAAGAAAGCAAAGACTGTTTCTCAGGTATCCTTTATGACTGAAAGCAGCCTACACTAACTCTCCAGCTATTGTGAAAAATACTATGTTTGCCTGATATCAGGAGCACAAAGAGCCAAACAGAAAAGTTATTTTCTGGGGCTGCAGCTTCTAGAATCCTTCCCCAAACATTCATTCATTCATTCATTCATTCATTCATTCATTCATTCATTCATTTAACATCTCTCCTTTCTCCAAATGTGGGACCAATATGCATATCCTCTAGCAATATCATACTCTCCAGCTATCCCAATTTACTAGGGACACTGCTAATTAATCCTCTTCAGTCCCACCTTTTTAATTGCTTTTAAAATGTCCTAGTTTCTTGCTCCTCCTCCCACTTCCGCCTTTATCCTCAGCTTACTTCAATTGCTTCAATTACTCCAAAGTGCAAAAGTAGTGATAGCACATAATATAGAAGAAATTGCTTTAAGAAATTGTGTTAGTAGTTGAAAAATATTTAGTAGATGAATATGTGTCTTTAAGCAAGATGTAGGAGTTAAAATGTGACCAAGGAAACATGCCTTTTAGCAGAAGAAGACCAGAGATAAAAGATCATGACATGGCTAGAGCTAGGAATTAGGAGACAGGAAAGACAGAGTGACCTTTTGGTACTTTTCAGATACAGCATGTCATGGGCTGCTAGGACCTAGATTCAGAGTCTGAGACAGCAGAACCTGCTGAGTGGGGCATAGGCTCTGACTCAGAGACTGCAGAGTAGGCAGTACCACCACCCATCCCAGAGACAGAACACGGGGCAGTGCCAGCCCCAGCAGGGACTCCTGCTCCTTTTGACACAGAGAATGACTTACCAATGACTTACCCACCTTCGCCCAGTGTAGACACCAAAGGGAACTCCTATGCCGCTCACAGCGAATTTATGCCAGACAAAAATTAATCAAGCACCAACTGTACTGTT
This sequence comes from Iguana delicatissima, assembly GCA_948472985.1. Taxonomy (NCBI): domain Eukaryota; kingdom Metazoa; phylum Chordata; class Lepidosauria; order Squamata; family Iguanidae; genus Iguana; species Iguana delicatissima. The sequence goes on from CAOKZL010000945.1 coordinate 251,069, forward strand.
CTCTGAACCTATAAGAGCTGAGCCATTCCTTTCCAGATCTTGTCGGTAATTAACTGATCGTATTTCCTGCTGTGCTTCTGTTTGTTTCCCTTGCCTGTTGTTCTTGCGTTGGACTTTTGCCTGCCTTTGATTTATAGATCTTGCTGGGGCTGTTGTTTGTTCTCATTTGTAAGACTATTTCCTTGCTAAAGTAAACTGGCTAAATACTTTGCTGCCAGAACCTCTTGCCCTGTGTGTTATCAGCTGCCCCAGACTGAGTGTGGACACAGCACAGACAAAATTTAACTTCTCAGAGCAAGCCATGCAGTTTCAGCAAAATTCTTGTGCCAGTAGTTTTTAGTCAATTGGAAGTGCTGATTTGTATTCTTAAAGAGAAACCTCAAGGGTATAAATTTTAGGAAAGGAAATGTGTTCAGTAGCAACCCATAAGAACTCTGGTTGGTCCAATTGTACAATTGGAATCTTTCATTGTAATCTTTAATTGTCTTAATTAAACTGTCTTCTCACTTCACTCAAGACTCTCTGAGTATCATTGGGTCCAGGCAATTTTGCGGCAACAGTAGTTTGCACTCCATTAACTCGGTGGGGGGAGAGGAAAGGAGGAAGTGGAATCTTACCGTTCTCAGTAGGCTCAGTCAGAAACAAACTGCTGCCGCTCCTCCTAACTTGTGTGTTCTTCCTCATTAGTAATTTTTGCCATCTTGACCACAATCTGATGTTGCTTGGCGATACTCAGTTTTAATTTTGGCCGGTATGAAACATTTGATAAAGGAAAACAGGAACATGGGTGGTTGAGCACCATCAGTGTGTGTGATAAAAAAAAAAAAAAAGTGTGGCCAAGCAACAACAGAGCAAAAGTTATTAAAAGAAAGAACACACAAAACTACTATTTTAAGCAGAGAAACCTTACAATTTTTGTACTGAGTTTACGAAAGCTTGAAGAAAGAAACCCTAAAATAGTAAATGCATCACTATTTTTCTCCTTCCTAATATATATCTCTGTGCATGCTCTTGGCATGGGCCATTTCCACACTATAGTGTTATAGTGCTGTTATTCCACTTTCAACATCCTGTGGATTTCTGGGGTGTGGCCTCAGTAACAGAACACCTGCTGTGTTCTCCTGTCCCAGGCCATTTCTGCACTATACTCTTCTAGCGCGATTATTCCACTTTCAACATCCTATGGAATCCTGGGGTTTGCGGTTTAGGGAGGGGCCAAGTGGCCCCTCCCTAAATTGCAAACCCCAGGATTCCATAGGATGTTGAAGGTGGAATAATCGCACTAGAAGAGTGTAGTATGGCAATGGCTCCTGTGTGGTTCTCTATCTTTCACTGGTGGAATTGGCAAGAAAATCACCTGTGGCATTCTGAACTCTTCACTTTGCTGCCCAGGGCTCCATAGTCCAAGGTGATCTGCTCAGAGGTGTTCTCAGCAGTGTTGTTGGTGCCAACACAAATCAGAAGAGAGGCCCTGCTCTGTGTTCTTGTTGAGCTTCAGCAATTTGTCAGTGAAATTCTGGATATGTGCACCAGGAAGACAGCACATTTCCCAATTCATCTTGTCCAGATGCCACACAACTTCCTCTGTATCCCTGAACAATGAACCCCTACCAGCAGCACTTTTCTTCTTGCTGCAGTTGGTGGTTAGATTGTCTTCCTTGCTGGCATGCAGTTTCTCTTGCTGTTGATCTCCTATTTTTGCCTTTTCACCACTGTTATCATCAGTGTATCAAGATGTAGGAAACGACTGCATAGCTGGAGTGGTTTTGAATCCCTTATGCAATGTCTACTGACAGTGGGTGTCCTCCAAGATGCTTCCTCAGTATTACAGCCCTCTTTGTTTTCATTGGCATTTTCTTCCTGAATCATAGAATCATAGAATTGAAATCATAGAAAGAGACCACAAAGGTCATCAAGTCCAGCCCCCTTTTATGCAGCAATATACGATCAAAGGATTGTCGACAGATGGCTGTCCAATCTCTGTTTAAAAGAAGGAGAAGAAGGAAGGAAGATCCCACCATGCTCTGAGCAGTGTGCACCACTGTCGAACTGCTGTTATCATCAGGAAACTCTTCCTAATGTTCAGGCGGAATCTCTTTTCCTGTAGTTTGAAGCCATTGCTCCATCTCCTAGTCTCTGAAGCAGCAGAAAACAAATTTGCTCCATCCTCCACATAACATAACTTCAGATATTTAAACATGGGTATCCTGTCACAGCACAGCAATTCCCTGAGATTTCAGCCGATATACTGAGAGCTGACAACCTTATTAAAGTCTATGTTTTCTGGGCTTGAGTACACAGAAAGTGAAGTCATGTCACCTCTAGTCACTGTTTTCAGTCAAAATAAAGATTTACTGAAGTGTTGGCAGGTTCTGGAGGTGGGTGGGTGGGGTAAAGCGAAACCACTGCATTTGCCTGAGGTTTCAGGCAGTTTGATTTTCAGATTGACCCCCTCCAGATTGGGGAGGGCCTTTGGGGTACTCCCAGGAAGCTTTGGGTCCTGCAATAGCTGAGTTCAGAGAGCACCCTTCTCTTATTTCTAGTATGCACAATCCATTCCCATTTTATCCTCACAACAACCCTCTGAGGTAGGTGAAATTGAGAAATTGGACTGATTTTGTAGCTTGTCTGAAATCACTTGAGTGAGCTTTATGGCCAAATGAGGATTAGTTTGTGAATCCTCGCCAAGATTCTAACCACTGTCTCTCTCAAAAAAGGAAGGTCTTCTTCAGTGATCTCTGGGAATCACAGGCAACCCTTAACCTCACTATTCTTCCAGAAGGACCCGTCTTGAATGGTACCACATACAGCTTATTTAAGAAAAAAAAATCAATGCAACTGCAGCGATGGGAGGAAAAAAATGTTGGGGCAAACTCTTACACTAAATATTGAAAGAGCTCAAAACGGCAACCTTTCAACTGTATGCAATTTAGTTTAGTGAATATTACCCAAACTAGCAGAAATTTAATAGCTGGACGTATTGTATGAATTACAGTGGATCATGGTGTAGTATATTCTTAAAAAAATCGTTGCATCCACGCACAGTTCCCCCCCCCCCCGCAATGAACTTTGAACACCATTTGAGCAGACTTGTATTTTGAGGCGACAGGCTGAGAAACAGCTAGAATATTAAATACCCAGTTATATGTTTCCCTGAGGGATGAGCTGCTAATACTATACATTGCAACAACATTGCCTGAATGGTTTATTAATGGCAGCTGAACAGAGTGAATGCGACATATAATGATAATAAAAATAAATGTTATTTATGTGGAAACTATCTGCTACCATGCTCTAGGGGCTTTGCAAACATTCACTTTAAAAGGTTAGTCTTGCAGTAACTGCTTGTGGTAGGTGCATTAGCATTATGGCATAGAAAGCTAGCAATATTCAGGGTAAATATGATTAAAAACAGATAATTTTACTATTAAGTACGAATGTATCATTGTAAGGGTACCACAGATAGAAGGCATTTGAGGGAAGTTTGTGGTAGACTCTGGACATTTGATATCCTCTGCAGTTCCACTTTTTCAGCTGCTTTTTAAATGTCCCAGTTTTTCTCTCTTCTTCTCATTTCCCCCTTTGTCCTTAGTTCATTTCAATGGCTGGAAACAGAGTTCACAGTGCAAAAGGAGTTTGCATTCAACTCAGCAGTGGGGAGAAGAGAGGAGGAGTAAAATCTTGCCCTTCCCAGTAAGCCCAAGCAAAAGCAAACTGCTGCACCCCCTCCCAGTTTGTGTGTTTTCTCTTAATAATTTTTACCATCTTGACCACACTCTAATATTACTCAGCCACAAGTGTCCTGGTTTTTGTCTAAATGCTAGAGGGTATAGTGTATTGTGAAAGCCAGTGTGGTATAGTAGTTGAAGCACTGAACTATGATCCTTGAGACCAGAGTTCAATCCCCTGCTTGGTTATGGAAACCCACTGGTTGACCTTGGGTGGGTGACACACTCTCATCCCCAGAAAACCCTGTGAAAGGTTTGACTTACTGTTGCCATAAGTTGGAAATGACTTGAAAGCACACAACAGCATTCTTAACCACAGGTTTTGCTGAATAGGGCTGATGGGGGTTGCAGTGCAGCCAGATGGCTTGTTTTGTTTTGTTTTTGCCTGTAACCCTGTATGTTAATTTTGTACCCAAGCTCAGTGGTAAGATATATCGTTAGTATGCAAAAGGTCCCACATGTGTCCTCTAGCATCTCCAGGTAGATTTGGAAAAGACTCCCACCTGAAGCCCCTAGAGCAGGGCTTTCCAAATGGTGTGCCGTGACATGTTAGTGTGTCACCTGAAGTGTGTAGGTGTGTTGCCTACAATCTCGGAAATGTGTGTTATTATTTATAAATCGTATATTTTTAAAAATCCATGAAAAGTTTTTATGAGATATGTTGTGTCCCCATGCATTTTGTTATTACAATTTATGTATGTGTCTGTATCTGTCACATAAGGAGTTAGTATAACCTCCAGTTTGCTAGTAAAACTGAATTACTGTGTCGCGAAATGATGGATATCTAAAAAAGTGTGTCAACAACATGAAAAGTTTGGAAAGCTCTGCCCTAGAGAGCTGCTACCAGTCAGTATGTACCAGTGGTTCTCAAATTTTGGTCCCTGGCTGTTGGTTGACTTCTGCTCCTATCATCCGCAGCCAGCATGGCCAAAGGTCAGGATTGAGGAAAGCAATATACCGGCAGTAGCTGCGACCAGATGGTTGGGAAACTCTGGAGATAATATCAGGCTTGAAGGATGGATAAAACAGGATTTGGAAATGTGGCCATAGTGGGAGCTGTAGGGTAAAAAAGTAACTTCCGGCATCTGGTAGTGGATAATTTTCCTCTGTTCCTCTCCTTGAAGTATGTAAAAGATTAGGGACCTGAAGCAGACCTCCGCTCCGCACCTCAGAACACCCAAATTCTGTTTCTCAAAATAGAATTGCACTGAGGGGAGACCACAGCATAAAGTTCAGGGTTGTTTTGCTGGCTGTCTTAATTTAGTTTAAAGAGCTCAGCCGTAGGAGTCTCCTCTTTAACGGTTCTCTCAAAGTAGAAACCAATGTGACCTTTTCCTGTTAATAAATGGAATGCAGAAACTAGCCAAGCTGAAAATTACACTTTTACAAAATATTCATCCCCTGGGCGTTAAGCCATGCCTAAATATTTTTGGATGATGAGGTTCTTGGATTAAAGAGGCGAGAGAGATAGAATGTGAGAGAGAGGGAGGAAGGGAAGGAGAGAGAGAAAGAGGGAGATTGAGAGGGATATGAAAAGAGAACCCTCCTGCTGTATGTGTTAGACTAGTGGGGAGGGGGTAGCTAATACCCCCTAACCCTGTAGAGCAGGGTTGAGAGTAATCTGAACCCTTTCTGAAGGACTTTATCTTCCTATCTGAGTCTGCCTGGGGGTCTAAGATCTTTGGGGGAAGGCCCTTCTCTCAGTCCCACTGCCTTCCAAGACACATTGGGCGAGAACGGAGAGAGTCTTCTTGGTGGTGGCTTCCATAGTTTGGAACTCCTGCCCTAGGGAGGCTTGGTTGGCTCATTCCTTGCTGTTCTGCTGGCAAGTGAAAACTTTTCAAAATTCTGAATGACTACAATGGGCTTTTTAAAGTGTGCTGTTTTGTTGATTTTTATCACTTGTTTTGCCATAGTTTTTGAAATGGTTTAAATTCTATAGATAATTTAATTGCATTTTTTTTAAAAAATGACATCTTTGTATGCATCTTAATATTTTTTTCTTTTAATTTTGTAAGCTGTTTCAAGTCCTAGAATAAACCCACATCCTCATCACCATCCTCGCCTTCCTCATCACAATGAAGGATTAATCAGACTGTCCCTACCGAACTTGAAACAGTTGAAGCCATTGAATCCATTGGATTCACCTTTGTGTTTGACTCAGCGTTCATCAGTTGATTCAGTGGATCTGCTATAGTTGTGATTAAGCAAGAGGATTCCAGCCATGTGTCTGTGCTTCTTGGATGGTGCGTAAGTATTTGTCAGTGCCTTCAATGCACCAGTTCATCCATTGGTATGGCAGAAATAGCCACTGAGCATCCCTGTTCCACAATAGGACAATAAGTGAGGCCATTGGCACAGTCTTTTGCACATTATTGGAATTCAGCATAGTGAAACCACAGTGTAACTATGTGAATGTAATTTATCACTAATCAAGCACAATGTAGAATTTCAGGGTAAAACTTTGGCGAGAAGGGACAGATGAATCATCATCTGAGATGTATGTTGCCTTTCAAGGAAGGAAGGAAGGAAGGAAGGAAGGAAGGAAGGAAGGAAGACCCCAGTAAATATAATCCACTTTCTCCACTATCCTTAAACTTTAATACCACATGGCATGATATATTTCTGTCACACTAGCTCTGATTGATGGTCTCAGCCTTAAGACATCACAAAGGCAGTGTAAATTGACCAAATACCTAAACATACAAATTATTAAAAAGGAAAGGATGAAGGGAAAATAAAGAGAGAGAGAGAGAGAGAGAGAGGGAGATGCACCAACCCTCCAGGGGAAAGCAAGCAGGCTTTAGTTAAGAGGATCCCATTTCCAAGTGCAATTTATAGTCTATTGACTTGTGGCAGTGTCTTTTCAAATGTGAGGCAATTGTCATACATTGCAAATGAGAAGCTGTTCTGACACCAGAATCATGCAGGAGTGCCAAGAAGAAATGATAGCAACGCTTGCTCTGTTAAGGTTAAATGAAGTTGTATTGTTGCTGGGAGATAGAGACCTTCATTTCCTTGTTTCCCCCAAACCTGTCTCTGCCTGTCGTCTTGTCACAATTACTGTGATTAGAGTGAGCAACAATGCATTGGCTGACACCCCCCTAGACTGACAAGGAGGCTTAGCTGTCCCCCTTCCACCTCCCCGCATCAATGGCAGTAGTCATTACTTCACCACTGTAAAATTTTGACTAAGTAACTACAGGCCTGTCAGTCAAAGTACCTGAGTGACAAGCTAGACTTAGCCCTTGGATGTATATAGTTGCATTAAAGCAGTCAAAGCTATCGGTGCTGTAATATATACTAACACTCTTTTCAAACAGAGAGATAAAAACTCAGCAAGTGTGACATTTATTAATTTTATTAAATTAATTTTAATAAATTTATTAATTTATTAAATTAATTTTGTTATTAATTTACTAAAATCTTTACATACCTTTCCAATCAGTCCAAAATGGGATAAAAATAAAAAAAATACAATGCAAAAACAAACACATCACGTGAGTAGGACTGAAGATCAACCCAGAAGCTGCCATGGAAAACAACCTAGGGGTACATTGTAAGTTCAGTGTAGGGCACACTCATTGAAATGAATAGGATTTGTTAGTCACAGCTAACTCAAATCTCATTGATTTAAGTGGATCTAATTTTTGTTTGTGTTGCTTTGTGCCTTTAAGTCAACTCTGATTTATGGCAACCCTCTCCTTGGGTCTTCTTGGCAAGAGGAGATTTGCCATTGCCTTAGTCTGTGAGAATGTGACTTGCTCAAAGTCAGACAGTGGGCTCCCACAGTGAAGTGCGGATTTGAACGCTGGTCTCCTGGAATCCTAATCCAACACTGAAACTACTACTGGCTAACTCAATTAGTAAAATAAATAAATTTACTAATTAGTAAAATAATATTAAAATGATGCAGTAATAAAAAACACTTCAAAAACCAGTTGGTTTAAAACTGGAGATAATGGACAAGGTTGACAATCAGGTAAATGATCAGGACAATGCCTGGGGAAATAAAGAGGCCTTTCACTGATAGAAGAAACCCCCCTGCAACAGATCCTGTCTAATCTCAATGGGAAGATTATTTTCTATATGGTTGATACTCCAATAGAATCATAGAGTTGGAAGAGACAAGGGCCATCGAGTCCAATAGAGAAGATATAAAGAGCTGAGCTTCATTTGCATATTGAGAACACCTGACCCCAAAGGTATGGATGGTGTCTGAGAGCAATCAGAGAATGGAGTGGGAAGCATTTTGGCATGAGGTGTGTCTTGATTCCAGTGCGGGATTTCAGGGGTTTCATGCCAACAGTTAATGGGGCTATTAACCATATGAGCAGGTGTGAGGTCTTCAACATATTGCAATCTCTGCCACCAAATCTGAGCACCTCCTCTTATCACACTCCTGCCACCAAATGTGAGGATACTGTGGAAAAAGCTGGTGGGTCAGACTGGAGCCATATTTCCCTCAGGGGCTGAGAGCTTGCCATTTCTCATATAGAAACCATCTAACAGTAATGATCAGTAATAGTAAGGAACTTGTGGACACCTACAACAATGTTGCTCAGTGGCTCTCCAGATGTTTTGGGCTTCAGCTTTCAGAAATCCTAACCAGCATGATAAATAGCAAGTGATCCTGGGAGTTGAACTGGGAGACAAGCCAACATTTGAGAACCGTTGGCCTCACGATAGTTCTCAGGGAGATGACATGCAATGTCCAAGACTTTCCTTAGCATAATCCCAGAAGGGAAGAAGCCACTAAAGTGCTTTGCTTGAAACACTCATTGGCTGTTCCAGATGACTCCATGGTCAGTAATGGACACCCTTTTTATGGATTATCTGGTTAACTCTACAGCTAGGCTGATCCATTGTCTGAACCACCAATTTCTGAACACAATGCACCAGCTAGACTTGGATGCCTAAGGCTAGAAAATACAAAGGACATCCCACTCACTCTTGACTGTGGTTTCTTTAAACACATAGGCACACACAGACGCACGCACGCACGCACACAAGCACAATCCAGTATGTTTCCTGCTTACAAATACTCCAGTATCTGCTGCTGGAGATGTTAAAGGCCTGCATCCAGCCTTGAAGAGTTGCTAGCCAAATGTACTTTGCTTGGGCTCCCTCCTCTGTCAGTGAGTCCCTTTCTCCATTAGAAGGGCCTTTACTATGTAAATAGGGCCCCTCCTTTGCCAGCAGACCCAGAGTTACAACACCAATAATCTCCCCACCAGCACAGCCACTTTGAGCTTCAACTAGTGGGTTAGGTAGCAGGAATTTGTTAGCCAAGGCTAAGAAAATGAAATTCAACAGAGAGAAATGTAAGGTCCTACACTTAGGTAGAAAAAATGAAATACAGAAATATAGGATGGGGGACACGTGGCTGGATAGCAGTACGTGTGAAAGGGATCTAGGAGTCTTAATAGACTATAAGCTGAACATGAGTCAGCAGTGTGATGCGGCAGCCAAGAAAGCCAATGCAATTCTTGGTTGCATCAACAGGAGTATGGTGTCTAGATCAAGGGAGGCACTGGTACCACTCTACTCTGCTTTGGTTACACCTCATCTTGAATACTGTGTCCAGTTCTGGGCACCCCAATTCAAGAAGGACATGGTCAAGCTGAAGCAAGTCCAGAGGAGGGCGACCAAAATGGTGAGGGGCCTGGAAGCCATGCCCTATGAGGATAGACTTAGAGAGCTGGGGATGTTTAGTCTGCAGAAGAGAAGGTTAAGAGGGGACATGATAGCCATGTTTAAATATTTGAAGGGATGCCATGTAGAGGAGGGAGAGGGCTTGTTTTCTGCTGCTGCAGAGACCAGGACAAGGAGCAATGGATTCAAGCTGCAGGAAAGGAGATTCCACCTGAACCTCAGGAAGACGGTCAGGGCTGTCCGGTAGTGGAATATGTTGCCTGGGAGTGTGGTGGAGTCTCCTTCTTTGGAGGTTTTAAAGAGAAGCTGGATGGCCATCTGTCGGGAGTGCTTTGAGGGTGTTCCTGCATGGCAGGGGGTTGGCCCCTGTGGTCTCTTCCAACTCTACATTTCTATGATTCTATGATTCTATGATTCTATGAACCAGTGGTAGTTAGATTTTGTACAGCTCTAGATTGCTTTCATTGAAATTTCCCACAATGACTCCTAACCCCAACATTTCACAAATGAAAATGGGGACATGTGGTCAAACAAGATCAGAGCATGGTCACAACTGCAAATGTATTAATGAAAAATAATTAACAAGCTAGGAGAGGCAGCAGCAGTTTGCTTTCGCCAGAGGCTACTGGGGAGGGCAAGATTCAGTGGCGGAACTTGGAGTGTGTGGAGGGGGGCAGGAGGGGGTGGGGCTACAGTGCATAGGGGCATGACTGCAGTGCAAGGGGGCATGGCCGTGGTGTGAGCCAGGGCATGCGGAGGTGTTACTACAAGCCAGGATGCTTGAAAAACATTGCCGCCCTGGGCGAAGTGCCCCCCCCCAGTTCCTACGTGATTGGCAAGATTCCATCTGCTATTCTCTCCGCTGCTGAGTTGAGTCCAAACTAGTTTTTCATGTTGATCTCAGTTTGCAGCAATTGAAGTAAACTGAGGACAAAGGGGTAAAGTGGGAGGAGTAGAGAAAGAAACTGGGATGTTTTAAAAGCAGTTGAAAAAATGGGATGACAAAGCACGAATTAGGACATAACACTGTGAGAAATTAATTGATGGCTATGTCCAGCCATCTGACTGTGTGTGTGTGTGTGTGTGTGTGTGTGTGTGTGTGTGTGTGTGTGTGTGTGTGTGTGTTGAGACTTGAAGGAGACTCTGTTAGAGCAGGGGGACCCAGACAGCTGGCCAAAGATGCCAGATTCTGATGCTGGGCCACCAATTTCCCACTGTGAGCATTTGGGAGTTTCACTATTCCTCTGTTCTTGCAGTCTTAGGCAGACAGCAGAAACTGGACGTTTGTCAACTGGGCTTTCAATGAGGTACCACCAAGATTTACACTACAAGTTCCAGAGAATTTGCAAAAATGGTTTCCAGATCCCCACAGAAGGCAGAAAGGTGTCTATGCTTTACTGAAAAATCGATTATGTTATAGGCACCCCGTGTGCATTGGTGTTCAGCAGAAAAATATGCTAATGTCTGAGTCATTTCATTGGAAAACACATTTATCATGACTTCCAGAATAGCCACCAGAGCTTAGTGCCACATCATCACAGAGGCTTCTGGACTTCCTTGAACCATGCTCTTCTAATGACCCCATAAAGACAGCCATTTTAGTTTATTGTAACCCTGCCTCAGAGAGACATCCCTGGTTGCTTAGCATTTCAAAAACGCTGTTCCCTTTCGAGCTTAGAATTTATTTATTTATTGAAATTTATCACTGGTAGGATTCTGAAAGGTAACAATTAAAAGATGCATAAAAATCCCATTAAAATGGGCCAAAAGAATTCAGTCACATTAAAATGCAATCAAAGACTCCATCCCTCTGTTGGCGACGAGCTTTATAGCTGAAGAGGAAACTGCACATCTCCGCCAGATGTATTGTATTGTACTATATTATACCATGTTATACTATTATATTTTATACCGCATTGCATTGCATCTTATAAAATTATATTTCGGTTGTGAAAGCAGCCCAAGTTGTGTTACTGGTAATGTTACAAGCTAAAATATTTAACTAAACAGAATCAGTGGCAGCTGGTGGCTTCCACATCAGCAGTAGAAAGATGAATCCAGTCCAAGTGTTACAGTTGGCCCTCCATATGTGTGGGTACTTGCAAGATACTCCACTCCCTTCTCCTCCCATTTCAGGTGCTTCTTTTCTGGGGGAACCTTCCTCTCAGTGGCTCTGATCAGGCTGCACAGCCCTTCAAAAACCTACCTCTGATCTTCCTTCTGCTCTACCAGCTGCTGCCTGACCAGCTAAGGACAAGTTGCAGCCTGTTTTCTCAACACCACAAGCCCTCTAGCAATGCCTCTCTCCCAACACACACCCAAAGAAGGAGATGGGAGAGAGAGAGAGGAAATATAGGGTCACCACACTGATCCACCCCTTCCCTTTTCTTTTACTGACCTGGTTTGAATGCTGGGTGCCCACCCTCCCCGCTGTTGCTTGGCCCCCTCTCCACAAACATACACGCACATTTTGATATCTGCAATTTCCCCACTTTTGCAAAGGTCCTGCACCCCAAACTCTAGCAAAGGTGAAGAGCCAACTGTAGTTGAGATTTAGGCCCTTTCCACACGCAGTGAGGGAAACGCTCCCTGCCGCTACTCACCGGCTTTTTAGTGGGTCCGTTTGGGTCTGTCCTGACGAGGACCAGTGCGAGCTCGTCGCTCCGCACTGCTCCGGTATCCAAAATGGCGGCTTCTGGTTGGTGGAGGCTCCCCACCAACCGCTGAAGCTCGCCAGCCTAAAGCCCACCCTCGGCAGATCTGCAGGCTCGCACTGGTGTGCACCTACAAATCTGCACCGGAGCGCAGGAATGGAGTGGCACGGAGTGGCGTGTAAAAACAGGTTTTTAAAAAGCACGCTGCGTGACCACTTCGGGTCACTCCGGAGCGGACTCAGGTGTGGAACTTCGACTAGTATGACCCAGTCCACTCCCAAGGTGCGGACGACCTCTGCCAGAGGTCGCACCACACCGTTTTACTTAACCCATGCGGTAATGGTCATAAAAATAGCTATCCAAGATGCTGAAATCTATTCCCCTAACTACTTCTGCACCTTGACTAGCTCCATTAAAGCGATTCAAAACCTGGAATTAATTGACCAACCCACTGATATTGGAGCCAACACAGGAATAGGTAATCTGAAGGATTTAACTACCCTGTTGAATCCTTTAGCTATGTATTTATTTACAAATACACACACACACACACTTACTTTCATGGGACTTGAACAGAACAGTTCTAACCTCTCCTGGATAACCTTTTGAATGGGTGAGGGTGGGACAAAAATACCTCTTCACATGTGTACTAGATGATCTCACTACGTCTACATGAAGCTCTGGGGGGGGGGGTGTAAATCTACTGCAGGCAGTGTTCATGCTTACATTAGTCCCTGAAACAGGGTATTTGGAGGCATGGATAGTATGGATGTGGCATTAGATTTGCTAGACCCCACAGGACTTCTGGTGAGATTTTGGGATGTGGTTGATCCACTACTTTGCAACGCCCAATCTCACTTGTGGTTGAATCACTATCCAGCCCCTTAGATTTCAACAGAACTTTGATCCTCTGAAGATTCCAACCATAGATGCAGGCGAAATGTCAGAAGAAAATACTAATAGAACATGGCCTCAAAGCCCAGAAAACCCACAATAACCTATGGATTCCAGCTGTGAAAGCCTTCAACTTTACATGGAACTTTGATGGCTTGCCCTTTGGATAGGGATGCTCTTTCTGAACTGGGACACCTTCTCATTTGCTGAAAAGTCCTCAGAAGCATTGAAGGCTGTGAAGCATTTCTTGATATCATGGCCAGATTGCTAAAGGCAGTGTTGAAAAATGTTAAGCATCTCCTACTTAAGCTCCCACACTAGAGGAAGAACAAGCTGTCTGTGTACTTTAATTTACTAAAGATAACATACCTGTATCAATGAGCTATATAACTTATGATACTATCCACTGCAAATGTAAAAATGACTTAATGGTATCTTCTTTTTCTTTCTTAAAAATACACTTCCATGATACTTACGCATGCAAAGAACATGGTCTTCCTCCCATCGCAATTGGAAAAGCAGGTCTAGACAGCTGAGGATAAAGAACAAGGGCTTCTTGTTGCCTCATCAATGCTTTGATAGCACTGGACTAATGGGATCCTGTGACTTTTTGTTCTCATTGATAAACGCAGATGAACTGAACACTGATGGGTCGGAAATATCTCAGGTCTACAATTATTATTACTACTTACTGTGCAGAACGTATTCTCCAGGTGACAGATTTGTCTTTGGAGGAAGCATGTCCTGTGTTGAGACTTTCTTACTAAGAGCTTATAAGTGGCTCCTTTTTCCCTTGACTGTCAGCAGAAGGAAAATTTGTAGCTCCTTGTCTTCAAAGAAGTTCCAAAACATTTGACATTGCTCATCTTTCAAATGCAGGCAAGTCAAATATGTTAGCATTGTCAGTGGCTGGATTGTGGCTGGATTTTAGTCTGACCTTTAAAGAGCTATCCAAACCACTGAGGCTGTTTGGAGGACAAGAATAAGCACTCTGGGTAGCCCCTTTAAAGTTTGGACTAAAACCTGGAGCACACTCACTGCTCTACAGACATGGAAGTTGTTAGCTGTGACTAAACATTGGATGAGGCTGCTGCAGTGGTAAGGGGATTCAGCTCCGTAAACCATCAGGATCCCCAAAAGATCACAGTTTGCTGGGAAAGCAATCACACTATAGCTGGCATTCTGTTAATGAGGTCCTTTCCACATGACGATGGTGTCCAGCATGGGGACATGAGAGGAGCTTCTGCGTGATGTTGTTGCCCTTCCTACGTTGCCAGCCAGTATGATAGCAGGCTATATCACTGATGGAAAAACTCTGTCAACGACCCCCATTGCGCGAGCCTTCCATTGCAGCCAGCCATGCAGAAGAGCCGGAAGTGCGATCTACATGCTTCCTCCCCTACTGCAGCATGGGAAGAAGGCCAGTTGCAGTGCAGAAGGATGGAGTGTGTTCCTTGCACTCCATTCCACAGGTAGCCAGTTGCGTGTGGAGAGAAGCGTTGGGAACATAGTCCCATCTCGACAGAGGTGCTGCAGGGATTGTGATGGGGTATGCGGAAGTGGCCTGAGATACACACATTTTGCTGACAGTAGCAGAAGTGGAATTGCATATACCGCAATGTTGTGGTTATGCACTGCACATTGCACATTATGCATTGCACAACCGTGCCCAGTAACTGACATGTGTTATGCAATGTTGCTATTCTATATAGGGGTTGTATAGTGTGGCATGACGCATTTCCTCCTGCAGATATTTACAATACTTTGAGAGTATGTCAGATTGAAGCCTGAGACTTCATGTAACAAAATAAAAAAGCTTCTTTCTACTGTAGGGAATACACTGTGATAGTGAAGAAGAGAGACAGCTCTAGTTTCTGCCTAAGGTGAAGAAGACGGAGCCATCCTTCTCTCCTGTTTCTCTGACAGAAGCAAAGATGTTTTGTCTAGGGAGAGAGGCTTGAGTCTCAAGAAGGAGGTGCTGAGATTCTCTGGCTAGAATAGAAGATAGGTCAGCCTGGAACTGGATTGGAAGAGAGGTCACACAGCAGGTAAGGCAGGGATGAGCAATATGTGGCTCCATTTGCAGCCCCTGTGGCCAAAATTGCAATCCCAACACTTTCTGAAGCCCCCCAAACGCATGGAACCTCCTTTTTATCTTTTTGAGGGGAAGATTTTTGATCCCCCAAATGGATCATGACTTCCCCCCAATGCCCTGCCTACCCACAAATCTACTCCACCAATCAGTCAAAAATCAGCTGAGAATGAAACTGGAAGTGATGTGATGTCACTTTTGTTCATGTCAGGTGCACCTTTGCAACCTGGCTGGGGGCTGTGTCTGGGGATGAAAAATGTTCTCCCTCTGCAATTGCCATTTCAGAGGTGAAGAACTGTCTAGGAAACCCAAGGAGCTTCCATCATTTTCCACCTACGCCTCCCCATGCATCACATTCCTCTTCAATGCAACTGTACTCTCACTTCTCTCAGAAAACAAAGCATTGCTTCATTGTCCAGCACCATTGTGTTTTTTAAAATTTTCTCTAATTCCTAAAAGTTCCTCATTGTCTACTAACCGGGCTTTATCAAGTGCTCTAAGTATGTTCTGATGCATATGTGGGATCTTCTATGCACCACCATTTGGTTTTAAACATATCCAATGTTCAGTAATGCTTATTATTTTGCATTAATTAATTCATCACATTCGTGGTAATTTTCAGGACAAGTTGGGCCACTGTGTTTTAATACTTAAAAAAAAAAATCAAAATCTAGATATGTAAAAATCAATATATGTAGATTTAGGTTTTTTTTTTAAAGAAAAAAAGGATAAATCTAGATATGTAAACATGAATGGAGAGCCAGCATCATTTGGGTGTTGGACTAAGACTAGGATTTGAATCTCTGCTCAGTCATGGAAATCCATTGGGTGACTTTAGGCAAGCCACACCTTCTCAGCTTCAGAGGAAGGCAATGGCAACCCCCCAAACAAATCATGCAAAGAAAGCTCTATGATAGCTTCATCTTAGGGTTGCCATAAGTCAAAAACAACCTGAAGGCACACAACATCATCAACAAAAAAGAATTATGAAGAAATTAATCATTGAATTAATCACATATACATTCTATAATTCTCTTCTATTTAGAGTCATAGAATCACATTTGGAAGGAACCACAAGAGCCATCTAGTTAAACCACCTGCCATGCAAGTTTGTTGCTGTAGGGCCTTGGTTTAGGGCAACTGTATGAATAAGAGAACTCTCTATCATCCTGTTATCAACAGCCTTGCTCAGGTCTTGTAGACTCAGAGCTTTGGCTTTATTGATTGAATCAATCCATCTGTAATGTGGTCTTCCTCTTTTCCTACTGCTTTCCATTTTGTTAAGTGTCATTGTGTTTTCAAGTGAATCCTATCTTCCCATGATCTGTTCAACATATGACAGCCTCAGTGTAGTCATCTTGGCATCTACTGAGGCCATTTCCACACCGGGCTTTTAAAATGGTGCAAAGCGACCTCCAGCGGAGGTCTTCTACACCGTAGAGCAGACTGGGTCAGACTACTTTTTGTAGTTCCGTACCTCAGTCCGGTTTGCGCAGCGTGCTTTTCAAAAACCTCTTTTTAGAGGTTTTTAAAAAGCATGGAGCGCGCAACTCTGTCTCCGTGGTCCGGGGCAGATTTGCACGTGCGCGAGTGTGTGCCTGCAGATCTTCCGGGGGCGGGCTTTTGGCTGGCGAGCTTCTCTGGTTGGTGGAGAGCCTCCACCAACCAGAAACCACCATTTTGGACGCTGGAGGAGTGCGGAGTGACGAACTCGCACTCCTCCTCATCCCGACGGACTCGACCAGATGGAGAAGAAATCTGGTGAGTCCCGTTTTCACCCAGTTATTTTCCGACACGCGGAAAGGGCCTGAGAGTTCAGGTGGACATCTCCTCCTAGAGCACTCCTGAGAGATAGGTGTCCAATCTCTGCAAAGCACTTGAGCTGTGGATTCCTGTGAGGCAATCAGTTGGACTAGATGGCTCTTGTAGTACCTTTCATCTGTATGAGTCTATGATTCTAAGAGAATTATAGAATTCCTTTTTTTAATTAATTCATTGATTAATTTGATAATCTTAATGTTTTAATGCTATTAGATTAATACTCTTGCAACTCAGTGATTACCATTAAGCTAACACAAACGTTTGCAAATTTTGCCCCCACACTCCCTACCAAATTTGGGGAAGAATGGAATGATATTGGAAGCAGTAGATCTACGGTCTTTTCTGCACTACACTGTTATAGCGCTATTATTCCACTTTCAACAATCCATGGAATCCTGGGGTTTGCAGCTTAGGGAGGGGCACTTAGAATTCTCAGCCAGAGGGCTCTTTGGCCTTAGTAAACTACAAACCTCAGAATTCCACAGGATGTGGAATAATAGCACTATAACAATGTAGTGCGGAAAGGTCCTGACACCTCATTGAATCAACCTCTGATACCTGTTCAGCCCCTTGTACTGTCAGAGCCCTGATGAAGGAGGAGGAGATGCAACGGCAGCATATTTTCTATTGGTCAAATGAGGATGCTTATGAAAGCAGAATACTACCCGTGGACCTCCCTCTCTGCCCTTAGAAATGAAATCGACAATAACCTACAGTTACTGCAATACCTTGCCAACGTTTCATAACCCTGGCATGAGCCATGGCAAAGCTAAAACATATTCCTCCTTTAAAGAAAGACAAAAGTATTATATATTCCATCATGCCTTGGTTCCAATGGTTGGTGAGAAGCCCTCCCTCAGTATTAACTGACGCTACTATGGCCTCTTACTGAAAGAGCAGCAAACAGGCACAACTCCATCAAGCTTTGGGAGCAGTGGCTGATGAGAGGCCCTACCTTCATTCAGACAGCCACTGCTGTGGTCTCTGACAGAGAGAAGAACAGACAGCACCTGCTGGACTTAGGCCATTTCCGCACGAGACTGCTATAGCGCTTTGATTCCACTTTCAACATCCTATGGAACCTGGGGTTTGCAGTTTTGAGAGGGGCCGGCTGGCCGGCCCCTCCCGAAGCTGCAAACCCCAGGATTCCATAGGATGTTGAAAGTGGAATCAAAGTGCTATAACAATCTCGTACGGAAATTGCCATACTCTTCTCCACACCCACTGCCATTCTCTTTTCCTTGTGCATTTTGTCTTATTAAGACTGTATGCCTGAGGGCAGGGAACTGTCATATTAATAATTTCTAAGCCACTCTGGGACCCTCTTTGGCTGAAAGGTGGTGTATAAATGCTCTAACTTACTAAATAAATTATTGGCATCCCCTTATGCAGAGCTAAGTAATGTTAATACCTGTCTCTAAGGGCAGAGAATGCAGAAAACCAAGAATTCAGTAAGTGAATAAATAACAGCTTACATAATTGCTAGATTATATAAAGAAGAAAAAATCATGTGCAATTAATTGGCCTCACACACACAGACAGACACATTCTCAAAGGTTAAGGAATAGCTCTTTAAAAAGTGAGGTGCCTTCAACTTATGTTTCAGAATTTTATGCTCATTGTAAAAAGTGAGCGTGTCTTATAATTAAGCCAACAACAATTCATTAACTTGACATTAGGGACTCTTGAAAGATTGAATTAGCAGTAAAATCATTACCAGGCTTGAAGGCATCCTTGGGAATTTGTAAAAAGGGCCTTTCCTTTCCTGCCTTTGTTGAACAGAGTGGCCATGTGTCCAATTTTAGAGGATAGTCTTCTGTTTGAAGGGCTAGCCTGTCCAAGCCCATTTCCGCACTAGACTTTTATAGCCCCTCCCTAAACTGCAAACCCCAGGATTCCATAGGATGTTGAAAGTAGAATCACAGCGCTATAACGGTCTAGTGCGGAAATGTCCTAAGACTACTTTAAAGAGAAAGAGCCATAAGGAGGAGGATTCCAGAAGCCTTGTAATTTCTTTTCCGTAGTTGAGACCTGGATGAGAGATGGAACAGGTACACAGGCCACTTGTGGTGTATACGCACTGAATAATTATATCAGTTTGGTACCATTTTAACATCTGTGGCCTGAACCTATGGAATCCTGGGGTTTGTGATCTGGTGAAGTATTTAGAATCTTTCCAGTGCACTTCTCTGAACTACAGCGTTAGCAATTACCAGCAGAGAATTCTAAGTATCTCATCAAACTACAAATCCTACAGTTCTGTAGGATGGATCTGTGGCAGTTAGTGCTATCAAAGCTCTATATCTGGGTAGTGTGGATAAATATCTGTTCGCACAGTCTTTTCCACAATGGCAAAATATATTATTTTTCTGTCTAAATTGTAGACATTATTTGTAAATTTGCATCTGCTTACATAAATTAGCACATTTAAACATTATGCAAATATTCCTCTTCTGTCCTTTTGTCTGATCACACAATTCCTTTGTTTTCATGATGTGGAAATGGCCCGCTATGCACATACGCTGGTACATGCAGCCAAATTTGGCTGCCTCTAAGATCTGTCCTCATAGGTAGTCAAATGCTCAGTTGACCAATGCTTTGTAGAGATTACCGTTCTTATTTGAACTATTTAATTATTTTATAACACAAAATTATGGCTAAATCCAATTGTTAGAGCCAACTGGAATAGAGTCACTGAATTAGTAGAATTTGTATACACACTGACTTAATAATTTTAGCGTTGATTCAGAGGATCTGTCTACTGAGATCTAACCATTGCATATACCCTATTTGCTGGCATATAAGACTCACTTTTTTTCTCAAGAAATATTGTTTGAAAATGGGGTGCGTCTTATACACCAGTGCATCTTATATGCTGGCAAATAGTATTTGCCAGTGTATAAGTGGGGTGTGTCTTATATGCTAGTGCATCTTATACGCCCAGCAAATACGGTAATCTCTTGTCTCCAGTTCCTTCACTCTCCCCTTTTAACTGACCTTAGATAGTTGCCTTCTAAGTTTCTCAAAAGGAAGAGATGGGGATCTCAACAGGGTCACTGAGATCTCTCAGAGTTGACAATCCACTCTCTCTTCCCCCTTTGTCTGGTTAAGTCACACCAAAAAAGTGTTAAGATATTAAAACTATTAATGGATAGTACCATTCGTTACTGCAGGTACTATTATTATTTTGGTTTCACAGTCTGCCAGGTGTTGTTGACTGGAGTTTTAGACCATTAGAGACTCAGATTCTGGCCCTTTCTACAACTCAGCTTTTTGCGGAGCTGGGCTGCAGGGATCGCGTGAGCAGTCTCTTCCGAGAGGCTCTCGCATCCCTGTTGCTTCAGCTCTGCAGCTGCTGCCTGCTCACGAGCAGGTAGTGCGAGAGCCCCTCCTCTTCTTTCCGCAGTGCAACCTGGGATTTTCCCAGGCTGCACTGGGGCAGGAAGTGTGAGTGCTGCGGCTCTGGAGCTCCACATGCATGGCAAGTGTGCGCGGGGCCCTGGAGCGATGCGCAATCGCGCACTATTTTCAGCTCAAAGCCAAAAATGAAATAGTGTGTGATCGGCGCCTGCCAGGCCCAGGAGCGTCGCATGATTGTGAGTGCGTCGTGTGGACTGCTCCTCGCAGTCACGTAATGCTGCAGGGGCCCTTTCGCATGGCAAATGCCGTGTGAAAAGGGCCTCTATCCAGTAATGTAGGAATCAGTGAGGTACTATAGAATAATGTGGCATGCTCCAATTATGCCCCTTTTTGTAACTGTGCTATTGTCGCCCTAACTATGGTGATTTCATGTAGGCCCTTTCCACACTTTACCTTTTCACACAGATTCTGGTGGGGGTCCTGGCATTGGCTCTGCCAGCTGGCTTCAATATGAAGGAAGTGCCATGGCCACACTTTTTCCTTCCACAGTGCAGCTGGGCACTTTCCCAGGCTGCAATGGGGCAGGAAGTGCAGCCTCCACCAGGCAGGTAAGTGCAGGATAGTGGCATAACTGTGGGTCATGGACAAGGAAAACCCATTAATGATTTAATCTGTGATTGCGCCGCCTGGGGATGGGAAAAGGGCTGGACCACAATGACATCATGCAGAACCGTTGTCACAGTCCCATCCTTCTCCTGTCCCCCTAGTGGGTTGAAAGGGTGGTGCGGAAAGGGCCACAGATATTTTGCCAGTCTATTTGGACTTCTTGAAGAGCAAGGTCTGCAAGGGAAGGCTTCCCTTCAGTTCCTCCATCCTCACAGGCATGCCTAATGAGAACATAGAAGAGAGCCTTATTTGGAGGACCATATTCTCCCTTGCAAACCAGACTGGGCTTTGAGATCTGCTGGAGACCTCCTTTTCTCTGTCCCACCATCCTCAGTTACACCTGGTGGGAACACAGGAGAGGGCCTTCTCAGTGGCTGCCCCCAGGCTCTGGGACTCCCTTCCCAGAAAAGTCAAACAGGCACCCTCCCTACTATCTTTCCACAATCAGATTAAAAGGTTATTCAGACAGGGATTCCATATGTTTTTATATTGGCCTGTCTTGTAGAATGTGCTGGATACTGTGTAGCTAATGAATGTCTGAGTTTTTAATTGTGTATTTTAACATTGTTTCAGTTTCTTTTGATTGTTTAATTATGTCTTAACTTTTGTATTCTGTGAGTTTTAACTGTATCTTTTTTAATTGATGTAAGCCACTTTGAATCCCAACCTCAGAAAAAAGGGTATAAATAATGATGATTTTTTAATATCATCATCATCATCATCATCATCATCATCATCATCACCACCACCACCACTGGCTGCTCCCAAGTTGTGAAATTCCACTCCCTAGGAGGCCTGCTTGGTTCCCTCCTTGCTGTCTTTCCGCTGGCAGGTAAAGACCTTTCCAGATAAGGAGGCATTTGGTTTTTAATATATTCTAGCAGATGGACCTTTTAATGGGCAGTGTTGCATCCCTATTGTATTATATTTTACATGTGTTTTTAAAACTGTTTTTAACTTGTACTTTTAACTTATGTTTTATTGTGTTTTATCAAGTTAATTGTGTTTTACCTTTTGTACTAAGAACTTTTTTAGTCATATTTTATTTTTAAAAAATTGTACCCTGCCTTGGATTCTGTGCTGGGAGAAAAGTGAGCTATTAAACAAACAAACAAACTGAAAAATAACTTGCCTCTGGAACCACTGTTGCTTTTTTTTGTTTGTTTGTTTGCAGTGGTCATGCCATATCTATTTTCTCTCCCATTCAGAGGGGAAAACTGCTACACCAGCTCCTGGGCTGGCCTAGTTTTTCCCAAAGCTTGAAAACAATTTGTTAAAAATCAATATGTTACCATTAATTCATGACCATTTCCAACCATGCAAATGTTTTTAAATTCCAGTTTTATTCCAGTTTTTAAGCACCAACAACATCTAGTAATTCTTACTAGTTTTCATTAATTTAATTGATCACATTTGGGGTATTTTCAGGACAAGTTGGGCCATTTTGGCCATTCTTAGAAATTATAGACTTAACTTGTGATTAATTCATTAAGTTGCTCATCATTCTTTTTTTCCATTTAGATTTAGATTTTTTCAAAGTGTTTTCTTTAAAAAAAAAACACCCTCTAAATCTAAATGGGACCATTAAATGATGAGCGACTTAATCGATGAATTAATCATAGATCAACTCTATAATTCGGTTCTTAGAATAACAGAATCATAGAACTGGAAGGAACTGCAAGGGCCATGGAGTCCAATCTCCTGCAATGGAGATTTGTTGTAACAAATGTCACAGCCAGATCACTCCTCACATCCAAGATGTTAGTTGTGTAATTTGCCAACAAGTTGACTTTGACTTATGGCTATTCCTGGATGGCAGGGGGTTGGACTGGATGTCCCTTGTAGTCTCTTCCAACTCTATGATTCTGTGATTCTATTCTTTGCATAGGAGACTTGCAAGACACCATGGCCATTTCCACACGAAACTCTTATAGCGCTATGATTCCACTTTCAACATCTTATGGAATCCTGGGGTTTGCAGTTTTGGGAGGGGCCAACCGGCCCCTCCCAAAACTGCGAACCTCAGGATTCCATAAGATGTTGAAAGTGGAATCATAGCGCTATAACAGTCTCATGTGGAAATGGCCCATGTTATCAACTGGCCTGCACAGATCTTGCAAACTCAAGGCTATGGCTTCCTTGACTGAATTCACCCAACTGTTTTGTGTCCTCCCTCTTTTCCTACTGTCTTCTACTTTATTGAGCTTTATTGTCTTTTCCAGTGAAGCACATTGTCTCATGACATTTCTAAAATATGAGAGTTCTTTTATTCATCTTCGCTTCTACTGAAAATTCCGGCTCAATTTGCTCTTGGACCCATTCATTCATTCATTCATTCATTCAATCATTCATTCATTCGTTTGTTTCAGCAGTCCACCATGTCTGTAGAACTCTTTTCGAACACCACATTTCAAATGTGTTGATTTTCTTTCTGTCAGCTTTTTTTCCCCACTGCCCAGCGTCCACAACAATATATAGGAATTAGAAGTACCATGACAGCACCGAAAGTTGCATTTGCAATGTAACTTAGGCTATTTCCACGCTAAACTGCCCCTCCCTAAACTCCCTAAACTGCAAACCCCAGTATTCCATAGGATGTTGAAAGTGGAATAATAGCACTATAACAGTCTAGTATGGAAATGGCCTTAGCTATACATTCATCAACAGGGAAGGAGGTAAGTAGTGATTTGTAACCAGAGATTTTTAAATCATGAGTAAAACAGGAGCAGGTAGTTCATGGCATGTTGACACCATGGATAAGGCTTTCCCCCTGCTCCACATCTTGTACAACCCATTTTGACTTTGAGAACACAGATTATTATTTTGACTTCTGTAAGATAAAGAATGAAGGCAGGCTATCCCACCTTAAAAAAGGTCAGCACAGGGCGGGGGGAGAAGGAGAAGGAAAAAGAAAAAGAAAGGGGAAAGAAGTCAGAGCAGGTTTCTGTGCCAAAAGAGAAGGGAAGTTGCTATTTTTCTGCAGGCGTTTGATCCAATTGACGGCCCTTGTCTGAACTTACTAGTCATTTGCCATTTCATTAGCTGCCAGGTTTTCAATTTCT
>CAOKZL010000945.1:277500-465093 GCA_948472985.1 Iguana delicatissima
CATTGCTCAATGACAAGAAAGTTGTATGTATAAGCTGTTGACTGGCAGTGGCCCTCCAAATTCTCAGGCAGAGAGAGATCTTTCCAACCAAGAAGTTGAGTAAATTACTAACAAATGTCAAAAGCCAGCAAGGAAGGAAGTAAACGGGCAAACAAACAGGGAAATGACTGGAAGTTACTTCAAGGCATATGCTACATATCAAGAATGCCTGCTTACACTAAGTTCATATTGTACAAAGTCTTCTGCTATCTCTTGTGTAACAGAGGGGACAGCGAATAACCCAGAGGACAGGATCAGAATTCAAAATGACTTTGACAGATTGGACAGCTGGGCCACAACTAATAAAATGATTTTGAACTGGGATAAATGTAAGGCACAACATCTAGCGAGGAATAATGAAATTCACAAATATAGAATGGATGACACCTGGCTTGAAAGTAGCACACGTGAAATTGATCTAGGGGTCTTAGGAGACCAAAGGCTAAGCATGAGTGAACAGTGTGATGCGGCTGCCAAAAAAGCCAGTGCAGTTCTAGCCTGCATCATCAGCAAACCATGATGCCCAGATCAAGCAAAGAAGTAGTGCCCCTCTATTCTGCTTTGATCAGAGCTCACATGGAATATTGTGTCCATTCTGGACACCACAGATCAAGAAGGATACTGACAAGCTGGAACATCTCCAGAGAACAGCAACAAGGATGATCAAAGATCTGGAAACCAAGCTTTATGGAGAATAACTTATGGAACTGGATATGTTTAGCTTGGAGAAGAGAAGTTTAGGAGGTGAGATCACAGCCATCTCATTTATCTGAAAGGATGTCATATAGAAAGTGGCATAAGTGTTACTCCAAAATGTAGGTGACTCAGGGGTTGACCAGGGATACCAGTACCTCCATGTGACAATGGAGAACTAATTAGCTCAAAATTAGGGGATCTGCGGGGGGGGGGGGCTTAACAACATCTTTCCACTGATGTTTATGGGATCACGCAGGAAAGAACCAGCTGGAGATTCCAAAAATAAGCTAAATTGTGTTTTTTTGACAGATTCAAAAACACAAGAGCTAATTGAAGGAAAAGGGAGGAAAGTTGTGGATAAAGGACTTGTAAGGTTTGGGTGATAATTACAGATCCAGAGAACAGTGAGAAAAAGTGGTGATGTGGCTTAGGTGGGCAACTAAGAATAGTTCTTGCTTGGGAATCTGGGCGAAGGCAAGAGACTTCACTGAATCACTCAAAATTGAGGGGTTTTATACCCCAAAACTGCCCTACGAGTATGAGTGTGAATCGCTCTCCCAGTTGAGTGGACAATGGGAGTTGCAACACAGACAGTGGGATCTGGATGGTGCTAATGGTCTCAGTCCTTAAGCAACAAAAAGGTAATGACTATCATAATAGCCCTGTGCTTGAGGAGAGTTTCAGGATAATGCAGGGAGATATCCAAGTGTGAGGTAACAGAGTTGAGACACTCACTGCTTGATTGGAACATTAGCCTGACCATTGTACTCCATCAGAGAGATTCAGCTTTTGCATAAGCCTATTATCTCCAAGGTTGCCTTGTAATCTGCCTGACAATGACTTTGGCTGCACCTGGAGAGGGGTGTGGGCTGCCCTTCCTTGCACTCTCACATTTTCATTCAGTAATTTTCCTTTGTCCAGATTGACCTTCTAGTCACATCAGGTTCCACTTCGTATCAATGCCAATTAATGTAGCTTGCCAATTAAATAATATTTGCCAATTAAACCATATCAAACTTGCTGTGTGTGTGGGGCTGTAACATAAACTTGTTTTCTTCTGCCCCAGAGACTAGAACACAAATTCATGGATTGAAATTACAGGAAAAGAGATTCCACATTAGGAAGAACTACTTTACTGTAAGAGCTGTTTGACAGTGGAATAGAATGCCTTGAAGAATGGTGGACTCTTTTACTTTGGAAGAGGTTGGACGGGCATCTTTCAGTTGTGTTGTATTTGTGTATTCCTACATGCAGGAGTTGGACTAGATGGCCCATGAAGGCTCTCCAGTTCTAAGCTTCTGTGATTTGAGTTTGTCCCCTCCTGGCATAACTTTGGATTTATTGACCTGAATCTTATCGTTAATTCCAACTGGAGTAAATTGACTGAAACAATGGGATTTATCTGTTGATTCACCATTCAGCAGTTCATTCAATAGGTCAAATTTAGTTTAGACTAAACAATAGGATCCAGGCCACTGTGTGTTAAGTCTTTCCTCATCTCCTTTTCATCACCCAGCCTCTGCGCAAAGAACACAACAGCTGTTCACATTTGCAAATTGGGTTAAAATTTATATTTTTAATAAAAAAATGTCTTGGAAAAATAATACAAACAATGACAACCAGGGCAGCGTGTAATAATTTAGGTGGTGAAAGATTAATCAATGAGACTTTTTTTAAAAAGGCAAGCTGTGTTTTAGCAAGTGCGGAGGATGACTTTAATTAATTCTACTTAACATTAATAGAATAAGGTCACGCTGGCAAAAAACTGTTGAATAAAGCAAAAACACATGGAAGATATACTTGCTGGTGTTAGTCTTGATGAAGAAAGGTTATCTCATGATCAATTCAGGACCATTATTTCTTAGTTAGAGGTAGAGGCGCAGAAAATATACAGTGGGTTGGATCCAAAGGTTTCTTTCTTTTGACAGAAGGAGCTTCCTCCAACCGGATGAGTCTTGCTGTGAAGGAGGAAGTATCTTCTGTCAGAAATTTGGATCCAGTTCAAATAAAAGAGGAGGAGGTTGCTATGGTGCTGTAGCTTGTGAATCAGTAGAGCAGTAGCAAATTGTGAAGTACAAGTCACTCCTAGGGTGGTCTATATAGCAAAATCTCCATGGAGACTCCAAATGTGCTGCTGGATGTGTTGCTCTTAAACAGGAGTTGGTAACTGTGCCAATTCCTCCTAGAGAACATCAAAGTATCACACTTTTCCTCTATATCTCAGCTAAAATGGTGACTGCACATGATAATGCTACTGCTGGTCACCCTTTTTTCTGGGATACAGAGAAAAAGAAGGCATGTCGGGGTTCTGGGAGTGCTTAGATGTAGTCAGCACAAAAAATGAGGGTCAAGGTTTTCCAGGAACATGAGCCAAGGATCAAAAGAAGAATGTGTTACTTCCATTGGAAATGCCAGTTGTCTGCAATGGACTTGTCCCTACCCCATCTCTTTTATTTATTAGCCATCAGCCTCCCCCTGCTGTTTGCCTTATAAGTGTGTCTTTTCTATATAAGTGCTCTGAATCCTGTGGGCTCTCCCTTTCTCATCTACACTGGGCTGCACTTAAGTAACACATGTTTTTGTGTTATACAATAATGACAAACCAAATATCTTGACAATTCACTGCCATTTTAGATATACCAAATCTTCTTACAAGGCAAGTCACCACTCTGTCTTTTGGTAAAGTCAGGTTTGTACTTGATTCTTCTGGGCTGTATGGTGAGCATCACAACTGATAACTGTGTCCTGTCTCCCCTTTGACCAGTAGACTTTGTGGTGCAGAGTTGAACGTGGAAACAGTACTTCTTGGGACTACAGTTCCATAAATTCCTCTAGCTAGCATGGCCAGTCCCAAAATGTGGCGCAGAGATCCAAGCATCTCTCCCAGATCTGTAGGGAAGGTTCCTGATTTGATTTCTGAGATGAAGCTTCTTTGTCTTTCCCTTCAGATGAATGAGGAATCTCTTGGAAGCCTTCTGAGGAGGCCCTTTTCCATGTCATACCACCCTCACAAGTACACTCGATAGTAACGTGAGAAAAGGTCTTTTCAGTGGTAGCTCCCAGGCTCTGGAACTCCCTCACCAAAAAGGCTAGATTGGCACCCTCCTTATTATTTTGACTCAAGTACGTAAAACCTTTTTTATTCTGGCAGGCCTTTGATAAAAGATTTGTTTGAAAAAGGAGAAACAGGCTTTCTATAAGGTGCTAGACTTTAATTTGTTGTTATGGTTTCTAATGGTATGTGTTTTAACTGCCAGATGAACAATATGACGTGGTACCTAAAAAACTGAATGTGATTTTAGGGTGTATCCATAGGGATGATGGACCTTTCCGCACTACATTGTTATAATGCTATTATTCCACATCCTGTGGAATTCCAGGGTTTGTAGTTTACCGAGGCCAAAGAGCTCTCTGGCTGAGAATTCTAAAGGGCCCTCCCTAAACTGCAAACCCCAGGAGTCCATAGGATGTTGAAAGTGGAATAATAGCACTATAACAGTGTAGAGCGGAAAGGCCCATAGTGTCTAGGTTGAAGGAAGTACTAGTACCACTCTATTCTGTTTTGGTCAGACTTCACTTGGAAAACTGTGCCCAATTCTGGCTCCACAGTTCAAGAAGGATATAACCAAGCTGCAACATGTCCAGAGGAGGTTGACCAAAATGGTAAAAGGACTGGAAATGCTGCCCTATGAGAAGTAGCTTAGGGAGCTGGGTATGTTTAACTGGGAGAGAAGGTTAGGAGATGACATGATATCCATGTTTAAATATTTGAAAGGATGTCATATGGAAGATGGAGCAAATTTGCTTTCTGCTGCTCCAGAGACTAGGACACAGAACAACGGCTTCAAACTACAGAAAGGAGATTCCATCTAAACACAAGGAAGAACTTCTTTTTGGTAAGAGCAGTTTAGCAGTGGAATACACTGCTTGGAGTGTGATGGAGTCTCCTCTTTTAAGACTAGTTTAAACAGAGTCTGGACAGCCATTTGTTGGAAGTATTTTGATTGTGTTGCTATGTGGCAGGGAGTTGGACTGGATGGCCCTTGTGGTCTCTTCCAACTCTATGATTCTGTAGTTTTAATGTTATGTTTTTTGAATCCTGCATTTTGCAAATTTATAACTCTGTTTTAATTTCTGTACGTTGCCTTGAGACTCATCCTGGGAAAAAAGCAGGATATAAATATATATGGTGATGGTGATGATGATAATAATATTGGAAGTGAGGGCTCCATGTAAGCATATAAATGCTTCTGGTAAATAAATAGATAAAATCAGCAACAGTTTGCTAGATCAGAATGGTTTGCTAGTCGATCAGCTATCAGCTTGCTCCCCATTGGACTTCATGAAATGATGTTGTGTCTCTGCTGCCTTTTGCCAAGAATACTTAATGATGATTGGTGTGTGGTCTGCATCTGTAGTCTAATTCATTTCGTATGGATGAATTCTCTAAAGTGCCATCTGTCCTGACTCATAGCAATACTAAACACTTTCTGATGTGTTCCTGAAATCCCTCCTCACCTAAGAAGTGGAATGCATCTATTTTTCTTCCCTACGCTTCCCCATGAAGCCATAGATGCTACTGCATCTCAGAGAGAACTCCAAATAGATATCTAGTAATTATGTAGACAATTGAAATGCCTAATGAAAAGTCACTTGAGGCCACCAAGCAAAATAAGTACATAAACAAACAAACAAACAAACAAACAAGCAATAAATTTTTTGTTATTGATCATGCAATAAGGTAAGAGGCTAATTTAGTAAGCCTCTCTTGGAGAGGTACTTACTTTAGCAGTTTTGTCATTTCTGTGCACTGGAAAATGTTGCCAGTTTTAGGACTGCTTTGAATGTTTTGTAACTGCAGGAATTCAATAGTGCTGCCTGTTGTGTGTTGTTGTGTGCCTTCCAGTTTCCAAACTATGGCAAACCCTAAGGCGAACCTATAATAGGATTTTCTTGGCACAGTTTTGTTCACAGGGGGTTACCTTTGCTTTCCCCTGAGGATGAGAGGGTATGATTTGTCCAGAGTCAGTCAATGGGTTTCCATGGATTCAAACTCTGGTCTCAGAGTTGTAGCTCAAACCACTACACCACGCTGGCTTTCTGGCTTTTTTTTTTTCCTGGCTGGCCCCTCCTGAAACTGCAAACCCCAGGATTCCATAGGATGTTGAAAGTGGAATCATCGCGCTGTAAGAGTGTAGTGCGGAAAAGCCGTTGTGTGGTTCTGATTACTCTCATACACTACACAGCAGAGGAGGGCAAAATGCACCCTGTGGTTTGCATGTGGCACCCAGGGCTGTTTTTGTGGCCCCCTGGAGTCTCCAGGTGTACATTTTTCTTTTTTGCAATGTATTTCTCACATTTCTTTTCCTCCAAAATGCTTTCTGGGGTGTGTGGGGGACATTTCCATCATGTTGGGTGCTCCCCTGCACTTCCCAGAGGTAAAAAAAGTGTTTTTTTTTATTTTTTGCCCCTTAGGAGTAGTGGGGGGCATTTTCTCCATGATTTACCCCCCAGACCAATTTACAGCACACACCTGGATTTGCAATGTCGATTGAATGAAGATCCATGAATCCTGATATGATCCCTATCTTCTCTACCCTTAATTGCCAAAGTACTATAGCATAGCTTGGCTCTAAAAAGCCACTCCAGGTGGATTCCTACATGTTTCAGAACATAAAGTGCATAACTTTACTGAGCCTTTTTGGTAGTGGCACCTTGGTTGTGGAATAACCTTCCCAGAGAGGCTTATCTGCCACCACGTTGTCTTTTCAGTCTCAGGTGACCAAACAAACAAACAAACAAACAAACAAAAAACCTTTTTATTTTTATTTCCCCATGCCTTTTCAGCATTTTACTTCTGTGGTCACCTAGAAATTATTATTATTCTAATAGAAATTAATATATTTCATCATGACAGGGAAGACTGTGACTATGGAACTCCTAAGTGGCTGCTTCTGTGAAGGGGATAATTTTCGATAGGCCCCTGCTGCTCTTCATTTTTTAATTTTTTAAAAAATAATCTTTAAACTGAACTTGGATTGGACAGCCCTTCCAACTGAGCATTTGTTAAAGAGCCAAAGCCCTCTTAAATGTAGGTGGACTCTAACTCCCATCAGCCCCAGACAGCTCTGATGTTGTAGTCCAACCTCCTTCCCTCAGTTGTGCAGGAAAATTCCTGCCTTCTCTCTCCCCCACTCTTGTTCTAGGGCAAATGTGGCTTAGCTAGCATAGAGCTTCTTTTTCCTTTGCATTTCAAAGCCTCCTGCCTTTTTACCTAAAGCCTCACTCTTGCTCTTTGTGTTTTTTAATGGTCATAGCCCTTACATAAGACCACACTTCTCAGATCTCTCTCTCTCTCTCTCACTCTTTTTTTGCCTTTTTGCTTCTACTTCCCTCTAACCTTGCTTCACCTCTCCTTCTATTGAATAAAAATAATTAAAAAAAAAGAAAGAAAGAATGAAGCTACTATCTTACCTGATCTTTTTGTTAGCTAGTTAGGATCTAAGGTCTCCAAATCACATGTACTTGTAAAATTCATTAGTAAACTTTTCTAAGTTTGTAACCAGAAACTGCCTGCCTTGTTTTGCTTTCTAAATCAGTCTCGGTTCAGGGAAGTCACAGAGAGATTGGGACATAGGCTGATTCCTAACAGTTTTAGCTTTCATAGAATTTTTCCCAAAAGGGCTAACACCCTGGGAAACCCTAATTCCCAACGTGTTGTGTCTCTCATCATGTGAAATTATCTCTTTATTGAAAATAATTGGACTTCCAAGGTTGGATGTTTTTTGCTGCCAAGTGTTTAACCAGTGGCTGTCCCTGTTTGCTTTCCTAAGAGTGAACTCTACCTGTTATTTCATTTTTTTACTGAAAGGCTTTTATGGATGTTATTGGGGCCATTTCCACCCTACACTGTTATAGTGCTATTATTCTACTTTCAACCTCCTGTGGAATTCTGGGGTTTGTAGTTTACTGAGGCCAAAGAGCTCTCTGGCTGAGAATTCTAAATGGCTCTCCCTAAACAACAAAGCGCAGGATTCTATAGGATGTTGAAAGTAGAATAATAGCAGTATATTATAGTGTAGTGTGGATGTCCTGGGGTCTTTAAAATCATTTTATCCTGTCTGCTTTCAGTCATACCTATGTAAGCAACTAATGGGATGCTAGCTATATGCTATAAACACACATTGTATGGAAAGCTGTGCTCAGGAGACCTTTATGTGCCTGCTCAGTCTGCTGTCTGTTTAGCACTGCTGGTTGGATGCTTTGTGATCCCGCTTTCTTCTTTTGGTGTTTTGAAACTGATTACTTCAGACAGAGGTTGCCACTGAATTCCTTTGAGGCTGAGTGAAATGAAATGAAATGCACATATATAAGATGGGTGACATCTGGCTTGACCACAGTACATGGGAAAATGAGTCTTAGTAGACCACAAGCTGAACATGAGTCAGCAGTGTGATGTGACAGCTAAAAAAGCCAATGCAATTCTGGGTTGCATCAATAGGAGTATAGTGCCTAGGTCAAGAGAAGTGATAGTACCACTCTCTTCTGCTTTGGTCAGACCCTGCCTGGAGTATAAATATCCAGTTCTGGGCACCACAATTCAAGAAGGATATTCACAAGCTGGAATATGTCCAAAAGAGGACAGCGAAAATGGTAGAAGGCCTGGAAACCATGCGTTATGAAGGAGGTTGGCATGTTTATCATGTACATGCTCATTAAAGGAATTTGGAGGCAGCTGCTGTTCCCCTTGCCTGTTGTAGGCAGGCACACACACACAGTACAGTACAATCAGCTGGAGCCAAATCCTGTTCTTTCCTAGCTCAAGCTTTATTGCACAGCTTACTTCAGACACACTGCAGCAATCTGAAAACAAAAGCCTGCATTTCTCCAGCTTCACTATTTTCTCAGCACCAGTACTACATATATGAACAGGAAAATACTTACTGCAGCCCAGCATTGATGAGAAAGGAAGAACCCATGAGACTCAGCGCATTTATATACATATTAATTAGGCAACCAGCTGTGGGGGGCTGTTGGCTAATAAATACAAGGGATGGGAGTGGGGAGAAATTTGCTGCAGACAACTGGTATTACTGGTGGAAGCAGCACATTCTTTGTTTGGATCCTTGGCTTGTGTTCCTGGAAAACTTTGACCCTTGCTTTATGTACTGACTACCTTGCTGGATACTCCCTTGAACTGACATTCTGAATTTATTACTGACTTGGACTGCTGGGAAAAAAAGTGATAACTGACTAGCTTTTGTAAACTTTGTCTGTTTGAGAACTGCGAGCTGTGGCTGGCTATCTGGACAGGACAACAGCACTGAAAACTGGCCAAGGCCATTGCACAAAGGCAAACAAAAATCAAAAATCTTCCAAGTGTAAGGGGCTTACACTTGGTGTATGTCATCAACAGAATTCTAGTCTTTGTGTTTCTTTCCTCTACTGAATCCTGTGAGCATTTTTTTGAAACACATTTTCCCTTCCTTCTGGAGCATTTTGCCTAATGTGTAGAACCTTCCTTTGAAACATGTTTGTGTGTTACCCCCTTCCACTTATGTGCAGTCTAAACATTCCCATTTAATAATGCTCTCTTTTGTGCAGTATTTATCGACACTCTGTAAACTTTGCAATTGTGCAAACTTCTTAATGTGGTTGTTTCTTCTTGCAGAGGATCCTGGAAGGTGCAAAAATACTTTCATCTGTAGAAACCAATGAAATTATTTTCCACTAGTGATGGATATGACACAGATTAGAACTGTGAATCTATCCCGTGCAGCAGCTATATGAATCCCTCTCCACAACCTTGTGCTTTTATACCTGGGCTGCTGTTATAGCTGGTAGCCACTAGAGGCCACTGTGGCATCTGCCAAACTAGTTCCCCAAAGGCTGTCTGCTTTGCTGCTCTGTGAACCGTCATTGAAGGGCAATTTGGAAAACAGCTAAATGGAGAAGGAACAAAATTACCAGAGTAACAACAGAGGATGGTAAAGAAAAGAGCATCACTGAGGCATCTGGGTATTTCCTTTGGGGAAGTGGTGTCAGTTTGAAGCTAATTTGAAACCAGTTTGAAACTGCCAGGAGATGATGGTGATGGTTATAGAGATGGTGATGGCCAACTGTTGTTGTTATTTTTGTGCATTAAGCAAAGAAGAAAAGAACCAGGAAAAAAAGCAAGATAAAAAGAGGCAAGTGGAGAATCAGTGTGGTATAATGGTGTGAACATTGGACTAGGACCCTGGGGAAACAAGGTTTGAATCCCCCGTTGGACATGGTTGACCTTGGGCAAATCACACTCTCTCAGTCTCAAAGAAAGGCAATGACAAATCCCATCTGAATGAATCTTGGCAAGAAAACCCCCTGATAAGTTTGCCTTAGGGTTGCCATAAGTCAGAAACTACTTGAAGGCACACAACAACAAGATGTTCAGAATTCTCTGCCAGAGAGCTGTAATACCTCACCAAACTTCAACCTCAAGATTCTACAGAATGCATCCATGGCAGTTAAAGTGGTGTCAAAGTACTACAATTGTACAATGTGAAAGAGACAAAGGAATCCTACTGTAGAGTTTGTGCCCTTCTCTTTGCATGTCACTTCTTGATACATGCTCTCCCCTCCAAGCACACAGCCAAAATAGAACAGCCTTCATCATCCGCCTTATGCTTTCTCCCTGGGCAGCCAGGCAGGAGTGAGCGGATACATGAAGTAACAATGCTTTTGGGCTAAGTGATACTCAAACAACTGGGCTAAGAGATACTCAAACTTAGCCCAATTCCTCCTCTAATAATCATCACTGACACTCACCACTCTTTCCCTCTAGTTCAGTGGTTCTCAACCTGTGGGTCCCCAGATGTTTTTGGACTTCAGCCCCCAGAAGCCCTGAGCATTGACCATAGTGGCTGGGGCTTCTGGGAGCTGAAGTCCACAAACATCTGGGGACCCACAGGTTGAGAACCACTGCTCTAGTTCCATCCTTAATTTACAGTGGCAGCTTGTGGTTCTGATGTTGGAAAGGCAGTAAATCCATGCTGAGTTTTAGTTTGAACTTTAAAGGAGCTATCCAAACCTGTTGTAGGAACAGGATTTAGTGCCTTGGATGCTTTATTCAACGTTTGGACTAAAACACAAAGTGATCAACCTCCCTACTGTTATCAGAGCCATAAACTACTCCAACTCCATAGCTACTTCTTTCCCAAATATCTTTGCTTCTTTTCTCTTTGCTGGCTGTCCTCTCCTTTCCTAGTCCCTCTAGTTGCCTTAACTCTCTCCAAATCAGGCTTCGGGGACATAAATTAACTGGGCAAGAGAAGCTTATCCCCAGCTTGTCCAGTGTTGATGGATATTTTTCAGTTTGTGTGGCCACAGGATGTGGACAGGATGCATGGAGAGATGAGAGCCACCACATGTGTACTAGACCCTTTCCTTCCTGGGTTATTAAACAGGCCAGAGGGGGATTGGCTGAATGGTTAAAGGCAGTGATTAATACCTCCTTACAACAAGGCAGGGTCCCAACAAGGTTGAAGGAGGCTGTGGTAAGACCTTTTCTGGGGGGGGGGGGGACTTCTAGAAAAAAAAATCTTCCCTGGATCCTACTATATTGCAGTGATGTATTAACTTTTACTCCACAAGTCTCAAATCAAGTCTCAAGTATCTACCTTTGAGTCTCAAGTCCTTGTAAGATACTTCCAAGTCAAGTCTCAAGTCAAGTCTGGAAGTCAACTTTATATCTCAACTTATATTCCAGAATTTCCGGGCAGAGTCAAATAAAGTCAGTTTTAACAATTTAAGTAGAGTCAGCCCTCCACTTTTGTGATTTTGCCATCTGTAGCTCAGAAGTGGGGAATAGGATATTTCTTACTTCCCAGGCCATTTCTGCACTAGACTGTTATAGCACTATGATTCCACTTTCAACATCCTATGGAATCCTGGGGTTTGTAGTTTTGGGAGGGCCACCTGTTCCATAGGATGTTGAAAGTGGAATCATAGCACCATAACAGTCTAGTGCGGAAATGGCCTCATTTGCAAAGCTGGGGGCTTTTTTAGAAGTGGGCAATAGGATCCTTCTTATTCCCCATTACTGAAGCTTCAAGAGCTTTAGAAGAAAGGATCCTTCCTCCTCAAGCCCATTGCCTAACATATTTCTGTTCCCTCTGAAATATGCACCTTGCACTCTGGACACAAGTCTTGCCTTCTGCTCTTAGGAAAAGTTTTAGAAAGCTTCTCCTATATGTAGCTGGGACAGGCTACTGAGAAGACCTCAAGCCCACCTCAAGCCCATTGCCTAACCCATTTTCTGTTCCCTCTGAGAAATGTGTCCACACCTTAGTCTTGAGACAGACTGTCATGTGATCGGTAAGTTGTAAGGTTTCTGGATGAATGTGTTATGTTACTGAACCAAGGGCAGCAAGTCAGTCACTAAAAATATGAAAGTCTCAAGGCATGTCAAGTCAGTGTGCAATTTTTGCCGAGTCAAGTCCAAGTCGAGTCACTGAAGTGACTTAAGTCTGAGTCAATCAACTCGAGTCTACATCACTGCTATATTGGACAAGTAAAAGCCAATGTCCAAAATCTTTTTTTTGGACAAGGTGATCTTGGGTGTGTGATTCACTCTCAGCCCTAGAAAACCCCTTGATAGCTTTGCCTTAAGGTCACCATAAGTTGAAAATGACTTGGAGGCACACAATAACAACAAACGAGAGCATGTGGTGGTTTCAGAGGTTCTTGGATGATGTGGATTATCTAGTTCCATTTCAATCTGGTTTCAGGCCTGATTATGGCCTTGGTGGATGGGTGATCTACATAAGGAACTGGGCAGGAGGAGTCTGCTTCTGTTGGTTCTGTTGGGCCCTTCAACAGCTTTTGATGCCACTGACCATGGTATCCTTCTGGGTTGCCTCACTGGAATTTGGTTTGGAGGTATGTTCTACAGTGGGCCCATTCTTTCCTTGAGGGGTGCTCTTAGAGGGTGGTGCTGGGGGATTCCTACTCAACTCTTGGACCACTGGGCTGTGTAGTCAGCGTTCTGTCTTTTCTCTATGCTATTTAACATATACGTGAAACCACTGGGAGAGTTTGTCTGGAGCCTTGGGGTCAAGCACCATCAGCACACTGATGATACCCAGCTCTTTCACTCCAAGGGAGTTGTTTCTGTGCTAAATCAGTGCCTGGCAGCTGTAATGGACTGGATGAGGGCAAACAAATAGAAACTTAATTTAGATAAGATAGAAGCACTTCTGGTCAGTCAAAAGACAGATCTGAGAATAGGGTTTCAACCTGTGTTAGATGTAGTCATACTCCCCCTGAAAATGCAGGTTTGCGGTTGGGTGGATATTACTGGAACTGGGCCCATTCCTGGAGAATTTGGATCTGGACACAGTAACACATGCCTTGCTTACATGCTCTTTGGATTACTGTAATGCACTCTGGGTCTGCCTTTGAAAACTGCTCAGAAACTTCAGTTGGCCCAAAGAAATGCAGCCAGATTGCTAGCCAGTACTGGCTACAGTGAGTACACATCTCCCTTATTGCAACACCATCACTTGCTGTCAGCCCATTTGCAGGCACAAGTCAAAGTGCTCGTGATGAGCTATAAAGCCCTATATGGATTGGATCCAGACTATTTGAGGGACCATATCTCCCTTTATGAGCTCATTAGAGTTCTAAGATCTTCTGGAGAAGCTCTTTTCTTTGTTCCACCTACTATTGAGGCGCCTCTGGTGGCAACAAGGGAGAGGACCTTCTCAGAGGCTGCTCCCAGACTTTGGAATCCCTTCTAAGGCAAGCCTGAATGGCCCTGTCCTTGCTCTCCTTCAGTCAGCAAGTTGAAACATTTTTATGCCATCAGACTTTTAGAAACTAATTGGAGTGGACTTTTAATACTATGTAGTGATGTTTTGAAGGCTTCTGTATTGTCTTTTAATGCATATTAACATTGTTGATGTTTAACATTTTAACTTTATAAATTGTTAGTTGTTTATAAAGTAACTCAAATTTTTATATTTAATGATGCTTTTGTATAGTTTTCAGTCTGTATTGTTTTTAAATATGTTGCTAGCTGCATTGACTCCTATTATTGGGAGAAGGGAGGGGTACTGATGATGATGATGATGATGATGCCAGCCACATTGAAATTCTGAAAGCCACATGATGTTAAAGAACACACTATGATTGCCAATGCTTTTCCATTTGCAGAAATTTCAGAGCCAATGTCTGAGACTATGGGATTGACTTTTGTGAAGTTGTGGGGGAAGAGCCTCATTCAACAATTGCATAATAATATATGTATGCATGCTTGCATGTTAGACTTCTACATTTCCTTCTAACCAAAAGTTAGTTCAAAGGATCTAGTCCTATATGAAGTAATACTACAGTACTAGTACTAATATATACTACCTAAATTTATTGAGCCCAAATTGCTGAGCATCAAGATACGGAGTCATTTCTTACTTTTACAATGTAGAAGCTGTGTAATTTAACTGGCATTGCATCTGGCTATATATGTTGCTAAGAGAAGGTAGTTGTCCGGGCTCTGAAGCAACCTCATATGATAAAAATCAAACTTTCTTGCTTGGAGACCCATAATAGAACATCAATTCCTTGAGACTTCAGTTGATACTTGGAGACCTGGCAATGCTTCTGGTAGTGATGTGGCCATACTCTCTTACTGCCTTGGCTCCTGCGGATTCACTATGCATTGCTTTTCCTCTGTTAGGGAAAATCTGAACACAGCAAAGCCAGTATTAGGAACTAACTAAAATCAATTACGTTATTGGTTAAGTTGGAAATTTTCTGATGAAAAGGAGCTACTTAATTAAATTTATGTTTTTTTAACTAAAGTGATTTACTTAATGCCGGCATTGAAGCATTAATTTAATTCCAGAATCAAGTTATTAATTAAAAGAGAGACGGTGCTAAAGAGCCAACAAATTTTAGATCTCCAAGCTGGTTCTTGATCCAAACTCTAGTTCTCTTAGATTTTTCCAAAACAAGTTCTTATTTTCTGTTAGTCTCTCAGGGTTTGGGAATTATAATTTTTTGGTCACAAGATCCATGCTATTTATTTTTATTCATAACCAGAATATGTCAATCTAGCTAATTCCAAGATTCAGAGCAGTAGTTAGGACACCTTGCATCCAGGTGGTTCACTTGTATTCTTCATTAGACACCCCATAGAAGCTGATTATCTGGACCATGAAAGCTTTTAACTCTGGGACTTTTTCTAGGATCCATGTGGGAATCAGAAAGAAAATGGAAGAGTAAGGTGATAAGATTATAAGTGGGGAGAAAAGGAAAGCAAGAGAAGGATTTGGTGAGGTGGATGAGCAATAAGGTTTTTGAACACATATCTCTTTCCTTCTCTCCAAAGCTCAGAAGAGGAGAGGGGAATAAAATAATGGATGGTGTTTTTCAGCTTCATTCTGGAAAGGCAGGAATTTTACTTAAATTTAAATGATAGTTTAAAATGAACTTAATAGTTAATTTCTCCCTTGTAACATAATTGGAACTGAATCAGATTTTTTTTTAGGGTAATAATGATTAACTAAACATATCAATGCTTTTCTACTAACTTCACATCTCTGTTTCTGAGATTCTTGGATCTCTGAAGCTTCAATCACTGTGTGATGTTCCCTATCTAGGGGAGATATGGGTAAAGTGGAGCTCCCACTGTTATCTCTGATTAGTTATCAGTATTCCCTGTGTCTTCCTGACTTTCCCAGCTTGTAGAGAAAATGGTGCTGTGCAGTGGTGGACTGTTAATCTACTACATGCTTTAGTCTGAATGTGAAAGTAACTATCTTCAAAGTAGGTTCAGCACTGTGGATAAGTCCTTTAAAGTTCACACTAAATTCTGGAAGAGATTTACTTTGGAGGAGAGTCTCCGAACTGCCACTACCACTGGAAAGGAATATTTGCTAATTGGCGATAACAGAGTGATTTCCTCTTTCTTGGTTACAGTGCCAGTTCTGGGAAGAAGAGAAGCATCCCATGGTAACCCAAATGGTTGGATGTAATGCCAGTCAAACCAGGCAATTTAAGGTAGGCAGTCATAGGTGAGATCCTGCATTAAACAAGCTGACAATAATGCCCTAACCATGCAGGTCCATGTTCCATCCCATGTATTTATTGTATGAGGCACAAGGGGCTATCCATTTGCCCTTTGCACACTTTCTGTCAAGCAGCAATTCTCAAGATAGGGAGAGAGTGCTGATGCTACAGCTGCTTGCCAGTTGCAAGGGGAGGGAGCACAGAAACAAGACAGATGGTGAAGAACTGGCTTGTTTTGGCTTAAAGGGGGAAAGAGATAGGAATGTGCTCACAAGTGAAGTGCACCCTCCCCTCAGAGCTACATCATCTCTTTCCCCATTCCTTGCCCCTCTATTGGTAAACAGGAGCATCAGAAGCAGCACTTCTTGGGGCTTGACAACTGTTCCGGGGGAAGGATTTGGGTGTTGCACAAAGGGCTATAGAATAGCTCCTTGTACTCTCTCCAGTAACAGACATACATGTGCATAAGCAACACTTATGATGTGTGCATGTCACTGACAGGATTCTGGTCACACTTAGCTATGTTTAGAGGACAACCTGATGAACTGTGGAATATACCTGGTCCCTGTTTTGGATTTTTTTTAAAAAAAATTGATTGCTATTTTATGATTTTTTTTTCCATTCATGACTCAATGTTTTTCCCTATTCAGAACTTTTAAATCATGGTGTGACCCATGCTCACAACCTCCACCCTACGATACAATTCCTATTGCCTGTCCTTCCTTACTGTCTATGTCCATTTCTGCACCGGACTGTTATAGGGCTATTATTCCACTTTCAACATCCTATGGAATCCTGGGGTTTGCAGTTTAGGGAGGGGCCTCAAAGGCCTATGAACTGGGGAAAGTTCTGAAAAGGAGAGTCATCTCTTAGCACATAGTTCCCTTGCCCCAGTGACTGAACCTCCTGGAATATCACAGATGACTCATTTATGCAATGAATTTTAATTTTCTTTAAACAACAACAACAACAGATTCCTAAAGCAGCTTACAAATATCAGTTAAGAGACAGTCTCTGACCTTAGGCTTACAATCTAAAGCAGTGGTTCTCAACCTGTGGGTCCCCAGATGTTTGTGGACTTCAGCTCCCAGAAGCCCCAGCCACTATGGTCAATGCTCAGGGATTCTGGGAGCTGAAGTCCACAAACATCTGGGGACCCACAGGTTGAGAACCACTGATCTAAAGGATGTGAGACTCAAGAAAAGAGAAGTAGAGGGATAAGGAAGAAAGCATTCTGGCGGTGATTGATTCAGTTGTTCACAGTGGTAGTTTTCATGTTTGTGACTTGGTGAATCTAAGCCAGGTTTTACTCTGCACATTAAATGAGACACCCAAAGGCTGAAGCCTATCCTGTAAATAAGAGTCAGCACCTTGGATATCTCCTTTAAGGTGCAGATTAAGGCCGTTTCTGCACTACACTGTCCTAGTGCTATTATTCCACTTCCAACATCCTGTGGAATTTTGGGGTTTGTAGTTTCCTGAGGCCAGAGAACTCTCTGGCTGCGAATTCTAAATGCCCCTTCCTAAATTGCAAACCCCAGGATTCCATAGGATGTTGAAAGTGGAATAATAGCACTATAACAGTATAGTGCGGAAATGGCCTAAAGTTCATGTTGGATTGGCCATCCCATTGACATAGTAGCCTCTACTGCCACTGGTTGCCCAGATGGATGAGAACTTATCTGTTTAGGATCCAGTTGTATTCAGGTTTCCACTGCCTCTGTTCTCTTTCTAACTTTTGTTGTTTTACATTGGCCTATTCCCCTTTTCTTTCTTTTCTTCTCTTTTTTCTATTTCCTTTTTTCACTATCTGTTCAAGCTCAAGCTGGTTTTTCTCTTCCCATCCCACTTGGGTGGGATAATTCCTCACTTGTCCTTCAGGGGCTTTACAACCTTGTAGAGGTTGTTGTGTGCCTTCAAGTTGTTTTCAACTTATGCTGGTCCTAAAGTGAACCTACCATGGGATTTTCTTGGCAAGATTTGTTCTGAGGAGGCTTGCCGTTGCCTTCCTCTGAGGCTGAGAGAGTGAGACTTGCCCAGAGTCACCCAGTGGATTTGCATGGCCAAGTGGGGATTTGAACCCTGGTTTCCAGAGTCATAGTCCAATGCTCAGACCACTACACCTTGTCGCCTCCTACACAACCTTGAGGACCCTGCTGTAAAATAATGTGTAAAAGTCAAATAATGTGGAAAATTTTCTTAGCAACAGAACTCTCTTTTAGCTCTTGTTCTCACTTGATTATCGGAGCAACCAGTGTGGACAGTGAGCCAAGCGATTGAGAATCCTTCTTCCCCTTCACCCCATGATATTGATTGTGTGATTGAAAATATCTAAAAAGGTCAATTGCAGAGTTCAGAACTAATGACTTACCTGTAACAGGTACTTGTAATGAATTACTTTTTCAAATAATGGAGGCATAATGAAGTTACATTTCAAAAGTGGACCAGGAATGCCTGCATTTTTGGAGGGGTGGTGTAAACAACCTTGTTTCCTAGATATTTCTCTAAAACTAGAAAATGTTTTTAGCAAAGTTCAGAAGTCATTTTAAGAGGGATTTGAAGTGGAACTCATATGATATTCTCTCATCAGATCAGATTCTTATTCAGAAACAAAAAAGCAACAGGAAAATATAACAAGGAATGTATTGTGTTATTAAAAATGGGGGAGGAGATGTTAATAGCAGTGAATTACTTTTGGGGGTTGAAAATGGGTTAAAATGATAAAGTTCTGTATTAAAAGCATCTTTCATGCTCTTGGCCATTACTTCATTATGCATGCTTTCTCCTTATTAGCCCTTTTGATGCAGATATGCAAAGTGGGATATACGTAAACAAATCTGATGTTGAGTTCCCCTTCCCCCAGTTCTGGCATTAGAAGGTGAATTTTTGGCTGCCCAAAAGAGAAATAAACACCATCACTGCAGTTTTAAACATTACATACACACAGGGAGTTTTGTAAGCATCTGTGACTGGAAAGGGAATAGGGAGGAGCTCCAGGATGCTTTCTTGAGATTTTGAAGGTAGGATTCTATGACCTCTTTAGAAGAAGGCTAAATCTTGCTCATTTCTTTTCTTTTTGTTTAGTTTCTTTTCAAAGAAACCCAGGATGATCTTTGCCCAACTTTATAAAGCAGGCTTCTTTTGAAAGAGACCTTTTAATCAGTATCCCCT
Source organism: Iguana delicatissima (assembly GCA_948472985.1). Classification (NCBI taxonomy): domain Eukaryota; kingdom Metazoa; phylum Chordata; class Lepidosauria; order Squamata; family Iguanidae; genus Iguana; species Iguana delicatissima. The sequence continues at coordinate 296,452 of CAOKZL010000945.1, forward strand.
TTTGACAGCAGGGGCTGCAGCCTTGCCAAGATATTTTTTTGCTATGAAGTCAACTCTGCATCAAAGTCCTTAATGATGCATACAATTTCACGGCAGGCCCCTTGGTTTCGATGTTATGACTGATCATGGCAGAAGAAATGCCCTTTCATTTTGCTGAGGTTGCACCGGAAGAGTCATACAGGGTGGAAAAAAAAATGCTACATGCAAATACACACACAGAGAACTTCTTCATCATCATCTTTTTTTCTTGTCATCTTCCTCCTCTGCCATAATTTTTTTCTTTCCCCAAAAACCACACCTGTCTGTCTGTGGAGTTTTTCTCCTACTGTGAAAATAAGTCAGACGTCCTTCTGCCTCCCTCCCCAGGCAGATGAGAACAGAAACTATGTTAGCCTCCACATTTAATAGTCTCAATAATACATTTGGAGAATGAATCTATTAAAAATAAAATAGGGAGATCAACTTCAAATGCTTTCCTTCTGTGCAGGCTGGAAAAGGAAGGGGGAGAGCTCCATCATGTTTTGGCTGTTGCATTTCTTCTAAGTCCTCCTCAAAATAGTTACCACCACACTTTTCATCTTAAAATAGTTCTTGACTTCCTTGCTATTCTAAATTAACAGAAAGAGATGTAAACATATTTGACACTAACTGAAAAGTGGCAGTATCTTCTTGGGAGAGATGCTTTGAGCTAGATTAACCCACAGTTTCATTAGTTAAATTAATTTTGTTTTAGAGCAATCTTTGCATTTCATAGATTTTATTGTGCTCTTTAACTATTTGCTCATGTCCTGGAAATTAAAGTTTGGTCAACAAAAAAATATTATCTGTACCCTTTCCACAGCTAAAAGATTTATATTCCAGCATCAGAAAGACAAATGGCCATCTGTTATTATTCAGTAGAATGAGGATCTCATGAATCTTTCAGTCTTTGAATACAAGGCACAGAGGCATCAACTTGGTATGGACACTTACTTAGATATATGGTTGTCTTCCTAAATAATTTCTCATAGATGGATTTTCATCTTAATGGGTGTATCCACACTACACAGTTATAGCACTTTGATACCACTAATTAATTAATTAATTAATTAATTCTATTTGTGTGCGGCTTTCCTCCTAGGGTGGGACCCAAGGTAGCTTCCAAAAAAAGGTGAAACATTAAAAAAAATTAAAACAATTAAAAGCATTAAAAACATATAAAATGATAAAAACCTACAACAATTTTAACTGCATTGCCTTCATTCTATGGAACCCTGGGATTTATCATTTGATGAGGTACTCAGAATTCTCTGCCAAAGAGCTCCAGTCAGTAGTTCAAGGGGAAGGTACTAGAAGATTCTAAGCTCTTTGCTAAACTACAAACCTCAAGATTCCATAGAATGGAGCTACAGTAGTTAAAGTGGCATCACACTGCTATAATTCTGCAGTGTGAATACATCTATTATGTTAGTTTATTGCTTTTAATTCTTTTTTCTTTTTTCCATCTCCTTTTTGCTTCCAATCCTGTATGATTTTTGCATAGTAAATAAAGCATGAAAAAAATGACCCAAGGTTTCAATTACTAGAAGACAGTATAACTCTAAAACTCAGTAGCAATGGCAGCTTATGGGAGAGAGGACCTCTTACTGTGACAAGGCCCTCTGCTTTGTATGAATAACACTCTACCCTTGATCCTTAGAATCTTTGGCCAAAAGGACTCTACTAGATTTACTCTATTAAACTCTAAGACAACCAAAAAGAAACCCAGAGATATTTTGCTAACTAGCACTGAAAGCTGGGCTTGGGAAAATTACTCTTCCCCCCACTATAGCTCTCAGGATCCCTAAGCCAACAGAGGGCTGTTCCGCACTACACTGCTATAGTGCTATTATTCCACTTTCAACATCCTGTGGAATTCTGGGGTTCGTCGTTTACTGAGGCTAAAGAGCTCTCTGGCTCAGAATTCTGATTGCCACTCCATAAACTGCAAACCCCAGTATTCCATAGGACGTTGAAAGTGGAATAATAGCACTATAACAGTGTAGTACAGAAAGGCCCATAGTCAGTGGTCATTTTGGCTTGGGGAATCTGGAAGTTGTTGTCCAAAAAATAAACTTCCTAAGCTTTGATTGGAAGCAGCAGGTCTGAAGTGATGCTCTGACTGATTATTCAACAGTACTCCTCCCTGAATTACTTCTTCTTCTTGCTGCCTGTACTCCCCTATTAAAATGCGAATAGAGATTAGTAGATTGTTGCAAGATTCACCAGTGGTGATGGTATATGGCGGCTTCTCCAATTTGGGCAATTTGCCCAAATCAGATAAAATGCCTCCCCCTGCCACCACCCCTTTGGTTTCCACTTTTCCCTTGGTTCCTCTGAGGCTGCGTGTGGCACAGCTTTGTTTATGTGTGGGGCCCGAAGTAAGAGGGAAGTTTGTTTGAATTACTCTTAGCAGGAAAGATCGATGTTTAAAATCAAACATCTGGGTACAGCCACGAAGACATTCCCTAACAGTAGATTCAGTGTTCAAGGTATAATATTTATAAAGCTGGGGTGAATGGTTACATATACCGTAGATGGAGGACAATTTGATATTTATGAAGTGCTGGGGTTTTATTTGGACAGGAATTTTGGTCATTATCCTTGCAAAGGGCCATTTATATACCATTTGAAAGTAAATCAATAACAAATTGGAATGTCATGTCTTTAGTGGCCACTTTCAAATGTGCTGCCGAGTGCCAGCGATGCTGAGCAGAATGTACCTTTAGGTCTGCCATGCATACTTGGATAGATGGAGAAGACTCGCTGTTGCAGTTACAAGGGCCTTCATAATAGCAAAGGAGCATCGTGGCTGTGCTGACTCTGTTGGTTATAAGGAGCTGATTACAATCTGTGTAAATATGACACAGCACCAAGTATTGATCTAACCCAGTGGTTCTTCACCTGGGGTCCATGTGCACTCAAACTATGATTGGAGATCAGGGTTTGAATCCCCACTCATCTATGGAAACCCAGTGGGTGACCTCAGGATTCTCTCAGCCTCAGAGAAGGCAAAGGCAACAAATCTTGGCAGGAAAACCCCCATGATAGGTTCGTTTTAGGATCAGCATAAGTCGGTTTTCAAAGGGGAGAGACATGATGTCTAGAAAGAACCTCCTCCTTTCAGTGACACTTTATTGTTCAGAGCCTTCAAGTTACCTCTGATTTATGGCAACCCTAAAGTGAACCTATCGCAGAGTTTTCTTGGCAAGATTTGTTCAGAGGCAGTTTGACTTTGGCTTCCTTCTGAGGCTGAGAGAATGTGACTGGCCCAAGGTCATGCAGTGTCTGAGCAGGGATTTAAATCTAGTCTCCAGAAATCTTTAATAAATAAATATTTGAATGGTTAAATAAATGTTTGAATATTTAAACAAATATTTATTTATTCATTTATTTATTTAACTCTCAATTTAAATATTTAAATCTTGAGTTAAGTCTTGAGAGTCCCTGGCAATAAATTCTATTTACAGGGGGTCCCTCCTAAAGAAAAGTATAAGAACCACTGATCTAAGCTCTATGATGCCCTCTCATGCTTTAACAGGAATGGCACCTGTAATGGGTCTGGGTGCTGGTTTTCTGCCCTGAGAATATACAGGATCTGAATAGACTGCCACCCTCCCTCCATCCAAAGAAATCCCAAACCAGAAGTGGCTCCAAACCATTCCACTTCTGGTTTTAAAAACTGGTATCTTTTTGATGATAAGCAGTGCCCCAACCTATTTAATGCTCTATTGCCTGCCTTGGACATATCCAGCAGAGGTAATGTGCTTTTTTTTGGCTGGAAAAAAGGAAATACAAGGAGTTTGGAGGGAAAGGATTGACAATAAAGGCCTTGTGAACCCAGTGCAACACTTGCCCATCCCTGCACGGTGAGGTAGCCTGGCTGGGAAATTGCCTTAAGTTGTTATGTGCCTTCGAGTTGCTTCCAACTTACGGTGACCCTAAGGCAACCCTGTCTCAGGGTTTTCTTGCCAAGATTTGGTCAAAGAGGTTTGCCCTGGCCTTCCTCTGAGGCTGAGAAGATGTGACTTGCCCAAGGTCACCCAGTGGGTTTCCAAGGCTGAGCAGGGAATTGGTTGTAGTCCAGCACTCAGACCATTACATCACACTCAATGCTCCAAGGCACCATGGGAAATAACAGTGATAACGTTGGTACATAAAGTGAACAGGAAGTGACCAGAAGTCACACCTGGTTATTAAAAAGACCTCTCCTGAGCCTAAAATGAACCTGGGGAGCTAAAAAGATGGGGAATATGCATCCTGTCCCTTAAAGGGTGTTTGAAGAATTTTGGGTAAATTTGTTTTAATGGGTTTTGGGGGTATTCAGTGGGAGATATGGTCTTGAGGGGAATAATAGAGCCCCCTAACTTCTCACAGTTGTCCACTTCTAAATTAGAGCATAGGTGAGAATTGTGCACCTCTCAGATGTTGTGAATTGCAACTCCCAGCGTTCCTCAGCATTGGCTATGCTGACTAAGGTTGCTGAGAGTCGCTATCCAAGAACATCTGATGGCTGTACAATTTCCACCCACCCCAAGTTAGACCTCAAAGGGAATTCCCAGGAAAGTCATACATACTGCAACTAGCCACAGTCCTGAGTTTGCAAGACCCAAGGAGGGCAGTTGATGCCTGTTCAGGTCTCAATTGATGCCGCCTACTAAAATACCTATGGTATGTGTGTGTCTATAAGTTAAACTTGACTTGATGGCAGATAACAACAGCAGTTTCCTGCCCGCCCTTCCTGTGGGTCATTCCAATAAGTCCTTCACCACAGTGTCGGAGAAGAACTATCCACATGCCTTCCATTTTCAGGCTGCAACATAATAATAATCTCATTGCTGCTTGTTCTAAGAGTATTGGACATGGCAAAGACCCACTAATGCTACCTGTGAATTGGAATTTGCCTATCTTACTCAGCCAAAATCTTCCAATGATATTAATGAGAATTTTGGCTCAAGATGAGACAGCTGCCATTGGGCTCCCATCCATTAAATGCACTTTGCAAGATCTCTGTCTTAGCTTCCCCTCACTGTGGGTTAACATTTCCTCTGCTAGAAGGAGAGGTGGGAGGGCCATCCTGACATTGCCAAGTTTGGGGGACATCAGATCCACTCACCTGTCGAATGACAGATAATTATATCTGGCAAGGCAAACAACTGTGAGCCAACGTGAAAATGAACGAAACAGAAACACTCCTTGGATTGCCTCCTCCAGTTGCAAAATGGTCTATGACTGGAGCCTGTCATTATTTTATTTTATTTTTAAAAAACTGATCTACAAGTCTTTAAAGATAAGAGCTTCCAGAACGTTATTGGCATTTCTGCTCTTAAGCCAACTTCCTTTCTCTTTCTTGGGAGGGGGTCAACTTTAAAGAGAGCATTAAGCGAATGGCTAATGGAATTAAGGGTATAATAATAGAAGGATATAGTGAGACAATTGTATTAACAAAAAATAAATCATGTTGAGTGTAAGGTAAGTGTTTTTTAATTGATTGATGGGAAAGATGCTCCGCAGGGTTTTCTTTTCCCTCCACCCCTTGTTATAAGGATGGTCGGCCATTTACCTCCCAACTAGTGTGAAGAGCCAAAAGGAGGAGTAGGGTGGGAGGGGGCAAGTGGGAAGAGGAAAGAGAAAAGAAAGTAAGAATATTATACACCGGGGAAATAAATTATTCAGGGAAGATAGCCCATTTTGTGCTGACATCACTAATGTGAAAACGCATTAAATCTTTGACACCGGCTTCATTCCTGGGAGGCTGGAATAGCTGCAGCGAGGTGTTAGAGATTATAATGCTATGCCTCCGACTTTGACTTCCTTTTTGTGCCACAAATGGCTTTCCAAGGTGATTGGATAAGTGGGGATTCAGCAGATATGATAAATTCTGGAGCTAAAAGTTTGTAGCTAAAGAGGTCTCTGGTTAAGACAATGCCTATTAAGAGTCCACTCCTATACGTAGCATCACACCGGCTAACAGAATCCTGTTGTAGTCTTACACTGGCGTAAAAGCTCTTTTACCACATTCTTGAAGGTTATGTCAAGGTGCCATTCTGCCTAACAGGGTGGCTTCCTATTCAAGTTGTGCAAGTCCTCTTTGCTGTTGTTCACCTTCAAGTTGTTTCTGATTTATGGTGACCCTAAGGCAACTTTATCATGGGGTTTTCTCAGCAAGATGTGTTCAGAGAGCGTTTGCCATTGTCTTCTTCTGAGGTAGCGAGAGTGTGACTAGCTCAAGATCACCCAGTGGGTTTCCATGGCTGAGGGAGAATTTGAACCTTGGTTTTCCAGAGTCTTGGCCCTTTCCGCAGGAGGCGAGGGAATTGCTCTGTGCTGTTACCTACCGCTTCTTCTGGGGTCCGAAGCAACACGGACTGTGCCTGAAGCCCTTCTGCAGGGCTCCTCTTTGCTCCAGGGTGAATCAGAGCAGTGTGAGGTCTGTAGATCTGCACTGCTCCGGCTTCCAAAATGGTGGCTTCCAGCTTCCAAAATGGTGGCTTCCAGTTTCCAAAATGGCGGCTTCCGGCTTCCAAAATGGCGGCTTCCAGCTTCCAAACTGGCGGCTTCTGGCTTCCAAAATGGTGGCTTCCAGTTGGTTGTGGGTCCTGACCAACTGCTGAAGCTCACCATGCCTAAAGCCTGCCCTCCGCAGATCGCAGGCTTGCATTGGTGTGAGCCTGCAAATTTGCACAAGGGAGCAGGAACGCAATGGTGCGTTCCAGGAAAATACAGACTTGTTTTTTGCGGTCTTTAGAAAACACGCTGGAGAACCACTTGGGGTTGTTTTGGAGCGGACTGAGGTGCAGATCTCCAGTAAGTAGCCCGCTCCTAGCCCGCTCCAAGGTGCAGACAACCTCCGTGAGAGGACACACTGCCCCATTCTAATTGCCTGGTGCGGAAAGGGCCTTTGTCTACCACTCAAATCACCATGCACATAATCCAATATAAAGTTGTTGATGTCCATCCCAAGACCCATACCATACTGTCAGGCTTAATTTGTTGCATGAGACTCAGAGGGTTTTGTCTCTACATCTTATTCATGTACGAAAGTTATTTATTTCTTTGTTGTTCTTTTTCTGGAATGGCAGTCTGCTTTTCATATACTGGGGCATTCTCTTTCTCTTGCTTATCTGTAATTTCAGACTCAGCCTGGGTTTCCTTCCTCTGTTCAGAAATTGAAATCAAAATTCCAATTCTGCCAGCTTTCTGAGGCCCTTTGCCATCAACATGAGTCTGAGAAATCCCATTGGAGCATCTACTGGGCCCTGGCATGGTACAAACTACAGTGAAGCATGGTGATCAGCACTCTTTCTGTTGCCTGAGTTTTTACAATACCCAGAATTCTTTTAAGATCAGGAGTGGAGCGTGTCCAGAGGAGGGCGACCAAAATGGTGAAGGTTCTGGAAGCCATGCTCTATGAGGAGTGGCTTAGGGAGCTGGGTATGTTTAGTCTGTAGAAGAGAAGGTTAAGAGGGGACATGATAGCCAGTTTTAAATATTTGAAGAGTTGTCATGTCGAGGAGGGAGTGGGCTTGTTTTCTGCTGCTCCAGAGACTAGGAAAAGGAGCAATGGATTCAAGCTGCAGGAAAAGAGATTCCACCTGAACCTCAGGAAAAACTTCCTGAGGGTCAGAGCTGTCGGCCGTGGAATATGCTGCCTCAGAGTGTGGTAGAGTCTACTTCTTTGGAGGTTTTTAAACAGAGGCTGGATGGCCATCTGTTGGGAGTGCTTTGGTGCAGGTTGCTGCATGGCAGAATGGAGTTGGACTGGATGGCCCCTGTGGTCTCTTCCAGCTCTATGATTCTATGGTTACACCAGTGTAAGTACTTTTTCAGATATTGTATAAAGAGGCATCCAGTGCTTCTTTTTGCAATGCTGTTTCTTGGCCATTAAGTGGTGGCTGGATGATGCCAGGCACAGCCCCGGCCCAAATGACCACTGATTCACCATTAGAGTGTACAAGGAGAGCTCCTTTGCACCATTGCTTGGCTTTCAGCCATTGCCTTCCTCGTATTCCTTATGCCCCACCAGCATCAAATAGGCTCTCAGCATATATTTTTAACTATGTCACATGCAGCCATTGGCTTTAAACAAATTTACTTCTACCATTAACCAAAGGGGGTCCAGATGGCCAATTCCACTTCTGTCCATTAAAGACAATAACCCTAGCTGAGCTCTTTCATAACATCCATAGTTCATCCCTAGAGACTACTCTCACCTTACATTGACTCAAGAAATGGTACATTGATGCAATCAGTTCATGTCTAATATTCTTGATTTGTCATCTCTTGTTAGTCCTTGAAGCATTAACTCTAGGTGAAGAGATCTATAGAACAATGACCTCAGAGATATGGTGACTTAAAGTGGGAAAACTTGGCCAATTGAAAGCCTCAAATTCTCATACTTTTGATTTCTCCTGAAATACAAATATAGCTGCATTTGTATGCAGTGGACGTGCCCGTCTCTCCACAAATAGTTGGTTATGTAAGAGCTGATGGTTAAGCATGTAAATAGATGGTCCCCAGTTCCAATCTCACCTTAAGGCTGAACTTGCTCAGTGGCCTTAGGTATGGCTCAGCACCATTAGTTATTCAATCAGTCTCTCATGGAATGATATAGGACAAGATCCTACACTGGAGTTGTGTAGCATAAATCTCTGTTTGTGGAGCTGCATACTAAATAAATTCCATGCACCCATTGTGTTAGTAGCAAGGTTGCACAACTGAACAAAGATATTGTGTGGGCAGCCAAATAGGCAAGGAAACGCACACATGCACCAGTGCCCAGTAGCACCCCACATGCAACTCTGTTTCTACATCCTTGAAATGACCATCCACCTCAAGGTTTTTCTATGATTAAACACTGCATTTAGTCTCCCAGGAAAGTCTCTGGATTCTCAGTTACAGAGACCAGTTTAGACCAGTGGTAGGCAAAATGCAGCATGTGAGACACATGTGGCTCTCTTGATTGTTTCTGTGGCTCCCAGGCCCCTCTAGGAGTAGATTTTCCCCAATGTCTTCTAGGGCCTGTTGAGGGCACTTCCACCATGTTTGTGGTTCCCCTGGCTGTTTAAGGCCAAGGGGAAGCTCTATTTCTTTAAACTGGAGGTGAGTTTTGGTCACTTCCTTTTGCTAAAAAGGCCTCTTCTGGGCCCAAAATAGGTCCAGAAAAGCCATAAATAGATAAATAAATAAATACATACATAAGTAAATAATAAATAAACAAGCAAGCAAAATGCTCCAAATCTCCTAGAGGCCATTTGGTAGCATTTTATTTTATTTTTTGCAATGAGCATGGAGTGGAGTGTGTGTCTATGCAGTCCTCCAAGGTCTCTGGTGGGACCTTTTAGCCTGCCACAGTTGCCCATCCCTGCTTTAGACAATGAACAGGCACAGTTTATCAACTGAAGCCAAATCAGGTTGTTTTACTTGGTGTTGGTGAGGTTAAACCCTTGGAAAAATAGTTCCCAGCCTATGATGAACAAGAATTGGCTTCTTCTCATATTGGGGAGGACGCAGTGAATACGCTACAGACTTTAGTTGGGACTGTCCATGATGCTGAAGCTATTTTAGGGATAAGATTCAACACCTTGGATAGTTCCTTTAAAGTTCAACCATGAGCTCATAGAATCATAGAGCTGGAAAGACCACAAGGGCCATCCAGTCCAACTTCCTGCCACACAATCAAAGCACTCCTGACAGATCCAACTATTGTTGAAAAACCTCCAAAGAAAGAGACTCCAGCACACTCCGAGGCACCGCATTCCACTGCTGAATGGCTTTGACCATCAGGAAATTCTTCTTACTGTTTAGGTAGAATCTCTTTCTCTGTAGTTTAATCCATTGCTCCATGTCCTAATTTTTGGAGCAGCAGAAAGCAAGCTTGCCCCATTTTCCATTCTTTCAAATATTTAAATGTGGTAACTGTGAGAGACTTTTTACAAATTAGTGTTCATAAAATGAAGAATCTTGGTAGAATGTTTTTGTTCAGCTGGATGTCTGGTCATGGTAGTGTTACCTTGAAAATCTGGGGGTCCCAGAGGGACACCTCAATATGCTCCAAATGATGGGGAAAGTAAGCTCAACGGAGCACAAGCAACAGCAATGTGAGAGGCAGGGTAACCTAGAGAGATCTTTTACCCAGTTTTTACGGGGTCAGGCTCAGTCAGAAATCACACAAAAAAGTCCAATGAATGACTTTATTGAACAGTAACAACTCTCATCAACGCAAACACACACACACACGCATCCAAGGAGTAAAAGAAATAAAGATTGGAAATAAGATAGAGTGTTATCACTGTTTGCTAGCCCAACTTTGGAAGATATTAGATATCATTTTTGATATCACAATTCGGCCCCATTATTCCACCCTCGGCCAAGTGTTTGCGAGGCCCCCGGACAAGCACAGAACTAGGCATGGCCATTGATTCTCCACCCAGGCGCTCCAGACTCAGCTGGATCGTCGCTTTAGGAGACCTCCTGAGACAAACACCTCATTAAGGATGCACGCTGATACAAAGAACTCCCTGCCCCGAGCAGGCAACTTGACAAATAATACGCTTAACTGTCAAGTACACTGCATCTGCATACTGGCCATTCCATTGTCTATTCAGAACTAACTCAATCATGCTAAATTCTGACCTTTCGGAGACATTGTCCTGTGCCCAAACCTCATTGTTCTTCCCCAAGTACAGACTAGCCTACGGTCATATTTTCCTTATAAAAACCCCTGATTCCGAGACCTTCCTCGGATCGCTCCAAACTTCCATCAAGCCTTGCTGCCACTTCGTCTGCCGAGCTTTCCCCTCAGTCTCATTCAGAGACTGTGCACCTATGGATCTCTGCAGTGGTCTACCCCGGGCTTAGGACAGGTGTAGTATCACCCAATTCAACAATCCCTCTCAAAATTCCTCTATACTGCTACCACCTTTATTTTCTATAGTTACTTGTGTGAGTGTGTTGCATATACTGTCTGCTTATATTTAATAAAATCACAGTTATTATTTCATATTTGGTGTGCTTCTTGGCTTGGCCTGACCCAGTAGACGTTGGGTTTAAAGATTCCACTGTGTTACCCTGCCTCTCATTGTGCTAACTTGTGCTCTGATCTAATTTTCCCCACCAATAGTTTAGCATGTTTGGAGTCCCTTGCAGGACCCCCAGTAAACAGGGTAACAAGAGGGATTGTTGAAGGATTCGTAGTTTGGGTGGTACTGCACCTTTTCCTGAAGTTCTTGGTCCAGGAGGCAGTGAAAGAAACGGAACTCAGCGAAGAGATGCTGAGAAGATTGCACGGTTATCGGGAGGGGGGAGACCAGTCAGTTGGTATGACCAGGAGGCATCCTCTTCTCTAAACTAGTCCAAAAACAGGGACTATTTGTAGGAAAAAAGGCAAATCCTCTCCCAGGGAGAACAAAGGGGACAGCAACGGAAAACAACTTCACACCAGCACCTTCTTTGATATCGGAAGATAACAAGGAGTTATCCAAGTATCAGGATCTTCTGCTGCTTTGAGGCTGTGGTGTGAGTTTCTGGAAATAGATTTGGCCTGATAAGATTTTATTGCTTCCAGTGCCCAACTTTATTGGACAACTCTTACTCCCTTCAAGCTGGCTCCTTAAAGGCTGATGACCTTTTGTCCTCCGTGGGTTAACACAGCTTGAGGTCTCCTGTGGCCACGTGAGTGGGGAGTTTACTGGCCTGACCTGGTTCATTCGATTGTACAACCGTTGTTGCCTACGTGCTCATCCGGGTGACCTCTCTGGTGGGTTAGATTAATTTTATATCAAAGTTGTAGACCCCAGGATAGAGTTTACCAAGGGGGTAACAGTAGCAAGACATAGCAACATTTGACAGTGAGGAACTTTTATTGATAAACTTAGAACCTATGAGATACCCATCTAAAATTCTCTTACACACTCCATTCATCTCACTGGCTTAAAAGTTATTTTAATGTTTCAACTGAGGTTGAAGCAGATGCCACTAGATGGCATTCCGCTGAACTGAGATTTTTCCCCTTAAAGAAATGACAAGCAAACAAACAAACAAACAATAGGCTCATGTCTGGGTTCTTCTTTACTTAATTTCTAAGAAGTCAAAAGAAAAATGAGAGATGAGAGGTCATCTGGAGCCTGAAGGAAAAAGACTTAGAATTAAAGAATTCTGAGGAGGGCAGGAATTTCACTTTTGTACAAGAATGGAATGAACTTCACAATCACATGACACAAATAACTACTCCTGGTTACCTCCTGATTGTTCATTTAATTTAGGGTTGGGAAGATGGTTTCTCCTCCTTCCTGTCATTGTTAAATGGTTGGGGGTCAGAAATCCTTGCAAATCCACTGGTAGATTAGGAGTGGGGCAAGTGTAATCCAAACTCTTTTTGGTGCTCTAAGCTTTCAACCCCCTCATGTTCCCCTACACCCCGCTTTTTCAAGTGAAAAGATGCCCTAAAAGATTTCCCTTTGGAAAGATTGGCTCTTTCACCTTCATAACTTTGTTTGGTGAGGACACAGGAGGGTGCCTTCTCAGTGGCTGCTCCCACTGAATTCTCTCTGAAGGGACGCCTAGCTGGCCCTCTCTCTGTTCTTTTTTCACCAGAGCTCCAACAGCTGTGGATTTGTTAAGAACAACCTCCAAATCCCCTTAAAACATCCAAACAAACTCAGAGGTAGCAATCAAAAGTGACTTTTGGCTGGTGCAGCCTATATGACACTTGGCCTTTTGATGTCTCAAGGACAGAGTATGGTAATGTTCTCCTCCTCCTCCTCCTCCTCCTCCATCACCACAACCACTATTATCACCACCATCATCTTTATTTATATCTTGCTTTTTCCCCAGTATTGGGGTTCAAAGTGGCTTACAAATTCAAAATGATGACAAAGTATTTTAAAATATTCAAAAAGTCAACAGTATGATAGAATTAAACTATTAACAATATTGCAACAATTTAAAACATATTTTTAAAAAGCTGTAAAGCAGGTAAAACAGTACAGTTTAAAGCAATGCAGCAACCTATCACAAACGCTTTCCTTCTTGCCGGCTGCTCCCACTCTCTGGAACTCCCTTCTGTGGGAGGCTAGGGTGGTCCCCTCCCTGTTTTCCTTTCACCAGCAGGCAAAGACCTTATTTGTTTAAGCAAGCTTTTAATGTGCAAGCTGGGGAGCTTCTTATTAGAATGTTTTATTTATCTTTTAAAACTTTTGTATGTTTTAAAACTGATTTTATAATGTTTTATGTTGTGATTTTAACTCTTTTTAGATTTTCCTGTGAAGGATTTTTAATTGACTTTCTCTTGCAGCTGTCTTGAGTCCCACTCTGGGAGAAAGGCAGCATATAAATGAAACAAACAAACAAACAAACAAACAAACAAACTGCTGCTGTTTTGAATGTCCCTGTGCTTATCTTGCATATATTTCATTTAAGCTTTAACATCCATTGCCACACTTGGCACCCTTTCTCATTTTTTTCCTATGTGGCCCCACTATTCACATTTTTCCTCCATACCTTTGTTCGGTTATGTCTGCCAAGGGAGGATAACAGTTCATGTGTCTTATAAAAGTGGCCTTTAGTCCATGAAATGCATTCCAAGAGAAATTTGTTTATCTATAACGTGCCATAAGATTTGTTTGCTGGTGTTCTCACAGGATTTTGGGATTTGTAGTTTTCTGAGGAAAGCCTAGTGACTCTCTAAGAGAGATTTCCTGGTAGTCTAACAAAAAGAATTACTGCCCAGCTTCTATAGTGAAAGCCCTGATGGTTATATTAGTATAGTATCCATCTAAGTCTGTATTCTCAGTGTGTAGTCTGCTAAAACCTTTGGGACTGTTTGAATTCTGCTGAGGTTTTGGCTTTGGTGATATCCCATGGCAAGGTTAATTGAGTGAAAAAGTATTTCCACTCATCACTTTTGCGTTCATGCCCTTGTCTTGACCTTGAGAATCTTCTTGTTCTTGTGTAATGAAAAGAGATAAAAGAGTTCCCAGACCACCTATACTGGCTATTGTATGATATTCTGTATTCCAGCTCTGCTTACCCATTTCCTCTCAAAAGCAAACATTTCAGTAATTTTCCTCTCTCTCTCTTTTTTTTTATTGTGCCTGTCACCTTTCTTCAAACACCTTCTTTTCCTCCTAAATACCAAAGTATGCTTTATGTTCTCAAATGATTGTCTTGTTTCACCTTGAATCTGCTGGGGAATCTGAGGAAGGCATGGAGCTAAATGTCTTTGCCTGTACATCACTCCATCATACCTGTAAAATGTTTCTAGAACTTTCAAAGGAAGATCATGGTGAGCATGCATCACTTGCTGGGGCTTCAGCTGCCTGTACATTTGATATTTAAACTTAATAAAATATGTTCTCCCCCCCCCCCCTTTCCCAAAAAGTGTAGGGCAGTCCTATGCCTGTGCATTGAATTCAGTGAGGCTACTCCCAGGTAGGAGATTTTGGGATTGCAGCCTCAGGCTTGCACCCTGTTAGCGACATATGCAAGTGTGAGTTCACCTTATGCTTCTGGTATTTTTTTTTTGGGGGGGATCATTGCAGAGGTTGGTATTCCTTTTCTCTCTCCACAATAACCAAGGCTCCCTCCCAGGACTTGCAAGGTTGCTGCAATAGTTGCTCCCAATGGCCATTCCATTGCTGGTGGAGACCAGAGGGGACAGGAGAAGCATCTGGCGTTATCTCGCCTTCTGCCTTCTCCTGCTACTTATAATGAATCCTTGTGCCCTGTACAAATCTGGCACTTTTTACCTCCTTTTGATTTGTACATTTTTCATATGAAGGCAGATATTTGTGCTAGGCTAATTTTAGGTAAGCAATTCCCCCACGTGTATTCTGAGATGGTCACAGGTGCCACCCAAGGGCACTTGAGAAGTTGGATCTTCATCAGTTCCATTATGAATTGACCATACCCTCACTTCCTGGACAAATGTGGAGATTGGGTCTAAACTATCCACACTCTTTAAATATTCCAATACAGTTCTTAGGTTTAAAACAAAACTATTTAAGTGCCTTTAATAATGCACAGTTTGAGAGAAAATGCAATTGGAAATAGACATCTTTAGAAATAAATTTGTTCAGAGTTTTTTTAAAAAACAAAACTTTGTTAGTGTTGTGCCAGATGTTCTGACTGGAATACTTTAAACTACATTTATAGGGTATGAGGTGGGATAAAACGGGGGAAGGCAGAAGTCAATTCAAATGTTAATCCCAAGTAGAATAGATCCATTAGATCCTGCACAGGGAAACATATCTACAACATAGCTGCATCTCTGTAGCTAACTTTCCTGATCTTTCCTCAAGGCTCCTCCCTAAACTGCAAACCCCAGGATTCCATAGGATGTTGAAAGTGGAATAATAGCACAATAACACTCTAGTGTGGAAATGGCCAAAATGGAATCATAGCACTAAGATACCACAGTGTGAAAGGCTCCCAGTAGAGGTTTCTTTTTAAGGAGAAGGGAAAAGAACATTTTATGTTGAAAGACTACAACAGATAGGATTCAAATTTTATAAAAGAGATAAAGAAAATGTCCTGGCTGAGGGATTTTGGGAGTTGCAGTCCAAAAAGTAATATTTCCAAGCTCTGAATAAGATGACCAGTTTATTTACCTGACAATCACCAAATCAAACCATATTTAGTGATACTTAGTTTAATGCAAATATACTTAGGCTTGGAGATTTAGAGTTTGTACTGATTTGCTGTTTTAATATCCCCCTATTATAACAAGGGGAAAAAACTATTAAAGAAAAGTAAACGGAGCGGTGTCTGTGTTTACAGTTCTAAATTAGTTTTTGCCATTCAGGGTGGGAAAAAAAAGATGTTGCATTTTATGCAGACAGTTCACAGAAGATGTCAATTGAGTTCACTCCAGTAGTAAGACAAACAGTATTAGGAACTGTTAAAGAAGAAATGAAGAAGGCTATGAAAAATATCACATAGTTACTATATAAATTCATTGCTACTCCACATTTCATGTAATGTCTATGCTCCTAACATGGCTGAGAATGTATTGGCATTGAAAAGGATGTTGCATGAAAGTGAGAAGAATTCTTATTATTGGAAGGGCTGCTGGAAGGACCATGGAAGTAATGCACATGAAATCCTTTGAAAACTAAAACAAACATGTCTGATTCAGATCAAGGCAACTTCCCCCTGCCATTTATTTATTAGTAGAAAATTGATATGCTGCTCATCTGGTGCTTATGTTCCACTCAGGTTGGCTAATGAAGACCAGCCAATACAATACAATATTATAACAGATAACAATTAAAATGTTTTTTAAAAATTGCAATATAATAAAAATGAATAGATGCATTATATTAAATATAAATACTGGATTAAAAATGCATTTGGTAAAACAAGAACATGACAGCCATGTTCAAATATTTGAAAGGATGTCATATCAAAAGAGAGAACAGGCTTGTTTTCCATAACGGGCTTGTTTTCCATGGCTTCAGAAACTAGGATGAGGAGCAATGGATTCAAACTACAGGAAAAGAGATTCCACCTGAACCTCAGGGAGAACTTCCTGATGGCCAGAGCTGTCCGGCAGTGGAATATGCTGCCTTAGAGTATGGTGGAGTCTCCTTCTTTGGAGGTTTTAAACAGAGGTTGTATGGTCATCTATTGGGAGTGCTTTGCTATGCGTTCTTGCGTGGCAGGAGGTTGGACTGGATGGCCCCTGTGGTCTCTTCCAACTCTATTATTCTATGATCGTATGATTCTATGATTCTAAGAGCCTGCCTAAATGAAAAAGATTTTTGTATACAGTCATTCCTCCACAGTCGCTAGTGTTAGGGGCACAGGACCCCCATGAAGGTGGAAAAACCATGAATAACTCTAGGCCCTCCCAAACCATATTTAACACACAAAAAAGTATGATCATCATATTCAAGCCACCATGGATTCCTTTGAGACATGGGGGTTCCTTCACAAGGCAGAAGTGGCTGGCTGGTGAGGCTTACTGCCACCTCCACTGTTGCCCCACACCATTTTTAATAGGGACTTACAAGCCTTGTTTGCAGTTTCTCCGTCTCACAAGGCTTGCAGTCTTTATTAAAAATGGCAGAGGAGGCAGCAGAGGTGACAGCAAATAATCCGTGAATAATCAAATCCGCAAAGATGAAACCCACAAATGACTGTATATGTGTAAGTATGGGTGAGGACGGTATACAGCCAAATAATATAGGAAACAGACCCAGCTTAGGCTTCTAAAACAAACATTACCACAGTTTAGCTGTAGGCACAAAGAAAGCCCTTTTCCTCATACTGACTTTTGAAGTTCTGGTCATGTTGATATTATGATACATATAATAGCAAACGGTTATCATAAGATGGACTTATGGTATCCTAAGTGCTATGGATTCACATGGATGACTGAATTTGGCTCAAAAAAACCTAGCTTCACATTGTAGCAGCAACTCAACCAAACTGTTTCTGAGGTGCTGGAAGTTGAAATACTGGGGAATGACATCTGCAGTACATTCCAGGTTGTGGGGTATAAACTTATCGAAACAGTTGGATCTGCCTACTTATCAACTCACCATTCAACAGTTGATTAAATGGGCATGCTGGCCATTAGGTTCTTTATGATAAAGAAGCAAAAACAAAATTCTCCCTCATCTGTACTGACCCAGTTCAACAATACAGTTATTCCCAATATCTCAGCCTGTCATGCAAATTGAGAAGTGCTTCAGGGAAAAAAGGGGTGACAACCCTAATTCAGCATCAGGTCAAATATTGTGGGATTCAGACCCCAGATTTCTGTGAGTTGATCACTCAAAGCTTTAGGTGAGTGAATCTGTCAGCTTTGCTTTTCCTCCAATTCCCCAAATCTTTTAAACCCATGTTTTCTCATCCTAAGTAGGAAGAATTTCAAAAATGCTGTAAAATCCTTTTAAAGGATACAAATGAAATTCCCACCCATCCCTAGGTGTAAAGCTTGGATTTTGGCTGAGAAGCCATTTTGATAGGAAATCCTATCAAAAGGAGAAAGGAGAAAGAGGAGAAAGAGAGAAAGAGTTCAATATACTACTGCCTTGCTCAGGCTAGAGGGGCAAGGAGGGCAGGAAGAAGAGTTGTTTAATTTTTAACAAACTAACAAGAGCAATGCCAACTCACTAGGCCACCCTCTTTTGCTTTCTCCTGGCCAGAACCGGTGCTTACATGAAGTTTTTAAAATATACCTTTATAGAATAACCCACCCCTGCTTTCTCAGGCAGCCCTCCCTGCCATTCTTCTAGGTCCACCTGCTGCTTCCATCCATTCTTCCTGGGGTTTTATTTTCATTAACTACTTTTCATCAAGAGTAAGTTGTCCTTAAGCATAGGGGCCAGGAGCAGTCTCACGCAGAGAGAGAAGTGTTTTCTGCTGTGTCAAATTGGCCCCTCTCTGGCCTTTCAATTCCACTAAAATGCAAACCAAAGTGAACACATGGTGGGCAACACTTTCCCCCAAAAAGCATATAATGGTCTCCAAGATAATCCAAATGACCATGAGTGCTGATGACCTAACTCCACTTAACCTGAGCTGTCAATTGCTGGGACAGCCTCCTAGTAGATAATCTTTTCAGCAGTTCAGCACTGTGGGTACAATTGAAAAGTACCAGCAGGGGAGAGAAATATAGCCCATCTAACCTCCAGGAGAGTAGACCAAGATTTGCCTCAGAGAGGCTTTCCTGCAGAGCCTTAGACAACATTTCATTTGTGGTGGAGTTTGTCTACAGAAGCAAATGTTTGCCTATTCTAGAGTGAGTAGCTGTTGTAACAACAGATCATGAGGAATGAGCAAAGGCTGCAAATTCATTCTGTACAAGGCTAAGTCTCTCTACCCCAATGTGGTGAGGAGAATCCTTCACCTCAAGTGGAAAAACAGGACAGGTGGCAAATAGTGTCCCTACTGCTAAGGCAGAGTTTGGATAAGTGACTTTGGAGAATGAAAACTTTTAGAATGTACCAACCAGCAGCGCCAGTTATTATGTTGGCTGATTGATTCTGGGAGTTCTTACCTTAAAAAGTGACTTTTCCTCTCCTCTTTTTCTTCTACCACCTTGCTAGAGCAGGTGCTGTATTTGGCTTGGCAAGAGAGTTGGTTAACTAGCTAGTGGCAAGAAAATTATTTTAACTAGCTAGCTAGTTAGTAGCATTAATCTGGTGCCTCTTAGGCCATCAGGGCCTCCAAGATAATTTACAACAGGAAAGTTGTTGGTGAGGCTGTCCCTAGCAGCCATCCACTCATTCTCTCTTTCACTCTGAGGACTCCCTCAGAACAAATGAGACTAGCTTTTCGGAGAGCTTGGTCAATTCAAATGCCTGGCTCTGAGGGCATCCTACTACAGAAAGAGCCATTGTAGGAGAAGTGAAGGACTGCCTGTGTCCAAGGAGAGGCAATGGTGATGGGGGATGGTATGCAGGGCGACAAAGGTGGCTGGAGTGTGTCTTCCCATCTATGGAGGTAGAGTAGTTTGCATTGCTATTGATGTGATAAGAATTTCCAGCAGAGTCTTGCAAAACTGAGGCTCATGAAAACTTTAAAAATGTGTGCTGGTTTTCAGGAATTTGGTGTTCGATATCTAAAAATAACCTCAGATTTGCTCCATCAGGTACAGTTTTCTCACAACTTACTTCAATGTTTTTATGTCATAATACATGACTGAATGAAATTAGTAGTGAAAAATTACTGCATGAAACCTATTTTGTGTCCAGGTCTGAATCTATTTATTTCCGAAAACTATAAAACTTTATAAAACACTTTAATGCGTTGATACAAAACACAAAAACCTTTCTGGCCTCTAGTTCTCTGCATTGGTTCTCTTAAAACGGAGAGTGCTTAGGAGCTTTGGGCAGTATGATTCACTAGGTGCCTACTCAGAAGAAAGCCCCCCCCATATCAGTAAAATTTCCTCCTTTTTGTTTTTATAAGAGGGGTGATTTGGGGGGATGTGTATGTGTCTCAGACCTGAGGAGAGAAGGCCCTGCTCCTGTTTCCAGAGAATGCACCCACTGACGTGGTCCCCACTGTACATCTGCCGTGCCACAGACTCCTTGTCCTGGATTCAGGAGGTGGGATGACTTTATGGGAGAAGGCAGCAACAGCCTTCTCCAACAGTAATGGGGGAAAAAGGTGGAGAATGGAGACAAGTTGGAGCATTCAATCTGCCTACAGGCCTCTCCTGCTATTTAGTGACAACTCACTCTTTCAACCAGAACGAATTGTATTCAGAACCAGAATTTCTATTCTTGTGAGAGCCCTGGTGGCGCAGTGATTAAATGTCGGTACTGCAGCCTCAAGGTTGTGAGTTTGATCCTGCTGGGCTCCAGGTTGACTCAGGTTGATAAAATGAGTACCCAGCTTGTTGGGGGGAAATAGCTAACACTTTGTAAACCACTTAGAGAGCATTTAGCTGATAAGTGGTATAGAAATACACTTCATATTGCTGTATATTTGATGTGCGGGCCACTCTTTCGTCATGTTTGTGTGACACTTTTGTGACCACATGCTGCTTTTTCCTCTCAGTCAACTCAGTGCCATCTTGTGGACAGTACTGTATACTGTAGAAGTCATTCGTGATACATCTCTTGTCTTGGACAGTATTTGTCCTCATAGCTCTTATATTTATGCCTATAATACAGTATTTGTGCTTATAATACACATATACAGTAATAATATATAGTGATATATAGTGCATTTTTTGCCTAATTAATGCATCCTCACTGTATAAATGCTCCGAGTCTCCTGGGTTCTCTCTTTTCCCCCTATTCTGGCTGCAGTAAATATTGTCCCACCCTTGCTTTTGTGTTGTGGTTGTTGGGAACTGTCCTGTCTAGCTCCTGGGATGGAGGCATGACAGATGCCTGTGCTCAGAAGTGAGTCCCACTGGCTTCAATGGAACTTAGGTCCTCCTGAATTCTGCGGGTATCTCTTCTACCAGAGAGGGAGTGAGCAAGGGACTTTGGGGTGGGAAGCTGCTGTTTCTACCTGACAGCTCCCATGAGGTGGAGGGCTGTACCGACACACACATCAGCCAGAACTTGTGGTCTTATTTTGGCTGGCATGTAGGCAGCAGAATGATGTGTGTGTTGGGGGTGGGACTTTGCTAGTGAGGTAGAAGGTCACCAGGTAGTACAGAAAAAGAAAAGGAGAAAGATGCCAAAACCCATGCCCCCAAAGGGGCAACTCCAGCTAGAACAAAAAAATAAGTTATTTTTTTAAAGTATTAATGAAAAGGTGCTGTTGATGGCTGTGCTCTAAGGGACTGGAAACTAATGGTTACCAAAGACAGCTTGCAACATGTAAATTTCAAATTTAAAGCTGGGAAGAATAGAAATAGCTACTGTAACTCTAGTTCTGTTAAGACTGTCGCACAGAAAATATTTACAGCTTCTGTGCTACCAAGATACACTACATCTCTGCCATATTCTATGAGAACAAACAATAATAGTTCTGGTAGCAGCAGTACGAAACACATGAGCTCAGTCTTCAGTGAGATAGAATAACCTTCTTCCCTTTCCACTGGAAAAAAAAATACAAGCGTGAGGTCAAAAATCTGCATATTTATGAATGAGGGATCAATTATGAAGATAAAAGCATGCCTTTATTGATCACAGGGTGCTCTGTGCAATTAAAATAATAAAACTAATTAATATTGCAACATTAAAAAGTCAGTGCTTGCCGAAAGGGATCAAGCACGCAATGGGCATGAACACTGACTTGGTGCCATGTCTGTCTGAGGTGTGAATTTTGTGCCATCAGCTAACCATAAGTGATGACATTTCTGCTCATGACAGATTGCTACAAAATGGCTCCATGAGAAGTTACGCCACCTGAAAAGGAATTCAAGAAGAGAAAGCTTCTAGTGAAACACAAAGGATTTCCACGAGACACACTGTAATGATTCCAGGGCCCTGATCCACAGAGGCCATTTCCACACCTTACCGGTTCCCGTCGTCGTTTCATTGCGATCCCGGCAGTGTATTTGCTGGGATGGGAGTACGACATGAACGCTCCCCTCCACACCCGGCTGGATCCTTGTAGAAGGGAGCGTGAGCAAAACAAGCCTTCCTTCCACAACATAGCCGGCCTCTTTCCCATGCTGCACTGGGGAAGGAAGCACCTATATCGCACTTCTGCCCATTCCGCACGGCCAGCGGTGATGGGATCATTGTGTGATCATGGGCCATTAATGGATTTTTTCTGTTAATGGAATATGCCACGATCATGATGGGTGGGGACACGTTGCCAGTGGGACTGTGATGTGAAAGAACAACTTGCAGACCACTGCCAATGTATCCCCATCATGGGATGGCAAAGCTA
Organism: Iguana delicatissima; assembly: GCA_948472985.1. Lineage (NCBI taxonomy): Eukaryota > Metazoa > Chordata > Lepidosauria > Squamata > Iguanidae > Iguana > Iguana delicatissima. The sequence goes on from CAOKZL010000945.1 coordinate 318,781, forward strand.
TGCATAAATGGCTTGAGTTTGCAGGGCAACTAAAACTCCATGGTCTGTCAAAATGAGATAAAGTTACGGGTTCACCAAAATCATGGTTTACAGATTACACAATAAAACCTAAAGACAAAGGCAAAGTTAGCTCATGTTCCTTCAGCTGATCAATGCCGTCCTTCACTAGGGTCCTTATGATGAACTAAACATCATCTCAATGGACCAGCTTTTTTGCCTGGACTATGACTGAAAATGCACCCCTTCCGGACAAGACTAAACAAGAAGGGATCTTTAAACATCTTCTTTCCAGTGTTCTGAAACAGGCCAACACTTTCCCAGGCAAGGAGGAAGAGTCACACAGGCATTCTAATACAGAAACATTCTTATCTGTCTCTACAGCATAAGCTGACCTTGCATAGTCTACTGGGAAAACAGCAGCTACTGAGATTTGCTACAGGCCTGCTTGATTAACTTGTAAATGCTCAGTTACTGTGTGATGCACCCCTTAGACATTTCAAACACACAGGTAGGCTGAATGTGAGAACTAACTGGATTGCCAGCTCTTCTAGAAACTCCAGATCCCAACAGCAGGATGTAGTGGTTTGAGCATTGGACTACATCTCAGGAGACCAGTTTTTGAATACCCACTTGGTCATGGAAACCCACTGAGTGGGTCACATTCTCTCAGGCACAGAGGAAGGCAAAGGCAAACCCTCTCTGAACAAATCTTGCCAAGAAAACTCTGTCATAGGCTCACTTTAGAGTTACCATAGAGCAAAAATGACTTGCAGGCACACGACAACTAGCTAGTAAGATGTGGACCGGACAGGGCTACTGTCAGGTGGATTTGTAACTGGTTGACTGACCGTACCCAAAGGGTGGTCTCCAATGGCAGATTCTCATCCTGGAGAGAAGTGACTAGCGGGGTGCCACAGGGTTCTGTCCTGGGCCCGGTGCTGTTCAATATCTTCATTAATGACTTGGATGAAGGAATAGAGGGCACGCTGATCAAATTTGCAGATGACACCAAATTGGGAGGGGTTGCTAATACGCCTGATGACAGGATCAAAATTCAAAAGGACCTGGACAGATTGGAGAGCTGGGCCAAGGCTAACAAAATGAATTTCAACAGAGAGAAATGTAAGGTCCTACACTTAGGCAGAAAAAATGGTATGCAGAAATATAGGATGAGGGACACATGGCTGGCTAACAGTATGTGTGAAAGGGATTTAGGAGTCTTCATAGACCACAAGCTGAACATGAGTCAGCAGTGTGATGCGGCAGCCAAGAAGGACAACGCAATTCTTGGTTGCATCAATAGGAGTATGGTGTCTAGATCGAGGGAGATATTGGTACCATTTTATTTTGCATTGGTTAGACCTCATCTTGAATACTGTGTCCAGTTCTGAGCACCCCAATTCAAGAAGGATATGGATAAGCTGGAGCAGGTCCAGAGGAGGGCAGCCAAAATGGTGAGGGGCCTGGAAGCCATGCCCTATGAGGACAGACTTAGAGAGCTGGGTATGTTTAGTCTGCAGAAGAGAAGGTTGAGAGGGGACGTGATAGCCATGTTTAAATATTTGAAGGAGTGTCATGTCGAGGAGGGAGTGGGCTTGTTTTCTCCTGCTCTTGAGACCAGGACAAGGAGCAATGGATACAGGCTGCAGGAGGGGAGATTCCGCCTGAACCTCAGGAGGAATTTCCTGACAGTCAGGGCTGTCCGACAGTGGAATGTGCTGCCGCAGAGTGTGGTGGAGTCTCCTTCTTTGGAGGTTTTTAAGCGGAGGCTGGATGGCCACTTGTCGGGAGTGCTTTGAGGGTTTTCCTGCATGGCAGGGGGTTGGACTGGATGGCCCTTGTGGTCTCTTCCAACTCTACATTTCTATGATTCTATGATTCTATGACAACAACAAAAACAGCAGCAAAAACAACAAATACTAGGTGCTGTAGGCTATATTTCAGAGCAAGAAACTGGCAAAACTACCTCTGATATTCCTTGCCTAAGGAAACCCTATGACAGTCAGGTCAGTCATATGGTGTGGGCAGGGGAGAATGATGGCCCAGCAATGGGAAAGTTAATCTCCTCGTTTTTTTGTTTTTTTGGGGGGGGGGTTCAAATCAGAAGCATGGTGAGTCTCCAAACAGAACTGTAGTAGGAGGTGTGGTGCATTTTAATTTCTGACTTGGGTGCAGTCAAAATTGGATGAAATGAGATGATCCCGTGTGATTTGCCACTCCAAAAAAAGGCATAACACAGATACATGGAATAACAGTGTATCCTGGTTAAAGTTAGCTTAGAGGTTAAAGTTGTGTGACGTTCATAATTCATAAAAAAAAGAATTCATAAAAAAGAATTCTTCATAGTGTGTTTTTGTTCTGACTGCATACAGTCGAATGTGAAAAGTTAACAAGGTTTTCTCTCACTCCCTGCTGAATGGTGTCTTACATGTCAGTGGGACAGTGAACCTCACTGGCATTTCAGTCTGTATTTGTGTGAAAGAATCCAAGGTATTGGACCCTGTCCCTCAGATAAATGTCAGCACCTTTGATGAGTCTTTTGAAGTTCAGACTAAAACCCAGAACAGATTTGCCACTCTTTTGACATAGAAGCCACCAGCCACCACTGTTTTAACTGAGGCTCAGTGGTTACTTTGGCCTAAGTCCAACAGTTAGTCCCAACTAGAATAGACCCTCTGACTCAATGGGAAGCTTGGTAAGTCAATAGTTATGTGAGGTCCACTCTTTAAATGGACCTATCCTAGCTGTCACTAACAACTAGATTTGTTAGCAATTGTAGCTGAGAGTTGTAGCTGTCCACAGCACACTGTTATAATGCTGTGATGCCACCTTAACTGCCGTGGTTGTTTCCTCTGGAGTCCTGGGATGTGCTGTTTGGTGAGGTGTTTGGAACTCCCTCAGAGAGATCTAGTACTGCAGTTCAGTGGAGTGTACAAGAGAATTCTCAGTACTTTATCGAAGTACAAATCCTTAGGAAAGAATCATGACAGTTATTGTGGGAGCATAGTGCTATAATTCTGTAGTGTGAAAGGGCCCCAGTATGAGGTAACTGATTTTTTGTTCGCTGTCCTTGTCAAAAAGTCCTTGAACACACAATAGACTTCAGGGAAAGCTGAAGCAAGCCTGCTTGCTAAAAATCATTCCTCTTCAGAAGTTCTAAGTCTAATGAGAGAGTCTCTTCACAATTTTTTTATCTTTCCAGTAAGTTCCTGACCAGGGCAAGAACCTCACATGTTGCTAAGTTGTCTTAGGCAAGCCAACTGGAGTAGATATGTAGGAAAAGGGTAACTGGCAATTGTATTTTAACAGGGAAATGAACTAAGATAAGGAAATGCCTGCTTCCTTACAGAAAAACACCACTTATAGCAGGTAACCAGTAAATTATATTTGAGACATATAAATTTCTATATAATTGAAATCCTAATATGTACATATGAGGTAAGTATGTAATGTGTGAATAAACAATAGCACATTTATTTAATTTTTAAATAGCAATGGCTAGCATTTTATATTGCAGTTACAGATTTGTAATCTAGAGTTATGGATTTCTAACTGTTCCACGTTCAGTAAGGCTATACAGTCAGCCCTTCATATCTGTGGATTCTGTATCCATGGATTCAACCAATCAGGGCTTGAAAATATTAAAAAAAAATTATCCAAAAAGCAAATGTTGATTTTGCCATTTTATATAGGGGTCGCCATTCTACTACACCATAACGGGACTTTAGCATCCACAAATTTTGGTATCGGGGCAGTGGCGGGGTGGTGGTGGTCCTGGAACCAAACCCTGGCAGATGAGTGGGCAATCAAACCCTGGTCTCCAGAATCATAGTTCAGTGCTCAAACCACTACACCATGCTAGCTCTCTATCAAAAATTAAGACCAGTTAAAAACATGAACCATAAAAAAACAAAACAGCAAAATAACAATAAAAAATAAAAAATCCAACACGCTGTAGAAGATGCATCCTGCCTAAACAATCAGTCCTCAAAAGCCTGATGAAAGAGAAAGGTCTTCACTTGTCTGCAAAAAGAGAGTAGAGAGGGTGGTTGTCTAACAGGGAAGTTCCAGGGCAGGGAAGGGAGTTCTACTTGTGAGGTTGGTGGGAAAGAGAGAAAGACTTCCTCAGCAGATTTCTAAATACGGGTAGATTCACAAGAGAGAATACAATCCTCTTCAGAAAACTTGGCCCTAACCTGTATACACCATCTATCTAACCAGTATGGTAACGAGATATGTAGTTCAGCAATGTTTGGAAAGTCACAAGCTCTCTGCCTCTGGTGTAGAGAATACTAAACTGGATGGACCAATGGTTCAGCTATATAAGGCAGTTTCATACATTCCTAGATGTTATACGTAGGTTACTGGAGCATAGCAAGAACCTTCTTCCATGTGGTTGCTATACCTGTCATGGGAGGCAACAAGACAGAGATCAGCCCATCCATCTAGGGAAGCCACCAAGAGGAGAAATTAGGGATGGGCCAACTGAATCCTCGAATCCTGGGTAAAGATTCGAATTCCCAAATCCAAATCCCTGTGCCAAAATAGGCAAACTGAATCTTTCAAATTGGCCAACTAAATAGATGGTTGGAGATTGGGACGCCTGAAAACCTGGGAGACCGGGATGCCTGAAAACCTCGGAGACTATACATACAAGGGAAGATAGTAAGTAGATGAGTTTTTTCCTTGGAGTAATAATGGCCTTTGCTAACAGTTTCACAAATTATTTCTGGGCTTGTATTCTAAGATATTTAAATTGAACATTTCATATTTGAGTTCAGTACTTGACTGGAATCTACAGGCTTGAGATTTCAAGGACAGCTGAAACATTCCTTTGCATAGCTCCCTTGCAAATCTCTTTCTGACACAATTCAGTGGTTTGCAGTTTTACAAGATGTCACAACCTTCTCTGCCAAAGTGTGCTGTTGCATCATCAAACTACAAAGCCCAGGATGCCAGAAGGAGCTATGCAAAGAAAAGCCAGTTCTGACCTGGGTTATCTCTCTACTGTAGTATGTGGCCCTGTTTACACAGGCAGGAAAAGGTGGTATTAATCCACACTGTCCTGCCTGTGTAGAAAGGGCCTTCATGTCATTTTTAATCTGGGGAGATCCTGAGGCAAAACTATGACAATCGTTTTGGCCAGATTTCTTCAGAGGGACGTTTGCCTTTGCCTAAGCTTTTGCTAAGGCTGAGACAGTGTGTCTTGCCCAAGATTATCCTTCTTTCCATTGCTTTTTAAACTCTTTTAAAAAAAAGGATTTGAAAGATTTGAGATTCGTGAGATTCGAGGATTCCCAGAACCTTCCAGGGATTGGGTCCAGATTTGGATTCGGAAAATTATGGATTTGTCTCATCCCTAGGAGAAATGCATGTTAATGAAAGTTTGTCTGATCAGTCCCTCGAATCTCTGAGGCCAATCTTCTCCACTTTGTTCTCTGCATGGATTACATGCCCAGAGTGTCCATTTATGCCTCCCCTCAGCTGCGACTCCACACACTCCCATGATGATAATCATCGCCCGCCGCTATTATAGGCAGTGCAAACAAGTGACAAATCTTGAAGCGCGAGAAAGTAACAAGGGGCTGATCCGTAGTTTTAGTTATCTTTCCTTTTGTGTTTATTGCAGTCTGCCATAGTTATTTCAAAGGCACCGACATTGATCGACAGCTTCTATTAAGGCCCATGCGAGGCAGCTGGATTGAACAGATACATTAAATAAAGCTGTTATTGCTTTTCATTGCCTTTCCGTAAAATATCACCGCTAAATAGCTTCTGCCATCAGATGCAGTTAGGTACATGGTTTTAATTTGAGGGACTGCTTTCTAACACTGAACAATTGACACTGGCCTTTGTTTCCCTTACAATAATGATTGTGTACAACCTGGAGAATTGATGGGCTGTCTTTGGAGGATAGAGCAGGGCGGCTGGGGGTGGAAGGGATGGTTTTATTGTGTTCTCTCTCTTTCTCTGTCTCTAAACCTCTCTCTTTTTTTAAACTTACACTTGCTATGCTTGTCAGAGGTTTGCAGTGCAAGCTGGAATCATGTCAAGGCAGGCTCCTTATCTCAGGATGTTGTAATGTAGCAAGCTGCAGGGCTCTTGCCTGGAGACAAGATAAGAGCAACCTTACAAGTATGAAGGGGAGTAATGAGGGGTGGTAGATGAAAGGGGGGGGGGATAGCTTGGTTACTGGTATTATTGAGATAACAATGGCAGAGCTGTCACTTGTTCACTACAGCTCTTTCTCCTGCCCGGGGAAATGAATTCAACGTTGAGCAGAGAATAACAAGCGTGGAAAATAAAAGTCTGCAATGTTCATCTAATAATGATGTATTTGTAACTGGATTTGCTGCCCAATGATATTCTTTCTTTATCTCGGAGCTAAATGGCCGGGCAGCTGTGTGCTTTGGCTCAGCGCAATGTCCTTTCTTTTGTGCGCTGCATATTAATCCTTTATTGAAGTAATTAAATGTGTGCTTAATGGCAATGAGCTGGCAGAACGAACGCACAATTGAATTAGCGGTTATGATTGGGAGCATGCTACAAGATGAACTAAATGCAATTACTGTAGGCATTTTTTCCCTTCCATCCTCCAAGTTGAATCGGGCTACATGACATGACTTAATTACAGGTTGTTAGATACACTTACTCTCTGATCTTACGGGGCCAGATCTGGACTGCTGTTACAATTTTGGAAGTATGTGCATGATAGATGCATAGACACCATGCGTGCTGATCCTTTAAGGGGCATTTAACCTAGCATGAAGGTCAACTTGAATGTTGTTACCATCAACTTAAATCCAACATAACCAAATACATCCATAATCTGATGGGTCTGACTAGCTGGGTGCTGGTGTTATATAGTACATGAGACAATCTGTGTGAGACACAATGAAGTATTGAAAAGTCATTTTATATTAGCCTGTTTGTTAAGCTGCATCGTTCCCATAGATTATTTGAGGAAATTACTTTAAAGATACTGACCAAGTTTGCAAACTCTGTTGTTCACATGAAGCTTTGTGTGAACCAGGACTCCCTGTCCAATTCATTGTTAGGGAAGACTATATGTGTGCACATCATCCCACAGAAATACTGGAGCGAGTGAAACACTCTCTGATGTCAGTTAGTTTCTCAACAGTCATGATGGACACATACAAACTTTGGGATCTTAGCTAATTTCAATGGAATGGCTGGTAGCTTCCATATCTGTGGTGTGATGAGTCCATTCCAAATTTTCATCAAGGTTAGAGAATCATAGAGTCATAGAGTTGGAAGAAACTGCAAGAGCCATCCAGTCCAACCCTTGGCCATGCAGTGAAATGCAACCAAAACACTCCTGACAGGTGGCCATCCAGCCTCTGTTTAAAAACCTCCAAAGGAGGAGACTCCACCACTCCCCCAGGCACTGTATTCCACTGCTGAACTGTGCTTACTGGCAGGATGTTCTTTCTAATGTCTAGGTGGAATCTCTTTTCTTGTACTTTTAATCCATTGCTCTGTGTCCTATTCCCTGGAGCAGCAGAAAACAAGCTTGCTCCAGTCTCCATATGACATCCTTTCAAATACTTAAACATGCCTATCATGTCACCTTGTAACCTTCGCTTCTCCAGGCTGAACATATCCAGCTCTCCAAACTGCTCCTCATAGTACCCTCTTAGGCCCTTTCTGCAACTTACCTGTTCTCGGTGCTGGAGCACAGGGACCGCACGAGCATCCTCTTGCGAGAGGCTGTCACGCCCCTGCTGCTTCGGCGCCGCAGCTGCTTGTTGGTCACGCGAGCACCCCGCCCACGCCCCGCCCCTTCCTACCACAGCTCAGCCTGGGAATTGAAGGCTAGCGCTGAGGCATGAAGTGCGACCGGCGTGGCTCAGGAGGCTGCACATGGCAGGTAAGTGCGCTCCATGCCCCTGAGCGTTGCGCGACCGCGCGGCATTTCTTGAGTGTCACGTAAATGTGAGTGCGTCATGCAGACCGCTCCTCACATTTACGCGATGCTCAAGGGGCCCTTTCGCTTAAGAAACGCCGTGCGAAAAGGGCCTTAGTGCCATCTACATCAGAGATGGAGAACTTGCTTCTTTCCAGAGTTTACTGAACTTCAAATCATGAGAAACCACTTTTTATGGGATGATGGATGAAAACAGAACCTTAGATAACTTCAGGTGAGTCTCGGTGGCTGAAGCTCTCTATGACTAAGAAACTATAGGACAGGGTGGGTGATTGTGGAGGTTGGGGGCCCTCCCACACATCACCACTACTGTCCTGTTGTCAACAATAAAATAATATATATCCCCCAATTTTTGCCATGTTTTTAGCTCCCCTTCCTTGCCATTTTAGGACAATGAAATAACCTTTTTAAAAACAGGAAGTGAACAGAAGTCACTTCTGGTTTACTTACAGCTTTTAAAATGGCCTCCTCTGGGCTTGAAATGGTCCAGCCTCCTCCCAAACATTGTGAAATGCCCCACTCCCTTTAGACAGCATTTTAGGGCAAAATCTTTACATTTTTTGATTTCTGCAGGGCCTTGGGGACCACAAAATGGCTCCAGGGGCCACATGTGTTCTGCAAGCTGCACTTTGTCCATCTCTGCTATAGGATGATGGTGTCTGAGGGCCTTTTCACACTACACAATTATAGCTCTATAATTCCTCTTTAGCTGCTATGGCAACAGCCTATGAAATCCTGGGGTTTTCAGTTTAGGGAGAGGTATCTCCAGTTCTGACAGGCAGCTCAAGTGTTACCCTGGCTTCTGGGGGTCCCCTGGGGGACACCTTGATTCTCTCCAAAAATGCAAAGATTGGGGAAATTAGCGGAGCACTGGCCTTAGCAGAATGAAGGGCAGGGTAATTCAGCAAGATCTTCTACCCAATTTTTACAGGGTCAGACCAAGCAAAAAGCCAGACGATTGTACTAATAAATGGATTTTATTAAAAAATATGTTCTCATGCATCAACACAGTCACTCACTCTCTCTCTCTCACACACAAGGCCTATTGAGAAGGGAAAGAGGTGAAAATTATAGAGGATATAGTGGAGAGGGTGTAAAGGCGGTGATACTGCACCTGTCCAGAAGTCTTCAGTCTGGGAAGTGGCCAGAAGGACAGAGCTCAGCAAAGAGAGACGGCTGAGGGGAGCACTCAGCTAACAGAGTGCTGATCTGCAGCATGGCGGGGAATTCTCCGAAGAGACTCTTAAAACTGGGACTACTTTTAGGGCAGAACTACTTCGAAGGCAGGCCCTCTCCAGGGAAGCACAATGGCCAAAGTAAAGGGAAAAATGCCGCACAATGGTAACTTGATGGTTTGCATGATTGGTTCATGTAAATGGACCTTGCCCTTGTAGGATTCTCTGAAGGTGGAGTTGCTCAACCTGAGGAAAACGCAGTAATCCCCTCAAGTTGGCTATTTGTGGCTGATTACCTTTTGTTTGTGTGGATGTGTCTAACCTGAGGCCTCCTTGGGAAACGTGACTGGAGATTTTCCTGGCCTTGACCTAGGTTCGGTCATTTGACCTATTTGTTTACGCACCCACCCAGGCAACCTCTTTGGCATGGAAGGCATATTTGATATCCATTTTATATACCCCTGGAAGGGAGTCTGCCACTGGAGTAACATAAGAACCTCACTAAACTACAAATTCCAGGATTCCACAAGATGTTGCCATGGCCATGGAATAAAGTGCCATAATTGTGTACTGTGAAAGAGCTGTGAGTGGGTTGTTGAGGCCAAATGAAATTTTGTGCAAGTTGAGAATATCTATGGTATAGTTTACCTACCCTGTGTATCCTGATTTTAATCTATTTATATCTTTATAACTATTTAATCTATTTATATCTTTATAACTGAAGCCTAAATTCTAGTGTTAGTCCCAATTACAGTAGACCTGCTGAATCAGGGACGTCAACACTTAGGGAAGTTCCATAGGTTCAATATTTCTACCCTAGTTTGAACTATTAATAGGATTCAGGCCTTAGATTCCTGCTAGGATATGAAAACAGCGGATGAGTCCTGCTAGAACCTGAGTCAGAGGATGTTGGCAGGACTGTGTTACTGGTTGGGAGGATCTTGATTAAGGCAGTGACTATTTTTCTCCCAAGGAAGGAATCTGAGGTTTATCCTCGTCAGAGTCCATCACTGTATACTGAAGGGCCTAGAACTGGGAGCCATGAGATCGGTTTTGGTTAGACCCCATGTGGAAAACTGTGTCCAATTCTTGGCATCACAGTTCAGGAAAGATATTGATAAGCTGAAACACATCCAGAGAAGGGCAACCAAAATGGTAGAAGACCTAGAAACCATGCCCTGTGAGAGCCAGCTTAGGGAGCTAGGTATGTTTAGCCTGGAGAAGAGACGATTAAGAGGCAACATGATAGCTATGTTTAAATGTTTGAAGGGATGTCATATGGAGGGTGGAACAAGCCTGTTTTCTGCTGCTCCAGAGATTAGGATGCAGAGCAATGGCTTCAAATGTCAGGAAAAGAGATTCCATCTAAACATTTGGAAGAACTTCCTGGTGATAAGAGCAGTTTGACAGTGGAATGCACTGCCTCGAAGTGTGGTGGAGTCTCCTTCTTTGGAGGTTTTTAAACAGAGGCTGGAGGGACATCTGTTGGGAATGCTTTGATGGTGCATTCCTGTTTGGCAGGGGGTTGGACTCAATGGCCCTTGTGCTCTCTTCCAACTATATGATCCTATAACTGACTACCCCCATTCGTAGGGAATTTGGTACAAAACCTTTCTAGGTTAAAGCTGACAGTACAATGTGAAGCCACTATGTCTGAAATAATCAGTGTGCTTTAGGTCTACGTTTTTTAAAACAACATTCTTGAGTCTTTCAGTTGTTTTGGTGGCAGGAGAAAAGAAACATAAGTAGGAGAGGGCTTTTTTTTCTTTCTTTCTTTTTTTTAAAAATAGCTTTCATTCTCTTTGCTTTGGCCATAAATGAAAACCTTTCAGCCCTAATGACCACAGTGACTTTCCTCGATCATGTTATTGCTGCTTTGGCACATTTATTGCTTTCACATGCACTAATGGATGAGTTTGGATATGTTAACAATTTATATATCATTTTGATCCTAAAAAGAACCCCTCCTGCTCTTCTTCCTCCAATCTACCCCCTCCTCTCTCCCTCTTCCAACCAAACTAAGTTAGTTCTCAGGATTGAGTAGCTTTTAAGGAGTATAAATGAATTTAATGCTTTAGAAAGAGCTTCTGTAAATTACGAACATGACACCTATTACATTAAGCTGCATTAAGCATTCATACATCTTCATTACTGGCAAGTGCCCAAAATCCCAAGGTTGAAAAAGAAGCTCACAATGCCCAATGTGGCAGTGACCTAGGCCAAAATTTATGGGACTTTTTGAGAGTCCAAGAGAAGGAGGCAAGGCTGCTGTTCCTTCTATCTCCTTCCAAGAAGATTAGGCTTGCTGGCACCTGTTGGGAGAGCCCTTTGCTCCCATAGATTTCCCCGCTTTTAAACATCTACGTCTGGAGTTCTGGCCAAGATTCATCTGAATTCTGCCAGCAATCATAGAAACTGATCACACAGACCTTTTGAAACTCCTGGTGCTATGCAATATCACTATGCAGATATTGAAAATCTCTGTGGGGAAAAAAAAAATCTACAATCTCCCTCTGTAATAATAATTTCTTATTATAAATCCTTTAAGGAATGTGGGCAGCAGGGGCTGAAACTGCTGATGTGGTGTTTCTGATGGTGGGGAAGAAAAAGTTTAAGAAGAAAAAAACCCCGTGCCAGATTAATGATGGCCTACCTTGTACTGTCAAAGAACAAGAGATAAAACTGATTTTAGTGTCTTAAAAAGCAATATCCATTAGACTCGCATTTGGCTACAGCCTGAGTAGAAAAGCCTTTATTTCCACAAGATGTAGAGGCTTGGCTAGGAGGAAAAATAACCAAGCTAACTGCTTCTGACATATTGTAATTGATTTTATGTGGTATGTTTATAAGACTGGCAATTCATGTTCCATATGGGATTCCGCACCAAGGTGTCAGTACAACTTCTTAAAGCTTTATTATATTATGATTCTCAAAGGGCTTCTTGGAGACTATCTCACAGCATCCCAACTTGGAATCTCAGTTTAGATTGTGCAGAAAACATACTTGTGCCAAGCTATCTTTTTTGGCTGGGGAAATGTGACTTTTCTACTAACTTTTGAATGTTTATAGGAGATCCTAAAACAGTATTCAGCTCACAGTCTCTGCAGATACTAAGACAGTAGTAAGGCAACCACAAAGTTCAATACCAAAATATAATGCACAGAGCCTTTCTGCAAAGCTAGATATGAGTGCATGTGGCAAGGGAACATCCAAGAAATATGTGTGCTCTCTTAAACTGGAATATAAGAAGAGTCCAGTTGGTTCAGACTAATGCTCTGTCAGGAACTAAATCCTACTAGTACTGGTACAGGAATTAAAATCTCCCATTAACACACCTTCTGCACTGGGACATTCATTATACAGATTTCTTAAACAATGACTGATGCCAAAATAAGGGATCATGTGATCTTTTGGGATGGGATACAGGCATTCATCAGTAACAATGAGTGTACTTTCATTTTAATGAGGAGATCCATTAAAGTTGCTGCAAAATCCCTGTTAGGGCAATTAATTGGCCAATGTGAAGGTCATCAGTATATAAGTGTTCAAGTTCTTCAGAACTTTTCATTAGACTAGGTGACAAACAAATAAAGAAAAAGCAGAGAGGAAGGAGAGAGATATAAAAGGCTGTTGTTAAATCCAATGATTGCCCTGGTCACTGTAGTCCATGCATTGACAACCTCACATACAAATTACTGCAGCTGTCTCTGTGGCTGGTCTATAATACAGGTGGGCAACTACATGGGAGCTGGAGGCCAATTGCCACAGGCTGTAGCCCACAGAGCAAAACAAAATAGCAATAGCATGTGTATTTCTATACTGCTTATCACCTAAGTGCTCTCTAAGTGGTTTACAATGTATTTAGCTAATATTTCTGTTTTGTCAGGATGTCTCTTCCTGTTTCCATTTTGAGAGGGACTGCAGAGGAAAACAGAAGTATTAGGCACTAGCAGAGGCCAAGTTCCTGTGAAGTTCTGAACACCACAAGCCTAGGCTACTCAGTGGACCACTTTCCCTACCTAGACTTCTGCGATTTGTAAAGTCATCTGGGTCACCTTTGGTGAATTTCTGTGTCCTGCAGCCAGGGCAACCCAGACTTGATCCTTGCCATGGGGTCAGCCAACTTTTGCAATGTCTTCTCCCATGGTATTTGAGAGGCACAAACTCTGGCATACTTTAAATTTCTGTTATAAGATCCACTTCTTTGTTCATGCCTTTTATGACTCACCATGTTGCCCATTCTGTCAATTCTGTTTTAAGCCTCTGACTTCAGACGGTTTATGATTGATCATTATTTTGATAGATGTATTTTAATTTACTTGCATTTTAATTTATTTTCTGATGGCTCTTGTTGTCTTTGTGTGTACCGAGCTTAGACATACTGGCTGGCATCCTGTTGGGAAGTTAGATGATCATAAACTGATTTATGATTGCATAAGGTTGAATTGTGACATTGCGCAATGTTCACATACCCAGGAGAGGAGCAAAGACGTAACTACACCACAGAGACCATTGCACAAGTGAAACCAGCAGTGTGGCAGTTGCGCGATGGACCCAACACACAATGTGTCCCAATGCATCCCGTTGCACCATTTATCCTGAAACACAATGTGTCCCAGTGTCCCATGGGAGCTTGCATGGCACCACAGAACATCTTTCTCAATACATCACCATGATTCACTAGCTTGGTTGCATATCGTGCCAACTATGTAGCTCCATCACCATAAAGTTACGCATTGTAGCCTCTGAGACAGAATATTGTCCACCATTTCAGAAATGGCATGCAATGTGTACATTGATAAAATGAAACAAAAAGTCACAGAATCTGTGTTTAGTAATGCAATTTGTAATGATGTAGTTATCGAAGAGGCTATGTTTTCTGCTGAGATGTGATAGGATGATGGTCTGGGATGCAAAACATCATTCTGCCGCTGCTGGTTTATGGATGGCTTCACAATGTTCATCACTGAGATCCTTTATTGAGGAGTTATACTGTCTTGTTAGTGAAAGCACAAGCAAATGTGCACAGTGCATAATGTGAAATTAAGCACATTGCTCCACCTGCAATGCATAACTGCATCCATGTGCACCATCCATCCATCCATTTATTTATTTATTTATATTTATTTATTTTCTCTCCCACCTTTCTTGCAATAATGAGACTTAAGGTGGCTAACAACTTCTTTAAAAACAGTACAGAAAACTATGCAAATCCTTAAATAAAAGTATAAATACAATAGTCTCTTGACTTTTGTGGGGGTTAGGGGCACTGGACTCTGCAAAAGTCCAAAAATGAGAATATCTCTAGCCCCTCCCCAAACCGAAATTAACACACACACAAAAAAGGAAAACTAGCAGATTCAGCCTACCACAGATTCAAATGTGTACACAGATCAAATACATTTGAATCTGTGGTGGGGGCTTATAAGCCTCGCCTCATGTTTGCAGGCTCTCTGCAAGCCAAGGCAGAAGGAGAGAGAGAGAGAGGGAGAGAGAGAGAAGGAGAAAGAGGGGGGAGGGGGAGAGAGAGGTGTGTGGTGTATGGTGTGATTGGGAGGTCTTCTTGACGGAAAACGGCTTTGGGAAGAGACAGAATGGGGATGAAAATATGTGGCAAGCTTTGAATGGAAGGGACCAACCATGGAGCTAGGAAGACATTTTGCAATTTTTTAAAAGAAAATATGCTGGGAGAAGGAAGAAATCAGTCACCTTTGCTGTGTACTCAAAGGGTGTGTGTGTGTGTGTGTGTGTTGTGTGGTTCATGGTGTTGGCAAGGAAGGAGAATGGAAAGGACTGGAAGGGGAATCACATGGGGTTCTCACAGTGACACTCCCAAAGAGATTCATGATGGGAAGGGAGTGGAGGAAGTGGAGGATGTGGAGAGAAGAGGAGGTGGGGAATGCAGTAGTTCTTTTTTGAAAAGCTCTGACCACTCCTGCAAATTGGGCAACTGCATGCAGAGTGTCTTTTCTATGTGTGTATGAGAGAGACCAAGAACAATGGAAAGAGTTCTCTTGCCTTCCTTAGGCTCCTCACCATGCCCCAGCAAAGGGAGAAGTTAGGAAGGGAGCTCAGCCTCTCCGCAAGTGAGAAGATAGCTCATCTTCTCTTCAAGCCTTGTTGTCAGGATACATGGCTCCTGTTGTAAGTATGCTGGCTGTGTAATAGCATATGTTATAGAATAGGCTTAATAGATGAAAGGGGAGCTATAGGCTGCTAGTGCTACAGTGTAAAAATTCCCAATTGCTGTTTGCAAACATGTATCCGGTTGAGGGTTCAAAAGTATCCCGAGGAGCCAAATGGTTAATCACTGCAGTGTTTGATGTTACTTTGTATCTGGCAAGGAGGGGAAAGTTCAGAAAGAGGAATGCAAAACTAGTGAGAAAGTGTTATAAGAATGGGCATGGCAAAGATAAGGGGACAAGAACTTGTTTTCGCTCCCAGGATGAAACATATGTAAACAATGGAAAGGGTCTGGGACAATCTGCTACTGGTGAGGTGATGTGACATTTATGACTTTTACCAATTACTGTGCTGCATGCCTAAATTTGTATGACAAGGTATAAAACCTGTAACCATCCAACATATGGTAGTCTTGGGAATGTGGCTGTGTTGTTTGCTTGCTCCAAATAAATGCTTCTGTTCTAATCCAAGTGCTGTTTGTGAGTGCAAGCTATCCAGGACATGACACTGATGAGGCCTCACAGTCCCCTCCCTGCCCGTTCCTTGCTGAGTCTGCTTGTTTGCCTGCCCTCTTCCTCCCTGATCTGAGCAAGGAGAAAAGTAAGAGGTAAAGGAGGAGGTGCCACGATGATGCCCACCCCATAGAGAGAGAAGGGGTCTGCCAGCGCCACAGCCAAGTTTGTTGAATTGATGTGCCACTGCCACCACTGTTCCTGAAGGTCGCTAGGAGCAAAGCCAGGGCTGCAGTGGCAACAAGAGTTTTTGGAGCCAGCTGGGCCTGGCATGACTCCAGGGGTGTGGGCTCTCCTCTGCAGGGCAGTGCTGCTGCAAGCATGAGGCGAGGCTTATAAATCCCTATTGAAAATGCTATAGAGCAGCAGCAGAGGCAGTGGTAAATAATCTACAAATAATCAAATTCATGGAACTTAACTCTGTGAAAGTTGAGGGCCACTTGTACAATGACTGAAATCCTGTTAGTTAAGACCTAACTAGAGTAGACCCATTGACATAACAGCTGAATAGGCATTATAGGTAAATCCCATTGAATTAATGGATCTACTAGTTGGAAACAAACAACAGGATTCCAGCCACTGGTATTTCTTTAAGTAAATTATAAAATTAAAAATATTGAACATTAAAAACATTAAGATTCATTAAAAGACTACATACAAACCTCAAAAACTGCACTGCACAGCACCAAATGACCACCCCAGTCAGCTTCTAAAAGCCTAATGGCTTAAAAGTGTTTTAAACTGCTGACGAGGGAGAGCAAGGATGGGGCCATCCTGGCCTCCTTAAGGAGAGAGTTCCAAAGTCTAGGAGTGGCCACCAACAAGGCCCTCTCTCTTGCTCCCCCTAAATGAGCCTGAGAAGGTGGTGAGAATGCCCTCTCCAGAAGATATGCTCATAAAAGGAGTTCTGATATGCTCATAAAAGGAGATATGGTCCTTCAACTGGCTAGGGCCATTTTCGCACTACACTCTTATAGCGCAGTTATTCCACTTTCAACATCCTATGGAATCCTGGGGATTGCAGTTTCGAGAGGGGCCACTTGGCCCCTTCTGAAACTGCAAGCCCCAGGATTCCATAGGATGTTGAAAGTGGAATAATCGCGCTATAAGAGTGTAGTGTGGAAATGGCCTAGGACTCAAGGAACACAGGACATGCACATATGGTATCTATGTGTAAAGTCACCACATACACAGTTTTACTTCTACAACCTTCATCTGAATATGATGTCGAATCACTTTATGCATGTTTAAGACAATAGCATGATTCTGGCCATTATGTTCATTCTTCTAAAAAGTAACTTTCCATTTGGCTCACTATTGTCCACTACTGTTTTTGCCTAGTAGTCTATATTGCTCAATCTCCAGGATCTCAAACAGTGCATTTCCCCATTGTTTGCTCCTGATTCTCTTAACACAGTGGTTTTAAACCTTTGGACCTCTAAATGTTTCGGACGTTCACTCCCAGAAGCCTCAGTTCATGGTCAGGGGTCATTTCCACACTACATCCTATGGAATCCTTAAAACCCCAGGATTCCACAGGATGTTGAAAATGGAATAATAGCACTATAACAGTCTAGTGCGGAAATGGCCAGGGATTCTGTAACCTGAAGTCCAAAACATCTGGGAAGTAAAAGTTTCAAAATCTGTTTTGTAGAAGCAAAACTGTTTTTGAGATGCAGCCTGCTTTGGAGATGAACTATAGAAGATTCGCCTCCAGCTTTTGATAGCATGAGCATTCATGCAAATCTCATTGGTTGATTCATCCACTAAAAGGCACACAATTAATCATGGGAAAAATTGTTTAATCAGCTGACATCTTTAATGCTGACTTAAGAAAACATCATTCAATGTCAGAGGGTCATTTCGTGCAAGGGGTTTTGAATAATTATTTCTTAAACGAAAATGAAAGACGCTCAGAGTCCGTCATGTGCCCACCCAGTGAGCAAAGGCACCCCCTCGACTGGAGCAGCCCTCCAATCATGGTACAATTTTTTGACACTTGGTGGCTTTGTGTAATGGCAAAGCCTGACTGGACTTCCTTGTTTTGAATCCATGGTGGTATTAAATGCATAGTCTTGGTTTCATCTGGGAGGGAAAATCATCTGACCTCTGCATTCCTAAATGCTGAACTAAAACTCTAAGAGGCAAACATCAAAGCTCTGTAAACAATATGAGTAACACTTTGGACACTACCAATTGGGGAGAAAGGGAGGGAGAAATCCACTCTTAGGAAGAACACCCAAGTATTTAAAAAGAAAAGGGTAAGCTTAAATAGCTCACTGTTTTTCTTTGCCAGGGCGACCCGCTGTGGACCTTATTTTCCTTTGCAAGGCTTTTGCTGCTGAAGGCCTTTTCTCAGAGATAGGCTGACGTTACTGCATGGAAGGGAAACTAGCAGGTTCAATGGAGCAAGTTTATTTGTAGTGCGGTTTGAGTCACATTTGAGGATTCCATTTCAGTTTGGGAGACTTCACAAGTTTGGGATATCAATGGCACTTCAAAGAGGAAGAACTGTGAATTAGCAGACATGATCCCTTGCAGGCCTCCAGAAGAGAAAGGAAAAGAGAGAGGTTCAAAGCTAGAAAATGGGTCAAGTTTCTCCAGGGGCATGGAGAATAAAGTAGGCACCCCAGGTCTTCGTAAATGTTGCAGAGTATCTCTGCGACAGAGAGACTGTCCTGATTGTTGAATGTCCAAACTACTTGAAATGTTTCTAAAGTGGTTAAAGGTACAATCCTATGCAAATATGCTAAAAGCTAAAAAAAAAGAGACTCTTTGGACTATATCTCCCAGCATTCCCACCCAGCATGACCATACTAGCTAGGGAATTCTGGAAGATGCTGACTAAAAATAACTTTTGGACACTCTTTGTATACCCAGGCATGTGTCCCACTGAATTCAGTAGCCCTTATTCAGTAGCCCGTGTGTTTGTGTGCTCTTTCAAGTTGTGTCTTCAACTATGGTGATCCCATGAATTTCGTAGAGTTTTCTTAGGCAGAAAATACTCAGTGATAGTTTTGCTGTTTCCTTCCTCTGAAATATAGCCTACAACAGTTGTTCTCAACCTTTGGGTCTCTAGCATTTGGACTTCATTTCCCAGAATTCCTGGCCATTGGTCATGCTAGCTGAGGCTTTTGGGAGTTAAAGTTCAACTAACCAGAACTAACCAGGGCTGACCCTGTTTATTTAAAAAATGAAATAGAAACTGCTACCTTATAAACATTTAAGGGATATAACAGCTACTGAGGGCCTACATATCCTCAATACACCAAATCTCATTTGATCTGGAAGCTAAGCAGGGTCAGCCCTGGTTAGTTCTTGGATGGGAGACCACCAACAAATATCAGGTGCTGTAGGCCAGTGGTTCTCAACTGTTGGTTGTCTAGATATTTTGAGTAGTTTGCCCCCACAAGACCAACTGAAATGGATTCAGATAGTATCATCCAGAAGTAGCTGTAATTGATCAGCAGCCACCCACTCTGTCACCTTGCCCCAAGGAAGCCATGCCCTATGAGGAGTGGCTTAGGGAGCTGGATATATTTAGACTGCAGAAGAAAAGGTTAGGAGGGGACATGATAGCCATGTTTAAATATTTGAGGGGATGTCATGTCAAGAAGGGAGTGGGCTTGTTTTCCACTGCTCCAGAGACTATGACAAGGAGCAATGGATTCAAACTACAGGAAAAGAGATTCCACTTAAACCTCAGGAAGAACTTCCTGACAGTCAGAGCTGTCCGGCAGTGGAATATGCTGCCTGGGAACATGATGGAGTCTCCTTCTTTGGAGGTTTTTAAGCAGAGGCTGGACAGCCATCTGGTGGGAGTGCTAGCCACTGATCTAAAATTATTACGGTCCTCTGGATGTGCTCCTGATTTCTTAAAGAGAAGAAGAACCACTGTTTTTAAAGACATTAGTAGCTGGTCATCCTTCTGTCAGTGAAGACAGCAAAGATATTTTACGACTGGCGTAACACATACACATATACCAGCCAAAAATCTGCCCATCGTATTTTGCATCAGTGAAAGGTTCCAGGTTATCTCCAACATAGGGTAATAGACCAATTAGTACTCAAGTCCAGAACTGTGACCGTGCTTTGAATCTAGGCTTCCTGTCCAAATCTTGAAGTCCCATCTCCTGACGTGAACTTGGATCTAGTGAGTTCTAAGAGCCCACCCTCTAGACCACGTATGCTGTTAGAATTTGGACCTCAATTACAAATGTTTCACGTCCTTCGCATTTTTTGCTACTGGTTTCACTGAAAGCAGTCTGGTGCATTTGTTGTTTAAGAAATGACATTTCATCTCTCTTGTACAGATTTCAGCGTGTGGAGTAGGACTTATTTTGGCAAAGGAATCCGACACAAAGGCTGGATGTTCACAGGGTAAGCAATCTCTCTGCTGGACATAATAGCTTAAGAGCAAACAGCCAGAATCATGTGAACTTGGATGAGATTATTGGCTGTAGTCTAAAGCTCAAGTGAACCGCTTACTGTAGCTTTGATTTGGGAGCATGCTGTCAACTGTAGCCTTATGGCTGAAGTGAAAGAGTGAAGTGTAAAAAAAAAAGGAAAAAAAGAATGTGCATTCCAGCTGCTGGTGCACATATCAAATGGAGGCTTAGGGTGGGGACTGGTAGAGGAGAGGAACACGGGAAGATATGGGTGCCTTGAATGTCAGAGATAAGCATCCATTCCAAGACTGTGAGAGTTTGGTGCCAAGGAACACTGGGAAGAGATTCACTGTGAGCCATGGCAAGAGAAAGGCTATTTGATGTTCATAAATGGAATCTACAATTGCTGCGTAACAGTGAGTCAGAAATTTACAGCAGAAAATGATGATGTGAGATGAAAGACTGGGTTGTACGTAATTAAGATTCAAACTAGAAAGTGAATATATTAACACAGATACCCTGTGGCATGGCTGCTTTTCCTTTTTGCATTTGCATGATTAAATTTCAAGCAAATGTTTCCAATTTCACTTATTTAGTGGCTCTCCCAACAGGACTAGCCTTACTTTTGGACAGAGGCAGGCAAATACCTCAGATAACCCACCAGGGCAGGAAAGGTATCACCATAGCCAGTCCTCCATAGCCCCCTGGCCACTGTGTTAGGAGATGGATCTGTGTATGCCACACATTCTGGCCATTTCCATACTATACTGTTTTAGTGCTATTCCAGTTTCAACATCCTATGGAATCCTGGGGTTTGCAGTTTAGGGAGGGGCCTTTAGAATTCTCAGCCAGAGAGCTCTTTGGCCTCAGTAAACTACAAACCCCAGAATTCCACAGGATGTTGAAACTGGAATAATAGCACTATACCAGTATAGTGCAGAAATGACCTCTGTTTTGTGTCCCACAAACTGGCCTGTCACCCCCAGGTGACTGTCTTATTGGTTGTGTTGGAGTAAGACTTATCTGCAAGTCCACTATAGACCAGAGGGTGGGAGACCATTTTCCTTTGCTTTACTCTGCAAAATATCACGAGTTGGCCTTGCCATTCATTATATCCAGAGCTTGAGAATGTTTCCTTTTTGGGCTATGTACCCCTGTATGTCCACTGGGTATGGGGGATGCTAGGAGTTGTTAGTCCAACAGAGTAACTTCCCCAGGCTTTGATTATATGATATGGCCACATACAGCTGTAGCACTAATGATGAATAAGCGGGACAAGTCATTGGAAATGGGTTGAAATGCCTAATCTCCTGCAGAAGCAGAACCAAAATTGAATGGTATGCAATTTTAATGTTTTTATAACTTCAGAGCCAAGCCAAGTGCAGATTTTTTTTTTTAAACAAAGAGAGCTGTTAAGAAATCAATGTCTGGAATTATCAAAACCCAAACAAATGAAAAAAGGCTAAAGAAAAAGTTTCAGTGGCAGACTCCCCTAGTCTGTACTTCACATTTTATTATTACTTTTAATTGAATGTTCTATCTTCAGTCAAGCCAAGAATAGTAATAGGGGGAGAGAGGGAGACAGAGAAGGGGAAAAAATACCCTTTAGCAGTGTATTTATACGTTCACGTCATTCATTTGCGTAAACGGCCGTTGCAGCTGCTTTGATTTATACACCCAGCAGATGTTGGAACTTGAAGCACCTGCTAAGAAAAGCAAATTCTTTCTAGCCTTGGCCTAGCCTTGTCTCCATGGGATTTTATTTTCCCCTTGGCTTCCTTGCTGTGGCCCAGCAGTCTCTGCTCTATTAGTTCATTTGTACAGCCCATGGCTGCGGTGGGTCTTGGATACTCCATCCTGTGCCATTGCCAGGATGGCTTTGATAGCACAGCCAAGCCACTGCTGGTTGAAATGTCAGAAATGCCAGAAGCTTTGCTCCCTGTTCCCCCTTCCTCAATATACACAAAGGTACCCCAGTGGGGCCTACGATATGAAGAAAGCATATGTCGTTCTTCGACACAGTTTACACAAATTGAAGCCCTTACTACTCCTCTGTCCAGGTTACATTTAACACAGTTTGGCCCTTTTTGCATGCCATTTCCCATGCGAAATGGCCACGGGAGTGCTGTGGGATTGCGAGGACAGTTCTGCATGATGCTCTCGTGACTGCGCGGCACTCCCGTAGTGATCCCGCAGCAATTGCCACAATCCCGCGATTGCGCATTCCTTCTGCATCCCTCCCACATTTACCTGGTGTGCAGAACCTCAGGAAGCATGATGACCGTGCTTCCTCCCCCAATACAGCCTGAGAAAGTATCCGGCCGTGCTGCAGAAGGAAGGGGTGGAGCTTTTGTGCTTCCTCCGTCCAGCACGGAGCTGGTGTGGAGGGAAGCACAGGGGACGTGATTCCTTCCCACAAGAGGCTTTTTGTGTGATCGCTGCGAGATGGCAGTGAGAAAAGGTAAGGTGAGAAAAGGACCTTAGGCTTTACAATTGTCCAAACTTCCCTATCCCATGACATCCCATGCATGCTTCAGCAGCCATACCTTCCAGTGTTTCATGGATGAAAACTGGGATGTGTGTGATCAAGCAACATCAGAATGCGGTCAAGATGGCAAAAGTTATTAATGAGGAAGAACATTCTCGCTTGTCAATATCTTTCTTGACTTGTGGTACCCAGAAGTGGACACAGTATTCCAGGTGAAGTCTGAATAGAGTGGTATTAGTATGTGGTATTAGTATGTCCTTTGACCTAGGCACTGTATTCCTATTGAGGGTTTGAGGGTATGTGATGCTGGAGGATATGTGCTTCTAACATAAAATGGAGAGAGTACCATGTCAGTTCACTTCCTTGAAGGGAATAAAAGGACATAGTAGTAGAAGCAGAAGCAGCAGCATGAGGGGCTGTAAACATCTTGCTCATAATGTCATGACAAAAGGCATTGTTTTTAGTTGTGTATGTTGCGTGTGTATGCTCTCCCAATATTCCACAACAGACCCTCCTCAGTCAATAGTTGAAAGATATATAAAGAGTGCATAAATTGGCAAGATATAAAGGGTGAATGCAATGTGAGGACAGCTAGTGTGGTACAGTAGTTTGAGCATTGGATTATGATAAACCTGGGTTCAATTCCTCGCTTGGCTATTGAAATGCACTGGGTGACCTTGGCCACATCACACACTCTCAGCCCCAGAAAACCCTGTGATAGGTTTGCCTTAGGGTTGCTGTAAGTCAGAAATGGCTTGATGGCATGCAACAACAATGACAATGTAATGTGAGTACAAAAACCAAGTGTGTCTATTTAATGATAAGGGCTGAAAAGATGCTTCATGAGAAAAATTACTTTAGCAGGTAATTAATTCTCTGAGGATATTTTTGCAATACACTGTTACAGAGCTATTATTCCACTTTCAGCATCCTGTGGAATTCTGGGGTTTGTCGTTTACTGAGGCCAAAGAGCTCTCTGGCTGAGAATTCTAAATGCTCCTCCCTAAACTGCAAGCCCTAGGATCCCATAGGCTGTTGAAAGTTGAATAATAGCAGTATAACAGTGTGGCATGGAAATGACCTTAGTCAAGAGGATAGGTATGGGTATCACAAAAGTGTAGGTTGGTTTGTTACCAATTTAGGTACCATTGTTTCTCCCAAAAGAATCATGGAAATTCTACTCTATTTAGGATGCTGAACATTCTCTAGTATTAGGGATCTCATACAGTTTCTATCATACAACTACATATCTCAGGGCCACTTACAGAGAGAAGAGAAACCAGAATTAGACCAATTTAAAGCTGGTTTAATTCCTGTAGCATAACTAGGCTCACAGGTGTGTGTGTGGGTCTGTATTTCTATGCAGAGGTACAGTCATTGCTTTTCCTTGAGGCTTCTTCTGCCTGCTCTTTCATTTCACAGTCTTGTACGAATTTTTCATGAGCAGGAAGCGGGTGTTTTCAATTTATTTGTATCAGCTGAGAAGCCCCTCAGTGGCATTTTGTGCAGATGCCCCCCTTCTTCCCCTTTCTGCCTTTCTTCATTCTCACCAGTTTATGTCTGCATCTTGCTCTGAGAAGACTTCAGGTACGGTACCTTGGCAAACAACCCAGATCCATTTCTGATGTTTCCACTGGAGTACACAACATCAGGAAAGTGCTCCCAGGAGATCCTTTTTCTTATCGGGCCTCAGCTGCAGTTGTGGCTTTTGGAGATGAGAGGAATGTTTGATTAAATGAAAACTTCTGCTCAGCGCTGCAGCAGCTTGTGCAACAACAATGCAGTCTTCCAGTTTCACAGTCTTAGTAGTTTCCCCCGAGTGAACAAGAGGGTAACTTTTCCTCCCAGCAAAATATTCCAAAGCGGAACCTTATTAGCGTTTAGTTCAGGAGAACAGGAGGGATGGAGAATGTGGCTTTTCTCATTTGAAACTACATTTTTTTTAAATTCACCTGTGAAATATCTTCTGTCTGCCTCAGGAGAACATGTTTATGAGGAGGATTTTTGCACAAGCTCTGAGAGGTATTCAAGTTGTCAAAATCATGTAGTGGTGCTACAACAGCAGTGGCTTCACTGTGTGGACATTTAAAAATTAGAAGCATGGGATGAGTTGCATATATCCTCTTGATCAATCACCCAGGAACTTATCACACAACATTGGCCCTTTCCACATGGCATTTGCGCGATACTCCAGGGGCCGGCAGGCGCTGATCGCGCACCTTTTCATTTTCGTCTGGAAGCCAAAAATGGTGTGCAATCGCGCATTGCTCCCGGGCCCCGTGTGCACTTACCTGGAGTGCGGAGCCTCCGGAGCTGCACTGGTTGCGCTCTGCCAGCGCAGCCTGGGAAACTCCCAGGCTGCACTGCAGAAAGAAGAGATGGGGCTCTCGCACAAGCAGGCAACTTGTGCAGAGCTGAAGGAGCAGGGATGTGAGAGCCTCTCACCAGAGGCTGCTCGCGTGATCCATGAACCCCAGCACCAGAAAAATGTAAGGTGTGGAAAGGGCCATTGTTATACCACAATG
Source organism: Iguana delicatissima (assembly GCA_948472985.1). NCBI lineage: Eukaryota > Metazoa > Chordata > Lepidosauria > Squamata > Iguanidae > Iguana > Iguana delicatissima. Next base: position 344,000 of record CAOKZL010000945.1, read on the forward strand.
GTACTGTGCTAATATAGACAAGCATAGTACCATTGTGGTATAACAGCATTGTGTGATAAGAGCCTGGGTGATTGAACTTATCACATAAGCTTATAACATGACTTTGTAGATCTCCTGGTGCTGTACTGCTGTTGGGTTGTTTGGAAATTGATTCTTTTCCCAGCTGAAATAATCTCTTAATGACCTTTCAGATGCAAATGTCTTTTGCAACTTCACTGTGATACTGGGAGCATTGTGGGTGTGCTGTAGATGTGGCTTCATTGTTCCTCCCTTTGAGATTCACTGGAGACTCCAGCAGGAAAGCTTTAAACTGCTTCTGGCATGGAAGGACACCAGGGCCATTTCCACACTAAACTGTTATAGTGCTGTTATTCCACTTTCAACATCCTATGGAATCCTGGGGTTTGCAGTTTAGGGAGAGACATTTAGAATTCTCAGCCAGAGAGATCTTTGGCTTCAGTAAATTGCAAACCCCAGAATTCCACAGGGTGTTGAAAGTAAAATAATAGCACTATAACAATCTAGTGTGAAAATGGCCCAGGATTCCCAAGAGCTGCCGAAAAGACATTCTCTGTTCTCTGGTTTGACACTATTCTTATTATTAATTTTGATTTTAGAAAGAGGAGGAACATAATAGCACAATTCTGATGTAATCCTACTATGGATTAATGCCCAAAGAAACTAGCACAGGGTTCAGGACAAGTTTAAAGAGTAACTCAAGAGTAAATATACAAAATTTTAAACAGTAATATACAAAAAGAGAACCAAGCAAGTGTTAGTTTGCTTTCGGAACTGCCATGGTATGTGTTCCTCTTCCCAGTCATTATGCTATTATGTCATAATAGTGTCATTGCGCAATTATGGTTTCTTGTTTTTCTTTTTTTATAAAAATCCCATTAATCATAGAACAGGAGGTGGAGTGAACAGGGCGGTGTAAATGCCGGAACTAATGCCACTGAAATGCAAAGGCAGTAATGATAACAAAGAATATGTTGCCATTCTCTTACCTTTCCAATCACTGGAATCTGCCCAGCACCTGTCAACGCTCAGAAAGGGCCCCTGCTGCTTTCATTTGCTGGTGGAGACAGTTGAGTGGAGGGCAGGGAGAGATGATTCAGACCACAAGGAAACAGCTGGTCTTAGCTCGATGGGAGAAAGAAATGAGGTAGCACTGTCATATTTTCTTTCTCCATGGAGCTCAGAGCAGCCAAATCACAGCATTTCCAGCAGATGGCCATCCAGCCTCTGCTTAAAAACCTCCAAAGAAGGAGACTCCACCACACTCCAAGGCAGCACATTACACTGCTGGACAGCTCTGACCTTCAGGAAGTTCTTCCTGAGGTTCAGGTGGAATCTCCTTTCCTGCAGCTTGAATCCATTGCTCCTTGCCTTAGTCTCTGGAGCAGCAGAAAATAAGCCTGCTCCCTCATCGACATGACATCTCTTCAAATATTTAAACGTGGCTATCATGTCCCCTCTTAACCTTCTCTTCTGCAGACTAAACATACCCAGCTCCCTAAGCTGCTCCTCATAAGGCATGGCTTCCAGACCCTTCACCTTTTTGCTCACACTCCAGCTTGTCGATATCCTTCTTGAAATGAGGTGCCCAGAACTGCACACAATATTCCAAATAAGGTCTAACCAATGAGAATAGAGTGGTACCATTACCTCCCTTGATCTAGACACCACACTCTTATTGATGCAACCGAGAATCACGTTGGCTTTCTTGGCTGCCATATCACACTGCTCACTCATGTTCAGCTTATGATCTACCAAGACTTCTAGATCCCTTTCACATATACTGTTATCCAGCCATGTGCCCCCCATCCTATATTTGTGCATTCCATTTTTTCTGCCTAAGTGTAGGACCTTACATTCCTTTCTGTTGAAACTCATTTTGTTAGCTTTCATGGTTTGTATCACTCACTCACTCCTTTCTCTTCCCTTTTGTAATAAGGAGCAGCAGAAGCAGCTCTTCCCATGGTATGAGAGCTGCTGGATGTGGGAGGTTTTTGGAGGGAACACAAAGTCAAGAGAATAGTTCTTTAATATCTCAGTCCAAAAAGGGACTTATGGGTGTATAAGTTGCACTTATCTCTGAGTAAATGCACAGTGCATAAACACAGTGAGCAGTGTTGGTATATGTGCAACTCTGCTTCTGCCACTGTTAGCAGAATATGTCTGTTGTGTTATGGCAAATAATTTGGCTGAGATGTATAGTATGACTTACACATGTGTGTGTCACTAATGGCATTCCAGTCCTTATATGTCAGTTGGGTTACCTAGCATCAGGAACTGAATGGCCACACTTAATAACAAAATAATCAGTGTGTCAAAACCTTCTGCCTTTAATTTCACCTCGCTGTCTACAATGCCATTTCAAATCATGTGCACCCTCTCTATATTACACACCTAAAATACTAGACAACCATGGATTTGATGAAGTGGACTACAGTCCATGAAAGCTTAGCTATGTAAATAAAAGTATATCTTCCATTTGTTTGTCATGTGTAAACAGCTGGGTGGATTTTCAACAAATTTGGAAGGGATGTTTCACATGGCCTGACATAACACATAGGCTATGAAATTCACTCTGAGGAGGGGCTGGAGGACATCTCAATTATTGTTTTATTCTTACAGAGTGGTGTGCTGGCCAACTAGGAAAGGTATATTCTCTTTCTCAGGTAACTGAAATTGATGTGCAATGTGAAGACAATTTGAGCACCCAGGAGCAGTTGAAATTGCATGATCTTTAAAAAATAGTTAATGAGTCCCTTGAGTAACAATGGGTACTACAGTTGGTGGTCTTATAAATTTCTCAGTCTTTAAAATGCTACAGGTCTCTTTGTAATAGTTTTTGTTCTTTTTGTTCTAGTAGACATTGGAAACTTTTTGCTTCTGTTATGCAGCTGCGAAAAGCATCACATTTTGATCTTTTAAAAAGGACACACACACACACACACACACACACACACACATATATATTTGTGTGTCTAAAAAGATGTACTAGCTCTATAAAATTTGACCCCAAATTGATTTATACCCAGAAATGCCTGCTTTCTTTTGGGACCATTTCCTATAACACAAATATGGCAAACAATTTCTTCTGTATCAGCCTGAAACACAATGCAATTTTCCCTTGCAGTCCTGTGGAACTAATCAAAACATCTCCTGTTCATGGAGGAGGCATCAGCCGGTGGGCCTTTGATAACTGAATACAAATTGAAGGATATATTTATCGTCAGTTTAATGGGACCAGCTATTGGATGACCCATGACACCTGACAACTTCCGCTAAAAAGCTAATCAGCTGTAAAACTAGATGATGAGTCTATTGTATAGGCACAAAAGATAGATTTGTTAGTTTGGATCTTATTCATACAGTCAGACAACAGTCTCCTTGTAGCTGTGTGTGTGTGTGAGAGAGAGAGAGAGAGAGAGAGAGAGAGAGAGAGAAAGAGAGAGAGAGAGACTGTGTAAATAAAAATATTTTTTTCTTAAAGGGAGTAAGAAAACACTGCACATCACCTCCTAGAATGCAGCAGTGATGGAATGTAGGTACTGATTATTAAAATGAAACAATTAGAGGCACTGGTAGTGAAGGGGAGACATTAATACTGGAAAATGAGAGATTTGGTGGCTCTCTCTACATAGCAGAGCTATTAGCATGCTGAGCAGAAGTTTGAACAGTTTACCAGTCCACCTTATTGCCCCTCACACACTTAACTTTAGCTGAGAAGAAAACACAAACTCAGTTTTGTTTTAAAAAAAGGGTATATAAAATTAGATTACCCATAGATACTTGCATAATCTACACAGGTTCGTGTTCTTGATGAAAAGAAGAAAAAGGTAAACAATTACATGGTTTCACTGGAGCTTCTCCTCTCAGTGCTCCTGGCCACATGCTGGAAGGAAGGAAGGAAGGAAGGAAGGAAGGAACAGAGAGAGAGAGAGAGAGAGAGAGAGGAGGAGACCCTAAGAACAAAGGATTCTTATGTGCTAGAGAAGAGAGTGTAGAATCCAAATTGTCAGTTTGCGTTGTTGTTATTATCTTTCCATCCCAAACACCATTTCCCGGCAAGAAGAAAGACAGAAAAAATGGTAGGAGAAAGGAGAAAAGGGAGAGTTACTAATTGAAGGCATCTGAGTCCCTTGTAAAAGTCCATGAATGAGACAAGCTGAGGCATAATCAAAATCTCATCTGCAAGTACAAACAAATTGTTAGCCTGGCTTTTTATTTTAGCTGTATGGATCCAGTTCAAAGTCTGATAAAGAAATGGCTTGTTTAGTAAGAGCACAACATCTGTCTAGTTAAGTATTAGCTGTTATGATATGGCAGCAGTTCTTCAGAATCTTGTCTTTCTCATTATGTGTTACCTGATGTTTTAACTAAAGATGTCAGAGATGAATGGTGTGGTGGTAAATATTGAAGCTCACATTCTCAGGATAGTCTCCATAAGCTATACCTTCAAGGAGAGTCCAAAACCTCAAGGAACAATGTTGATCTGTTATCAGCAAATAAGTTCTTGCAGCTGTCTAGAATCATAGAATCTTAAAGTTGGAAGAGGCTGCAAGGGCCATCTAGTCTAACCCCCTGCCATGCAAGAATACACAACTAAAGAACATCTTAAAGATGCCCATCCAATATCTATTTAAAGACCTCCAAAAAGAAGAGTCCTTCACACTGCAAGGCAGTCTATTCAACTATCAAACAATTTTTACAATCAATAAGTACTTCTTAATGTTTAGGTGGAATCTCTTTTCTTGTAATTTGAATCCATTGGCTCATGTTCTTGTCTCTGGAGCAGTCGAAAGCAAGCTCGGTCCATTTTCTACATGACCTCCCTTCAATTATTCAAAGATAGGTACCATGTCCCCTATTAGTGTTCTTTTCCTAGGCCCTTTCCACAGAAGACATTTTCCTGGATGCTTTCCAAAGAAGCTAGCTTTAATTAACACATCCCCCCAAAAAGAACAGCTCACTGCAACACTGCAAGAAGAGGAAGCAATGTTACCCAAAGAATGTGTGATGGATTATGACCTCTATGGGAAACTGATCAGACACAGATTGTGGCTCATGCCTAAGAGAACCCAAAAGAAGTTTATGGGCCTTATCACACTACACTATTATAGCACTATTATTCCAACTGCCATGGCAACATTGTATAGAATCCTGGGATGTATAGTTTAGGAGGAGAATTTTTAGACAGGATTGCTCTTGGGCCTCAGTAAGCTACAAACTCCAGGATTCCATAGAATGCTGCCATGGCAATTAAAGTGGAATAATAGTACTATAACAGTATGGTGTGATAGGGCCCTAGATCCCTAACCTAGAAGTCAGGTGTGTCATTTTATCAGCAACTTGACTCAGGTGGCAGACCATGTAATGTCTGGGTGGGAGGATAGGGGGGTTACAACCTTAGCAGAGGTACCCTTCCAGATTCAACTGAAGCAGTTTCTCCAGTGTGATGATATTGAATGGCTCAGTAGCTGCCCAAGAGTGTTAGGAACAGATCTCTTGTAAGACTAATGTGTTTTAATTGACAATCAAAGACCAAGCCACCCTCAAATCAGTTGAATTCCAGTTGGCATAGATAATAACAATATAAATTGTTGCTAGGAAAATCGGCCCCCCACCTCCCTCAGAGGTGTGGTGACCAAATTACAGTCAAGCTCAAAGGGAGAAAGAAAGGTTGGCTGTTATGGTGGCAGATGACAGCATTGTTCCTAGTGATAAAAAAGAAATCTTGGAACACTGACCATAGTTCCATTATACCAATGTTTGCAATTAGAAGCTGGGAGCTTCTGCGTGCACGCATGTACTTTACCATTGAGCCGTGGGCCCTCCGTCACATTCCAAGGGAAAGAAGAGAAAAAATAGGTGGGCCTCAATTGGAATTATAGACACATTGGCTGGGATCCTGTTGATGAGATCCATATGTGCATGTTCCCTTATACATGCAATTGCAGTTTTTTTGGCTGGTTTGCAATGGGTGTACACAGTTCATGATTGTGTTAGTGGAGTTCTACAAGTGTAACCATTGCACAGGGGCCTAAATCCTGTTGTTAGTCCTGAGTAAAGCAGAGCCATTGAATCACCTGGGTTTACCATATTGATTCACTGTTCAACAGCTGATCAAATGGATCTGCTCTATTTAGGGCCCTTTTTGCACTGCATGGCTGCCCTGCAGTCAGGACATGATGGCAGCGCTCCACAGGTCGTGCTTCTGCACGATGTCATCGTGGTCCTACCACCATCTTGTCTCTGCATGTCATGCAAGCACAGTATTTGTAAAATGGAAAAAAATCCATTTTACACTTACCATTGTGCCACGCTGCCACCTTTCCTGGTCATGCAGAAGAGTGGAAGCACACTGGCGACACCTCCCTCCCCAGCCCAACAATGCCTGCGCTTTGGAAGGGAAGAGGCAGGGCCAGAGCACTCATCTCTGTAGCAACCAGGTGAGTTGTGGAGGTGACCATTCCTGGTGTGCTTTCCCTCCCCACTGGGGCTGCAGTGAAAGGAATTTACCCCGTTGTGTGGAAAGGGCCTAGGATGATCAACCAACAGGAGCCACACTTTGTGTTCTGCATGTTCCAGAGTGATGCATGAGCATTCATCAAGACTTTCAGTGAATCAAACCTGTTCACTGGAATTGCAGAGGTAGCCACTGTGCATAATAAAATGATCAACAGGCATAATGGCAAATACAGAATCAGTTGCACAATGCTGATATTCAGCAGATAGGTGGCATAGGGCACCTGCTGTGTAATTGCATGAGTGCAGATTTAGGCCTTTTCTGCACCTTACCTTATCCTGTCATCCTGCAGTCATGATCCTGGGACCATTTTTGGCAGGAAGGGAGCATGACAGGAATGCTCCCCTCTGCACCAGACCAGCTCCCTGCAGAAAAGCACACAGTGGACACACTGTCTCCTTTTGCAGCACAGCCAATCTCTTTCCCATGCTGTGCTGAGGCAGGAAGTGCCTTCATCATGCTTCCAGCCCTTCCACATGGGAGTGTCACATGATCAGCAGTCATTGATGGAGAAAAGTCGTCAATGATTTACCCCATGATCATGCTGGCTGGCGACCACGATGGCCCACGATGACATCATGCAGAAGCGTCATTGAAGTCCCGTTCCTCTCCCATCCCCCTGCCAGGACTCCATGTCTATGAGGAAAGGGCCTTACACTATGCAACAAGAAGGAGAATCTCAGCTATTATCATCATGACCCTTCTGACCATTTTTGGGCATGATATGAGAAAAATTCACTTATTCTTTTCCATCACACTAACTTGTTTTCTCTCTTGACAGACACTTCGCTGGGCTTATCTCACCTTGTGGACATATCTGAATTCCACCATAACATTTCCACTAATATTGAACAGGGGGCTTTTTTGAATCAAAACAAATGCCTTGAAGCTAACATGGAGTTTCCACTAGCAATGCTATTGAAACAGAGCAAGAATTACATGTGCATGCCATCTGCTGTCAGTGAGAATCCCAGTAGCGACATTTCATACCAGCTGCAGCCTGTTAGAATGCTGTGTTCAGGGATACCAGCAGAAAAGATATTAACAACAAGCCAAATTGAATGAAACAATGCAGGAACAAAATGCCTCTGTAACAGTGTAGACAAGATGATGATATGTTCTGGCTCTGTTCCTAAAGATATGCAAGGCAGTTTTCAACACAAGAAGGTCAACTATACATCATCCATGTGCTTTGAAGAAAGGTTTCCTTGTTTTTGTCTGCAATATGACAACAGGCTGACTAGTGTTGCAGTCCTGATTTGCTACTTGCAAAGCAAGAATCCATAGTTAGGATCTATTACTTGCTAAGGCAGGTGTCAGAAAACTCTGGCCTTCCATGTTTGCTTGGAGTTCAACACCAAGAAGTCACTCTGGCCAATTGCAAGGGATCACGGAAGGTGTAATCTAAAAATATCTGGAAGACCAAAGTTTGCTATTCCTGAATGAAGCCATCACTAATCACTACCAATGAATACTAGGTGCTGTAGACTATCTTTCAAAGGTAGGAACTAGCAATACCACCTCTGAGTATTCCTTGCCTAAGAAAACTCTGTGAAACTCATGGGGTCACTATAATTCAACAGGTGACCTGAAGGCACACACAAACACAATAAATGTCAAATGATTCTGACACCTGCAATCGGTGTTAAGTGATTCTGAGCCTGCACTCTTACTTAAAAACACAACGAAATTCCAACTTGACTGGGATTCTGCAAAGAATCCTACCATGTACAGAGAAACAGAATGATTTCCAACTGGCAAGGGGATCACGCAAGGCTGCATTTATCATTCTGTCTTTTGAACATGTATGCTGAGCATATCATATGTAAAGCAGGATTAGACTCAAGGAAAGAGACATGAAAACTGGAAGAAGGAACTTCAACAATTTAAGATATGCAGATGACATCATACTACTAGAAGAAAATAGCAAAGACTTGGAATGATTACTGAAGTAAATCAAGAAAGAAGGTACAAAGGAAGATTACAGTTCATAGAATCATAGAGCTGGAGGAGACCACTAGGGCCATCAAGTCCAACTTCCTGCCATGCAGAATACACCATCAAAGCATTCCCAACAAATGGCCATCCAGCCACTGTTTGAAAACCTCAAAAGAAGGAAACTCACTCACACTTCGAGGCAGCGCATTCCACTGTCAAACTGCTCTTATCATCAGGAAGTTTTACTAATGTTTAGATGGCATCTCTTTTTCTGAAGTTTAAAACCATTGCTCCATGTCCTAGGCCATTTCCGCACTTATAGCACAATTATTCCACGCTCAACATCCTATGGAATCCTGGAGTCTACAGTTTAGGGAGGGGATGGCTAGCCCCTCCCTGAACTGGAAACCCCAGAATTCCATAGGATGTTGAAAGTGGAATAATTGCACTATAAGAATGTAGTGTGGAAATGGCCCTAGTCCAGAGACAGCAGAAACACAGCAGAAAACAAGGTTGCTTCTTTTCCAAATGACATCCTTTGAACTATTTAAACATAGATACCATGTTACCTCTTAACCTTCTGTTCTCCAGGTTATATATACCCAGCTTCCAAAACATTAAGAAAACAAAAACAATGACTACAGATGATTTTCATAACTTTAAAGTAGATGATGAAGACATTGGAATAGTTAAAGTTTTTCCATACCTTGGCACAGTCATTAATGAGAATGGAGACTACAATGAAGCAATCAGAAGAAGACTAGGACTTGGAAGGGCAGCTATGAAGGAATGAGACATGATCCTTAGTACTAACGGTCAGATTGTCCATACAACTGTATTTCCAATTTTTGCGTATGGTAGTAAAAGCTGGACAATGAAGAAAACTGATAGAGAGAAAATCAACTTATTTGAAATGTGGTGCTGGAAGGGAGTTCTACGGAGTGCAGTTTTGAATCTGGGCAGTTGATTTATTACCCCTCCCTATATGCTAGGCATGAGAATCAGACAACTCTCCAGTTGTTGTTGGGATGGCTCTTCCAGTATTCACCTGCTATGCTGGCTGGAGCTAATGATAGTTTTAGTCCAACAACATCTCGAGGGCTAAATAATTCTATCTGGAAGCTCATGTTATCCACTATCACTGTCCTATATTAAGTGATGTCTTGTTGTTATGTACTGGTCAACTCCAACTTAGGACAATTCAATCCTAGGGTTTTCCTGGCAAGATCTTTTCAGAGGAAGTTTGCCATTGCCTTTCTCTAAGACTGAGACTGTGTGAGCTACCCATGGTCACTCAATGGTTGCCCATGTCTGAGGGGAGATTTGAACTTTCATGTCCCAGAGTCCTAGTTCAACACTCAGATTGCTATATCACACTGGGTTGATTAAGTGATACTTCTTACAATTTGCAAAAATATATTTTGCTTTCCAGCTGGATTTGATACCTGCTTTCTTCTGGTAGAAACTCTTGCATTCTATGAATATGGGAGAAAGAGAGTTTTGGTCTGGATTTCACAGTCTTGTTTGTCACAAGAGATATAAGCTAGTTTCGTAGGCTCTTAAATCATATACTGACAAAGATTATGCACTTGGCTGAACACTCAATGCACCTTCTTGGAACATTTTGCCTTTCAAATCTGCAAGCAAACAGCTGACTCTGCACTGCAGTGTTTGCTTGCTACCTGTCCTCATCAAGTCTCTACAATCTGGAGTAGAGATGTTGACAACGTAATCAATAGAGCAAAGAATGATGAACCAATGAAATGAGTCTGCCTGAAAGGATGCTGCAGGGATCACAACAACCACTGAAACAGACGGTATCCTATATTGTTTTGAAGGGAAATTGCATATCAGATCTTAAGTGCCAAAATCACAAGATCAATATTTTAAACCTTGCAAAGCTGTAAGGTTAAACAAGAAGCAGCCAGAAATATCTTGCACAATTTTCTACACACAAGACTTATTGGAATGCTAACTTTTTGTTCAGGACAGGCTGGTAACCACCTTGAAAATCTAGGCATGCTTTGGTCAGTTCCATGCTTAGAATCCTAGAATCGTAAAGCTGGAAGGGACCACAGGGGCTATCAAATCCTACTCCTGCCATTAAGGAATCCACAACTAAAGTACTCTTGAAAAATGCCCATCCAACTTCTATTTAACTCGTCCCCCCTATGAAGCGTCTATCACCCTCTGTATCACTCTATTCCACTGCTGGACAGCTCTCACAATAGAGAAGTTCTTCCTACTGTTCAGGTGGAATCTTTTTTAAAATGTAATTTGAATCCATTGGATTCTAGTCTCTGCTGCAGCAGAGAACAAACTTGCTTTGTCTTCTGCATGATATCTGTTGGAAAATATAGCATTCTCTATTCCCTACCTCTTTAGCTAGGATAGGGTTCTCAACTGTCAGTCTGTGTATATATTTAAAATTATTGGCTGTAGCATCCAGATCTTACACTTTGGATTCTGTGAGTGGCTTAGCTTAGAAAGCCACACCTCTCTCTCTCAAAACCCTGTTCTCCTTTTATTACACTCATACATTACCACACACTAAGCTACCTTTTCTGCTGTCAACTGCTGTCTGCTAAATACATGATAACTTCTAACTTTTCATTTCTGCTAAGCATACCTCTCAACTAATTAGTTGATGAGTTTAAAAGAAGATGTTATTTATTTCAAATACTTTTCTTCAATAAGATCAAGTTTCTTCAACAGATGTGTCATTATAAATTTTTAGTAAATATTTTTAAATTTGAAATCTGCTGTCTGCGTTGTCTACTTCAAGTCAGCCATCGTTTTAAGAAGCCATAGTTAAATTAGGAAACATTTTTCTCTGCAACTCTGCTGATTATAGAGTTCCCACAGGTCTAATAGCCTGAACAACTCTCAGCTCCCCACAACATCCCTTCAGATAGTTAAACATGGCTATCATACCATTTTTCAGTCTTCTTTTCTTCAATCTAACCACACCCAACTCCCTAACTTGTTCCTCATAAGGCTTGGTTTCCAGACCTTTGATCATTTCTGTTGCTCTTCTTTGGATGTGTTCAAGCTTGCTAGTGCAGCCATGCCAGACTGCCACCAGTTGTTTCTCAGTGACTATATGGGTTCCATATCCTTTGGGTCACTGCTGGCGTCCAGCCTGTCTGGCACGGCTGCTGCCATCAGGAGAACCTGGTGGATCCTCATTTGCTAGATTTCTCTTCCTGGATGTCTTTGCAGTTTGGGACTAATTCTGTGCAAAAGTTACACATGATTGTTTTGCACAGAAAACAGAATTTTCTGCTCAGGAAACATCACTTTCTGCACAGGAAATGATATTTTTACGTGATAATGGTGTAATTGGGGATCTTTTTCTGTGAAAATTTGCATATGGGTGATTTGCGTAGAAAACAGCATTTTCTGTGCAGAAAATGGCTTTTTTCAGCACAGGAAATAATATTTCTGCATAGAAGATGTTGTTTTCTGTGCAAAACAACAATGTACAAATTTTGTGCAGAAGTAGTCCTAAATTGTAAATAGGTTTTGAAAACTGTGCAGTTTACTTTCTGACAGCTGGGTGAAAATTGTTAAAAGTACTTATTGCTTCCTTTGAGAAGGAAATTGCTGAAGAATTACACTATGTGACCCCCTCATATCACTGCATGTGGCCCCTGGGACCCTCTGATCCCATTGTGATACTTGAAAACCTTCACCATGGGTTTACCTCAATGATCAGTTGTACCCTCTGTGCTGTGTTATGGCGCCTCCCCCCTCCATTTTTGTTCCCAACTGGTTTTAGGCATGAGGGGATGATTACTTCAAAATCTAGAGTTTTGAGACAATGTTTTGAGAAAATGATGTTGACAATGTTTGCTATCACTGTGTGGTAGCAAAATGGCCAATCATATTTCTTTTGGTGGTGTGATTTGCCAGTTGAAGTATTTTGGGACCTTTGCGTCTGACATTTGTGTGTATATGGAGGAAGGAAGTGGGTTAGAGGGTCATTTTGGGGCTTCCAAGTTCTGGGTAGGATGAATGAAATCCTCAGATTTCTGGTTGCCCACCCTTGATGTGGGTGAAGTTATCCAAGCTTCCTACACAGGAAGTGGAAAGTAGGTTGTCCAATGAAAGCTCTGATTCATTGAAAGAGCAATTGGTCAAGCTGTATCAGTCATCTGTACTGAGTGAGTTGGGAAAGTTAATTTTTTTCGACTACAACTCTCAGAACACTCCATGTTGGTTGTGAGAGTCTAAGAGCTGTAGTCCAAAAAAAGTTGCAGTTTGAAAGAGTCTGGCCGTGTATAGTAGTGAACTAATTTTCCTGCTGAATATGAAATAGCCTCTATCAGCATTAGGTGCACCTGTTAATGAACACCTACCTGAATATAGGTCAGAAGAGGACAATGCTGCTCTCCTTGTGTCCTTGGTAAAACCATATTTGTGCTGAAGTTGCAAAAGTGTGAGTTTGGTGTCATCCGTTTTCAGTTTTTTCCCTGAATGGCTGATTTATTTCAAATTATTAATGAACTTTGCAGCAGCCTGACTTGTCAGGACCACTCTGCGGGGGTCAATAGTGAGAGAAATCTGATGTTAGTGGATCCAGCTTAAGTGATTCTGTCATACTAATGATTCAATATATCAGGACAAATGTCAGCTCCTTCCAATATGTTAATTCCTCTGACCTCATTTGCATAAACTACAGTCAATGAAATACAAGTTCTCCCCTCTGCAGAGAGTTAATGGAGATGTTGAAAGGTATACTTTTAATTATTCTGTTTCCAATAAAAAGTTCAGAAGAATTAGAAAGAGACATGGAAAGGGGTCACTATTATTATTCAGTTTCTATTCTTGGTTCTTGGGGTCTCCTACAGGAAGGGTCCTCAATGTAAGTCTTTTTGGTACAATTGCACCTGAAGGCACTGCCCATAGTGCCCACCAATATTCCCCTTCCTGAATATATATTTTCATTATGTTTATAATGGTTTCAGGAAACTGCCTGCCATATTTATTTTCTCCCCTGAGGAATACCTTTGGACCTTATGAGGGCCCAGAGATGTTCTTAAGATAGCTGGTGGCTTCAGGTGAGGTATTTGCTCTACTGTACGCTAGGCCACCCCAGTAAACTGTACTCAGGTTTGGGGACAAATGTCCTATTAGGCTTGCCATTTTCCCTTTCTGGACTGTTTAACGACTGGTTGTATCCACTGCAGCAGTCATTTTGTGAAAAGGAATCTTTCCCAGGGCTGCCATTTGGTAATATCCCTCATGACACCTTCCCAAAAACCAAATACAGTTCCTAGTCAAGAAATATTGGGCACCTCACTTCTAATGGTTCTTGTGTAAGATCTATTCAAATTAATTTAGTTTGACAGAAAGCAACTTTTCTAAGAAGAATGATAACATGTGAATTACTTTATTGTATCAGATTACTGCTGAATTTCTTACCTTTGCTTTGTAATAATGCTGTCCTGTTCTGCTTATAACCATGTAAATATCTATTTGTCAGTTGAGGGTAACACTTCATACATCTGATGAAAGGATTTCTGGTTTATGAAAGCTACTACCATAACACGTACTTCTCCAAACTGGTCTCCTCCAGATGCATTGGATTATGATCTCCTATGTCTTCAGCGAGCACAGTGGTTGTCATCCAACACATTTGGAGGTCATCAGCGAGGCAAAAGCAGCCTAATAGATTGGCTAAAGTATTACTAGACATTTCACTGTTTTTGCTGCAACAGAGTAACTTGGCGATGCCTCTAGAATTTCTCAGAAATGTGGCTGTTTTCTCATGAGAATCATGTCCTATCTATAGAAGTCCAAACTGCCACAGTGGTACAAATCCCATTTGACCAGTTTAAACACTTGCAACTTCAGTGAATGCACTGCAATTGTGCAAATGCAATACTGTCAGATTGTAAATAACTGGACCCAGAGTGCCTTTAAGTATTTCTGCCCTATAGTAGAGAATTCCAAGTGCCTCAGCAACTGCAAATCTCAGAATTCCATAGCCGTGGCAATTAGTATTATACCATACTACTATGATTGTGTAAACGCACTATGAAAGGAACCAAAAGTGAAAGATTTCTCCACTCCTACTGGAAATAAATCCCACCAAATTCAAATCCCATGACAAAAAAACATAACCACTAGTATAAGCTTCATGGTTCCTTGGAGTGGGATGGTCTTCAAAATCTAGAACTGCAACTGTCACACTAACATAGCACTGAGAAATCCTGCTCAGTTTTGTATGCCCTCTTTCAAATAACTGCATCACCAAAAGTCACTGAAGTGGGTATCAAAATGTGTATCCATAAATTAGGGAGTGAATAGGATTTTGCCCGCGCTGACCCCCCCTCACACACATATGGTGGGGGAGATGTAATATTGCTGTATAAAACAGAGATGTATATAATTTTGATTATGTGGGTCTGAAGACTTTTTTTTCAAACTACAAGAAGTTCAAACACCCAAGGGAACACCTTAACCACAGGTTCAGCAAAGACAAGTGAACACAAATTGTTAATTAATGTAGGAGTTCAATTCCAGAAGGTGTGGTGTTGACATCCAATAGATGACTTCTTTTATAAAAAAGACAAATCGAGGGAGGAAAGATCTCTTCAGTGCCAGGGACTGGGAAATTTGATTTCTGGACCAAGCCTCCCAGAATCCCTGGTCAGAAAGGCAATTGGCCATGCTATCTAGTATTTTCTGGGAACAGTAGACAGATCATAACTTTTCCAAACTCTGGTTAAAATACATTTGTCATTACAACAGAGGAAATATGAATATCTCTTCTTCTAATGTTCATAGGTGCATGCCATTGCTTACACAAACTGTAACTGCATTGTCCACACAGAAGTGGAAAGTATCAACAAGTTCCAGGAAACCTTAAGTTTTGCAAAAATCCAAAGCATCTTCAGGAAAGTAAAATTCCTAAGGGCAAAGAACTCTGCCCCAGTAGTTTAGCATGCTTAGTGGCCACAGAATGTCAACTGTGGGGGCGAAAGGGAAGAATGGAATAGAATATCATAAAAGACGGCGTGGCTGTCTGTCTGGAACCCAAAATATCCCTGTAATTTTTTTCAGATTCCTCTGGAAAAAAAAACTTTAGAGACTGATAACACAGGAGTAATATTATCTTTAAGTTCTGCTTCTAAGCACCCGTTCAGCCACTGACAGAGATCTAGAAAGTTACTTGTTGACTGCAACTCTCAAAATCCTGGATCCATGCTTATACTTAATGGGGGAATCCAGGGTCTGTACTCCAAGAAAAGGTAATTTTTCAAAGCTTTGACCCTTGTTGAAAACAGAAAGCTGGGACTACATAGAACTTGGGTCTAACCTAGCCAGGCTCTTATTATGTTCCTGTTGGAAGATTAGATAATGTTTATTTTTTATTCATTTTATTTCTTTGAAGTTATGGCTTAGTAGGACTTAACAGTGCAATAACAGCTTGATGGGCAAATGAGCGTCCAATGAAGAGGGAAGCTTTCCCATGGTCAAAGTTTCCCAGGACAAAATAGTTCTGTTCTTCCCCTCCCCCATCATTTCCTTTCTGTATGAAATCAGTTTGATAGATCTGCAGGAAGAGATTTAGTTGCAGGTGGCAGAGGTCAGTGCATTGTGTATTCAGTGTAGTCAATAATAAAGTCAGGACTTATGCTAACAGAATGTTAATAAGGTATCACAAGGACCTTGGAAAGTCATTATGTCTGGTCACTTGCCTCACAATATTGCTCCAAACAGGCGCTGGAGGCAGATACAAGGGGATTACAAACACAAGCCCCTTCCTAAACCCCAAAAGTAAATTAGGAAAGGCAGGGGAGCTATGTGTAATGCCTCTACAATGAGCAACAATTTATAATGAGCAACGCTTTCTGTGTTGCATTCAGATAACTGAATTAATTGTACCACCTTATTAAACAGCTAACACCACCAGTGGCACCTAGCACCTTCAGAAATCTATCAGGTCCTTCAGCACCCTAGAAAGAACTCTGGTACGAGCACACGCTTATCTTGGCCCTCCCTATCCCCAATTCACTCAGTTTCAAAACTGTTGTTTCGACATTCTATGCCCTCTGACATTTCACAGATGAAAATCAGGTCACATGTGGTCAAGCAGCATCAGAGTATAGTCAAGCTAGCAGAGATCATTAATAAAGAAGAACATACAAGCTAGTCAGGAGAGCCTGCACCAGCTGCCTTTTGCCTGAGCTGACTGGGAAGGGCAAGATTCAGCCCCCTCCACTCCGTTACCCTCTGCTGAGTTAACTGGACACAAACTACTTTTGCACTTTGAACTCAGTTTGCACCAATATAAATAATCTTTCCATAATTTTATACATGTCTAGCATACATCTCCTAACTCACCTTCCCCCCAAGCTCAACAATATTTCAGAGTGATATTAGATCACAGCATCAAAGTGAAAGATGCATCACTGTTGCCCGCTCTGTATTGTGGAGCCAGCCCCATTCCCAGCTATTTGTCCCAATTTGGAAGATATGGGGCACCTTCTGTGTGCCCCCTATTTTGCCCTTAAATGGGATGTGAGCAAGAAAACTGGCACAGGAAGCAATGGTTCAATCTCCAATCCCAATTTTTCCATGCCATAGTTGAAATCTGAATAACAATTATTCTGGTTATTCAAAACCATAGGGAGTTCTTATGCCAGAAAATTAGTTTGGTGCTCAATGATGACGACACTGCTATTGTGCTGAATGGTATGTGGGGATGGCCACAAGTGCCATATAAATGGGACCACTATGACGTTTGCATCTGTACACCTTAAAAGGTGGGGAAAGAGATGGTGCTTCTTCACATGAATTAGGCCCATATTGCTAAAACATTGAAAGATCATCATCAACATACTGAATTTAGCTTGGAAACAATGGTTCCAGCCCTGAAGTGCTTTATGCTTGTGTAACTGATCAGTTGGGCAAACGACTGTACCTTTTACCAGCTTGTGTAAGGAGGTCTCTGCACAACTATCTACAGAACCCTAGGAAAGAAGCCCAGGCACAGCTCTGCCCTCCCAACTAGTCTGTCTGTCTCGGTTGTGCCTTTGCCACTTTGGGTCCCGTGTGGAAGAAAAGCAGGATACAAATTAGATGAATAAATGTCCCTACAATCTTGTAGGGTTATTCCAGTGGTGGTCTGGTTATCAATAGGATGTCAGCCACAGTTATATGCCCCTGTGGCAAATGCTAGATACCAGCTTGGCTGCCAAATTCTGAGTAACTTGAAAACTTTCTTCTGGATTGCTTTCAAACAGCTTCTTGTAGAGTAGATGATAACAGTCAAGTTGACATCGCCATGACATAGAACTCTACCACAAACAAGTGGCAACCATATTACACCAACAAGGTGAAATGAAGATAAAAACGGCCACTTTGTTTGGAACGGAACAAGCAACCTTGTACGATAGTAATGCATGATACTATTTCAGTGCTTGGTAACTGGCCTTTCAAATTAATTTATCGCAAATGTCTATACAATGAATGTAGAAGGCAGATAGGTCTGCCATAAATCTGGAAGAATTTGCTCAACTCTCATATTGTTTTCTGGCTGAATCTGTGGGCAAGGTGCCTATGTTTTCATTATTATTCTGTTTGACAGATCGGCAAGCAAAAAGCTAGTCTTGAAGGAACGTTGCAGGATATTTACGCTGGAAAGAACTAGGAACTTTGTTAATGGAGCATTGCATTCCACTGCTGGGGTTGGTTCCAGATGGCACACATATACACATTTTATATTGGTCAGCTCTTCAAAACAATGGTAGGTGTCAGCTGTCTACGAGGAAAAGCATTAAATTCCTATTGGAAGGTAGTTGTGAAGGCTGGATTATTTCACATGGCGATGGCTGGGGTGTGTACATGTGTGTGTGTGTAAAGTAGAACCAATTAATTACTAGTTGGAACATGTAAGTGAGATTTGCGATAAAATATCTCAGTGCTCTTGGTGGGTTTCAGTGGCCATGCTGGCTGTGGGATTCTGGGAGCTATTTTTCAGAAATGCAACTTTCCCCAACTGTTGTCTAGCCAGCCAGTGATGCTTTTCTCTTTGGTGTTTTGATCACTTGCAATAATCAACGAGCATTCTATGATCACTGAACTCACTTTCTCCATATTGAGTTATTTGGAGAATTTATTCTACCCTTGCTCCCTTAACATCCTTTTTAATAATTTATTTTAAAAAATTCTTCTGCAAAATATAGGGTCTCCAGAATCTGATGATTCTGGGGCTGTATATACAAGAGGATTGAGGGCATTGTTCTCCCCAAACAGGAATTCTTCTCCTCAATGACGTTTTTCCTTCAGTCCTCCAATTTCTAGCATTGTTGAGAATGAAAATACTGAAAATGGTTAATACCTAGAACTCTTATATTTGCTGTGTCTGTACTTCCTTGGTAACTTTGCCTACCTCTTTTCTTTGGATGTCTGTGCTGTATATCTAAATGCTCAACCAAAATGTTAAGTTACTGCAATGGGAAAAATTTAGGGTCTTAAGGAAAATTTCAGGAGAGGAGGGCAGAGTTCTTATTTGCAGGGTAAAGCTCTAATTTTGCCCCCTCCCTCCATTGCTACACCCCTGGGTGATACTTTATACCAGTTCAAAATGTGCTGCTTTGACTATATAGGAGTTATTAGGTTGGACTCAGACAATCATGCTAAAGGTAGACACATTCAAATGACAGCCGTAATTCTGAGGATGTAAGCCTTCAACTGTCTTTCTTTTACACAAGAATGTTTTTTCTTCTTCTCACCTGCTAGATGAAGAGAGATTTTCTGCAAGTTTCTAGACAGTTTTGTGGCGTATAAATTATAGAAAATGTGCTGATGAAGTATGATATCGACTCCCTTGTTGCATGGGCTTTTAGTAATTAGAAGCATTGGATGGATGGCCTGTCGCTTTTTGGTTAAATAGTTAGTCCTTTGCTTATGGTCTGCCTTCCTCTCCCCCCCCCCGCTTCTTTTCTCTGTGTGTGCTTTTCACATCACAAAGTAGAAAGATGCTAGTTTTGCACAGAAATCTCTTGCACGAATTGCAGAAACCGGGCCCCAAAAAATGTTCATTGTCTTATTCTCCTGGGGATTAATGACTTGAGATGAACAAACTCTTGACAGGCAGCCTGTCTCATTGAGAACTTAAGTAGGAATGTAAAGAAATCTCACTAAAGTCCCGTTGATTTTCAAAGATTACTAAATCTGGATCCAGCCCATTATCTGGAGTTCTTCAATTTCTTCTCTCAGATGCTGAGAGATTACACAAAACGAATGTAAAACATTTTTACAGGGCTGGTAATGAATGTGGGGATACTCCCTTCCTCTTTGTCACCCTCTTCTTTGTGTTTCTGACCAAGGATAATTATGTATCTGGACTAGAACCTTGAATATTTATTCTTCCCAACTGAAAAAAAACGTTTTTCCAGGCTGTGAGCTGGATATATGTTCATTGTGCTTGCTCAACCTCAGTTGCTTGTGAACATGAGGATGTCAATGCTCCTGCCCCCACATTCTTGCTTATGGTGTAAATCCAGCTATTAGTTCCAACTGAATCAATGGACCAATGGATCTTCCAAAAGTGTTCACTTGACAGGTTGACAGCTTACAAGTTATGCTGCTATACTTAAGACTAACAATTGGATTTAGGCCAGAATGTTGGACCGGATAGGCTTTTGTTTTGATCCAAGAAGGCTCTTCTCATGAAATTTACTGTAAGCTGTTTTGAATCTTACTTTAGGAGGAAGGCAGCATATAAATTAATCAATTAATCCACAATCAATCAATCAAACTTGTACAAGCATATAAGGACAATCTTTACCTTAACTACAAAAATACCTTACAGTTTCATTCATTGAAGTTATTTATATCCCCTTTCTAACTAGATAGGCACCTGTAATAGGGTTTAATAATCCAGAGTAAGCACTAGAAAGTCCAGCAGACAGATACTTCAAGGATAGTCCAGAATTAAGATAAATAGAGTCCTACTAGAGAATCAGGTAAACCAAATGAGGAACACCCAAAGTCCGATGCTATCCAGAGTCTAAACAATCTAGTTCAGAATAGGATGCAAGCAGAGATATTTCAAGAAGCAAAGTCAAAACAGTTCCAAGTAAGCCATCAGCAGACCAGTCCAAACAAAGGTCACAAGCTACGGGGGTGGGGGGAAGCTAGATATGGTCTGCAGCCACAATATTCTCAGCAATCTGGATGAGACAGCTGAGACTTTTGTGGCCAGAATGATTTTTGAGTGTAGGTATTCTTCCTGGGAGAAGACCTCTATGCTTCATGAGATTGCTTACTTCTAAGGAATTCCGTACTTCCAAAGAGATTTCCCCTATAGTCAAGTATATACACTTTGGTAGCCTTGAGCCAAGTGTGTGCATCTATACAGCATTACCTCTTGGACTGGGAAGGACTCCAGACTGTGAAATCAATTCAGGGGTCAGTTTACCTCCGTCTAGAATGTAGCCTCCAGATCCTGAGAGTTCTTGATTGAGATGAGAAGCCAGTTTCACACTAACTTTGGATTTGTAAAGTCACATTCACTGTCAGAGGAGGACTGAATCCACTGTAAACAAAGTCAACAGTGTGATGCAGTGGCTTGAACCCCAGTATATGCTGCATCAACAGGAGCATACTGTTCTAATCAAGGGAAGTAATAGTACCACCCTATTCTACTGTGTTCAGATCTCACCCAGAATATTGTATCCAGCTCTGGACATGGCAATTCAAGAAGCATGTTGACAAACTGGGACATGTCTAGAGCAGGGTAGCCAAGATGATCCAAGATCTGGAAACTATGCCCTGTGATGAACAATTTGGAGAGCTTAATATGTTTAGCTGGGAGTAGAGATGTCTGAGAGGTGATGTGATAGCTGCCTTTAAATATAGGAAGGGATTCCATGTAGAAGATGGGATGAGCTTTCGTTTGGCTGCTCCAGAAAGTAGGCTATGAACCAATGGATTCACTTTACAAGAAGAGAGATGCCATGGAAATATTAAGAACTTCTTTACTGTAAAAGGTGTTCAGCAGTGGAATACACTGCATCAGAGAGGAGTGGGTTCTTCCTTTTTGGGAGGTTTTCAAACAAAGATTGGCTGTCCATCTCTCAGGAGTGTTTTAGCTGTGTATTCCTGCCTGGCAGGTGTAGGACTAGATGGCCATTGTGGTCCATTCCAAGCCTATGATTGTAGGATTTTAGGATGCTATGAATCCTTTGGTGATAGCTTGGTAAAGGTGTTTACATGTTAACTGTACTATATTTAGAAGTTGGCCACCCTCTGCTTAACATCTGTGCTTCACTTTCTGACCACCACAACCACGTGGCAATCCAAACAGAAGGATGCAAGAATAAAATGCCGAAGATACTTCGGTGGGAATCATGCAGCCATCCAGATGTTGAACTTACTCACCCAGCATTCCTCAAGCCAACAACATCTGGAGGTCACGTAATGCACAACTCCTGCTTTAACTTTAATGAGATATGGAAACATCTCAGGTTTTATTCTAATATGTACAATTATGTGCATTTTCAACCACAAGTCAGCTGCAGAGATTTACTGCCTCTTCCTGCTGAACACTGTACCAAATGTAGTGTGCATAATAATCAGAGACTGAAAACTGAGAACATGGTTTAAGTTTATGTAATGCGATTAAAGCATGAAAGGGAAATGAGAAGCATTTGGCATTCAGAAAATTCTTTTTCATTCTCAATATGTGGATCTCTCAGAAGAACAATACTAAAACAGGAGTGGCTAGACTGAATCCTTCTTCTGATATACCACTCTTCTTTTGGGGTGTGATTTTTTTTTTTAAGTGAGGAACCTTCAAACAATTTCCAGCCTGCAGCCTGCTAGCACAGAATCCTCCATAGTTGATGTTTAGTTCCTGCTAATGATTTCTCCAAATAGGTTCAGCACTGTGGACAGTTCCATGAAGGTTCAGAGTAAATCCCAGGGTGGATTGATTATTTTCCTTACATGGGAGCCACTGGGTCCTGCCAGGCCCTTCTGCCATATGGACCCCAACACTTCTTCTCTTAACATAACCTTGTGGTACTGATACTATCATAGTGGAAGACTACCCTTCTACCAAATCCTCTAGAAACTATAGACAAAGTGCTTGTGCAAAAAGGTAGTTCCACCTCCACTTAAAGTACTGAGCATCAGTGGACATGGATCAACTGCCTGGATTAAAAAATGATGCCGTGTAGGACATCTGTCATGCATCTTGCCACAGAGACCCTTGGTAGGAAGATCTGGGTATGAGCCTATGGGGGATATTTGATGACAGAGGCAACCAGTGACCCCTGGTCAGGGTACATTTGCTCTGGAGTTTATTTCAGGCTTCAAAGAAGCTGTCCAGGGTGCTGAATTCTAGACCCCAAATAGGTTCAACACTTTGGAAAGATGCTTTAAAGTCTGAAATCAAACCCAGAACAAACATAGACCATTTCCTCACTATACTGTTACAGTGCTATTATTCCACTTTCAACATCCTATGGAATCCTGGGGTTTGCAGTTGGAAGGGGGCATTTAGAATTCTCAGCCAGAGAGCTTTTTGGCCTCAGTAAACTACAAACTCCAGAATTCTACAGGATGTTGAAAGTGGAATAATAGCATTGTAATAGTGTAGTGTGGAGATGACCATACTGCACCCCTGAAGTAGAACCAACTGGTGGTTACTGCCTTTGAATACAGATGGGAAGCCTGAACTATGCCTCTCTGGAGTCTTAAAATAGTAATTTAGCTGTGTAGGGACATTGCTAGGTCCTAGAGGCAGCAGGTAGAAGAGGATGGATTGATTCAACAAAGGAAACCGTGGCTCTGAGTTTGCAAGACCTGATAAGGGATGCTGACGACAGTATATTTTGAAGATCTCTCATTCAAATAGTCATCATGAATCAAAACCAACTTGATGGCACTTGATGACAACAACAGCCTTGGGGATGTGGCCTCCAAGAATCACATTCTGAAACTGAATTTGATTCTTTGATTGAAAAAGGTTTCCCATATTTGTTGGTAAGGGTTGTTCTGTGTTCTCAGGTTAGTGTTAGAAAATACATCAATGGACATTTTTTCATAGAATTATAGAATGATAGAGTTGGAAGAGACCATGGGGCCATCCAGTCCAACCCCCTGCCATGCAGGAACACACATCAGAGCACTCCCAACAGATGGCCATCCAGCATCTGCTTAAAAACCTCAAAAAAGGAGACTCCACTGCACTCCGAGGGAGCATATCCCACTGTCAAACAGCTCTGACAATCAGGAAGTTCTTCCTGAGGCTTAGGCAGAATCTCTTTTCCTGTAGTTTGAATCCATTGCTCCTTGTCCTACTCTCTGCAGCAGCGGAAAACAAGCCCACTCCCTCCTCGACATGACATCCCTTCAAATATTTAAACATGGCTATCATGTCCCCTCTTAACCTTCTCTTCTACAGACTAAACATACTCGGCTCCCTAAACTGCTCCTCATAGGGCATGGCTCCCAGACTCTTCACCAGTTTTGTTGCCCTCTTTTGGACCCGTTCCAGCCTGTCAATATTCTTCTTGAAATGAGGTGCTCAGAACTGGACACAGTACTCCAGATGAGGTCTAATCAAAGCAGAATAGAGTGGTACTTTTGTTGCAGAGTACAGCAAACCACTGGAGACTGACAAAAAAACTTTTCAAAGGAGGGTATCAAGGTCACTCTGGAGTATAGACTCCCTTGGAGCAGCCTAATGCACTTCAAGTGGGAGCCTTTTGTCTTGCCAAACCCTGATAGACTCTTGATCCGAAATGTTGAAGCTATTTTCTTTGTTCAGCTAATGAATGGTATGGTGATGAATACACATAAGGTAAAATTGATCCACTTAATTCATCATTTGTACATATGTATGGATTCAAGCTTTTATAAATGGATCTTCGGATTAAAGACCGATGCCTACTCTCCTGAACCACTCAGGAAAACATAAGTGCACCCTGGGACATTTTGTCCCTTGACTGTCTTAATTTTAAAAGATTGGCCCATACTGAAAGTTATTTTTTCTTAAGAGAGAGAGAGAGAAAGGGAAGCGGAGTACACCTGGATGATACACATACCCACTTATGTCTGAACACTTTTTCCATAGGGATGGGTGAGAATTTCATTTGGCTGTTGCTGCTGCTGATGGTGATGATGATGAATGTGAATCAGAACTTCTCTCTGCTCTGTGCTCTCTTCTGTACTGCTTCTGGATCTGGAGGCTCTATTTCCAGAGCTTGGAAAAGTTATTCTAGGGTGTCCTATTGGTATACCCAACTACAGTAGAGCCGTTGAATCAATTGTTGAACAGTAGGACAACATTTGAGTAAATTCTATTGATTCAGCGGGTAGCTGGGGCGAGCAAAAAATCCAGATCTGGGACTACCACCCCCAGAATTCCCCAGCTATCAGTCTGGGACTTTTTCCAAGTTCTATTTCAAGCTAGCTTTTGTTTAACAGACCTTTTTCCCTCTATGAATTTTTCTAAGCTAGAAGAGTTTTGTTTGAATCTTATGTTCTCATGAGAACTCCCCAAAAGTTGCAATTTTTTTAAAAACAAATTTGATGTAAAGAACTTTAACATGAATTACTTGATGTAAAGAATTTTTTTTCAATGACCATGCAAGAAAGGGAAACTAAGGGCCATTCCACACTACAAAATTATAGCACTATGATTCCATTTTAACTGTCATGGCAACATCTTATGGAGTCCTGGGTTTTGTAGTCTCATGAGGTGCTGGAGAAGATTTTGTATATGCCCTTCCCTAAGCTGCAAATCACAAGTTTCCATAGGATGGAATGAGGAAAGTTAAAGTAGAATCATACTGTTATACCTGTGTAATGTGAAAGAACACTAATGAACTCACACACATCTAGGGAGGGAGAAAGCTTTGAGAACTTAGCTCTTTTGAAGTGGTTATCAGTTGTATTTGAAAGATATTTGACCAGTGCAAATGGAAGAGAATTTCATTTCAGTGCATTTTTGAAGAATTTACTATATTTGCATATTTGAGATGAAAGGAACTTGAGGTCTGAAAAAATTGAATGTGGAAGAAAGTCAAACAGGCATATTTTCCAATTCCTAGATCATATCCATACATGCCAATTTAACATTTTATGTGGCTGGGATGAATCATGCATCCCAGCTGTGAAGCAAAGTCATGAAATAGGGTACCAATACTATAAAACTAAGGTATTCAAATGTTCTCCCTCCACAACATTCTCCTTTTGATCTGAGAAAAGTCTCTCTACCTTATCTGATTCCTTTCTGTTCAAAATTCTTCATTTGTTTCCATAACTAGGAATGCTAATGGCTGGACTGACTTTACTCCACATCACCATTTCATCTGATAATTTGCTCCCTTTCTATCTTGCATAGCAAATCCATATTTGCTCTCCAAGTACTCAGCCAGTACAGTGTCAGATTGTTCAGAGCTTAAGTGACCATGTAATCAAATACCCTGCAGCCTTTTTAAAATTCAAAATGTTCCGAGGTCAACATTAAAGGTACCAGAACATCCTTGACTTTGAATCATCTGACTGCTCCAGGTCTATCATAGACCTTTTACACTTCCATTAACATAGTTTCCCCACCCCCATGTGCACATGGCCTTTGGATTCATTGCATCTACATGGATAAGAATTGCTTCAAACCTCATTATATAAATATTGATTTCAATACGGAAATCAATAGACTTGAAGAAGCAGCATTTTTCAAAAAATGTTTTTAAAAGCTCTATATTTCAAGTCCACTTGGAGCCTTTGGTAGAAGGAGGAGCTTGAACTCACAGACCGTGTACTACTTAATGACAAGGCTGAAATCCCAAGACAATGGAAATCAATGATCTTTGCTAGAAAATAGGTTTGATGACAGAGACTTCTCAGCATAGTTGTGTCAATAGAAACCCAGGTGGGAATTTTGTTTCAGATATAGGCTTGGAGCTTGGGATTTTGTAACACCTTACTGTTCATGTCATTTAATTAAATTCTTACTCAATGGATTAGGTGAGCTTATTCTCAGCTTGGCTACTGCATTGTGCTTTATGTTGGTCTCACCTTGAAGATTATTTGGCATTTTCAGATGAGACAAAATTAATGCTGAATGCAACTAACATGTAAGGACTGTCATATAATTAAATCAACTGTTTCAGTTTAATTAATTTATGTATTATATACCTACATATATTGCACATATTTACATATGAGAAAAATGGGCATACTTTGGTTACAGGATTCTATTTCCTTTCTTAAATATGGTGTTAGCCTTGTGAAGTTTTCATAAGTGCTAGTACTTAATGTAACCATATAAAAATCAATGTTATCTGCAGCATTTTCAATTGATCAACATTTTAAATCTGTTCAATAGATTAAGCCATTCAATGTTGCAGGCCTGCTTTCTGCTCTAACTATGACTTGGGAGAAAGCAGTGACATCATATAATTTCAACCGATCTTTAGGGAGCACTACAGTGAGACAAATTTACATTGGCCTTTGCTTCCAACATGTTCAGCCTTTCTCTCTGGTTCCTACATTCCTCACTACCACTCCAGTTTGCCTACTTGTCACCTCCTCCTCATCTTGCATCCTCAGCTACATTTTTCCTACACACTTGATTGCTGTAGCAGCTGCTTCATGCATTTTCTTCTTTGTTCAAGCCCTCTTTATCTTCACAGCCATGATATTCAAACCAGTTCCCAGCTCTGTCATCCTACAAATAACTTGCCTGAGTATCTCCAATTAGCAGAATCTCAGATAGCTCTTGCTGGGAGCAATCTGTGCTTGTAAAAGACTGAGACAGACCTCTGCAAGACTACGAGATGCCTTGGACAGGTACTTCCTATGGGCATAAGCTCAAAGACGGGGGACTTCCAGATGCTGGACTAAAACTCCAATCATCCCTGATCATTGGCCATGGTATCTGGAACTGATGGAAGATGGAGCCCAACAACATCTAGTAGGGCACAGAATCCCTAGTCTGGCTATAAATAGTACTTGGTTAGAGGACTCAATAGTTTTAACTTGGTACAAGGCATCATTCCATGGGGATAATTCTGGGGTGCAACATTTTGGGTTGCCAACCCATTCTTATGAAAACTATATATGCCCTTTTCCTGATTCCTCTTCTCTCTCAGAGGTTACAAGCAAATCCTAGGTCCCAGTTTGCTGAAATGGCAATAAAGCCAAAGCAGAGATGGGAAAAAGTTAGTTGCACGTGGGTGTCTGCACACAAAGCACAGACATTACTCCCTTCTGACAAGAGACAAATGTTTCATTCAAATGCAGCATTTTCGCATATTGGAAACAGTAATGAATTCCTCTGCACTTCTCTGCCTAGTTCACAATGTCAGCCTGGGCCATTGCGGAACCTCAGGCATCCCTTACAAAATTAAATTTAATGTTACACCCTCCAATGGAACGGTGCATAAATCAAGTGTTTGATTTGCATGGACTCCAGCAAGCAGCCACCCAGTCCTGGACAAACATAAACCCTGCCTTGAATATTATGTCAGGGACAGGAACAAAGCAATCTGAGGCTGCCAATAAAAGCTTAGTACCAAGTGTAATTCATGCCTGTATTACGCTGCTCTCGTGTCAAGTCTGTTATTAAAATTCTTGTTTTTGCCTCCTTTTTCATTTCAAAGGAAAATGTTTTCCTTGACCTTCTTGTATTTGTGGGGGGGGGGCTATCCAGTGCCCACCAGTACTATTTATACACTGGTGTCTCTCTTAAGGGGTGCTGAGCAAATTGTTTTTGCTGTAAACACCTCAAGATTATACAAGGGCCCATAGGAAAATTTAAAACAAAGGTGGATTGAGGAAATTCCACACCAACCACAGTGGGTTCTGTCAGAAAAAGTAATTCAAAAAGATTAGGTAGCTTTGGTCAAGGGTGGCTTGGAGTCCCAGACAAATGCTTGGATTGAAGTCCAGAACAGTTCAATGTAAAAAGTAACTTTTCATTTGTAACTTTTTACATAGAGATGTGAAAGAATATCACCACTCCCATACCTTAACTTGAACCTAGATGTCTTGCTACTGTGATCATTTGCCAACCCCATGGAAAGCATTCAGTGCCAATGTAAGACAGATGTTACCATTTTTTCCTCTCTTTTTTTCATATGTTGTACAAATTACAGATGTAAAACATCTGATCGATGAAAGGAAGTTCAGAAGCCATAGGCTGTTTCTTTGAAGATAATGTTTCCTTTTTCTAGAGATAATTTTTAGCCTTTTTTCCCCCTCAAAGTAATGGGCCTTAGCCTGGCGCTTGTCTATGAGCTGTAAGTTGCCAGTCTGGGTCAAATGTCCAGGGAAGAAAGAAACAGATGCAGATGCAATCAATAGTGCGAGTCTCTGATACACTGGGGGGAAATTCCTACTGGTTCCCCATATGAGATAGTTTCTGGAAGATAGCCACAAGACTCAATGTATGCAAGACTGAGTGGTCATGATTCTACATCAGTCAAGATTCTAAATCTCTGCAGGTGAATTAAAGCACTGATGGTGAGATGCAGCACTACTACTGAATGGCAACATTATGCAAGCAAATGCATAGCTGAATGGACTCCTGAACACATATATGCATTTTTTTTCTTCCTATGCTTCTCCTTGCCTGATGACACTGCATATGCAGCTCAGCATCTGCAAACTTGGAACTGAATTAAGATGTTCTGCACTGGACAAAAATGTCCAGCTGGCTCTGTAGGTGAAGTTGCATATTCGCCAAAGGATTCCAACAATTGAGTTCATGCATTTAGCATTTTAGTGGATTTAGAAAAATATTGGGCATCTTACTAAACACAGCACAACAAAAAGAACACATGAAAGGCACATTTTTTCCCCAAGAAAAGAATGTCCCCCATCAAATCTTGCCATCTTATAGTAAGTAACTGTAATGGTAACTAATTTCTCTTCTGGTTTTTGGAGCAATAATCAAACTAATTAATTTTAAAAAGTAAGTTCTATGTTCTGTTCTGGTAGGAATAATCTATCCTTCCCCTGGAAGCCCTTTGTCTTGAAGGGAAGGAAAAGGAAGGAAGACATGAAGAGATGAGGCGGAAAGAGAGAGAAAGAGAAGGGGTGGTCTTACTTTTTTTTTTTTTTGGCTTCTGATCCCATTTACTACTGGAGATTGTTTATGTCCACTACTGGCATGCAGCCCTAAGAGAATGCAGTTCTTCACAAAAAAACAGTTCCTTGTTTCTGGTCTATAACACAATACCCTCCAAACTGTCTTGATTTGGCAGGGACATTCCAGATTAATTTCCTGTTGTCCCATTTTCAACTACTTTTAAAATGTTCCCATTTCTCTCTCCTTTTCCTACTCTCCCTCTTTGTCCTCATCTTTCTTCAGTTGCTGCAAGCTGAGTTCAAAGTGTAAAATTAATGAAAATGTCACTCAACTCAGAAGAGGGAAGAAGGGAAGAAGGAGTGGAGTGTTGCCCTTCCCAGTAGGCTCAGGCAGAAAGCAAACTGTTGCAGCCTCTCCTAGCATGGGTGTTCTTCCTCGTTAATACGTTTTGCCATCTTAACCACACTCTCATGTTGCTTGGCCATAAGTGTCCTGCTTTTCATCTATGGAATGTTGGAATGGTGGAATATATGGAAGTGAGGGAAGTTTCCAGAGAGATCCTATAGCAGAAGTCCTTTGATCCTGCAGCTCTCTCATCTGGCTCTCAAGTAATGCAGAGAGCTCCCATTTAGTCCAAGGGAGTGACAAAGCACTTTCAGGGGTGTCATATCAAGGAAGGAGCGGGCTTGTTTTCTGCTGTTCCAGAGACCAGGACAATGAGCAATGGATTCAAGCTGCAGGAAAGAAGATTCCACCTGTACCCCAGGAAGAACTTCCTGACGATCAGAGCTGTCCAGCAGTGGAATATGCTGCCTCGGAGTGCGGTAGAGTCTCCTTCTTTGGAGGTTTTTAAGCAGAGGCTGGATGGCCATCTGTTGGGAATGCTTTGATGGGTGTTCCTGCATATCAGGGGGTTGGACTCGATGGCCCCTGTGGTCTCTTCCAACTCTATGTTTCTATGATTCTATGAAGATCCAATTCAATTTCAGTTAAGTTCTTGAGAAGCTCCATTACAATGGTGGGCCAGAGGCAAAGAAAAAGGGTGAGACCAAAAATAATAGCAAATTTTAGCTACAGCTCTTTGAACACCCATCAGGAAATAGAGAGTTAGATTCAGGTGACTGCATAAACTAAAGGGGCACATTTTATTAAACTTACAACCCAGCTTCTGCAGTGTGGCCTAGCTAGTCTGGAAATCAGTTGGGGTATGATCCTTCCCATCTACCTTCTCAACTATAAATGGATTAGCACCCAGGCCCCAATGCCCTCCCATAATCCTATAGTCTGACATTGGCTGACCAGTCATTTTGACCAGGAAGGCCCCTGCCCAGGCCCCATAAGCAAGCCCCACACAACCTAGAATGCAAATTTGCCAGTCCCCTTTCACCCAAGACGTGCCCTAGAGCAGTGGTTCTCAACCTGTGGGTCCCCAGATGTTTGTGGACTTCAGCTCCCAGAAGCCCCAGCCACTATGGTCAATGCTCAGGGCTTCTGGGAGCTGAAGTCCAAAACATCTGGGGACCCACAGGTTGAACCACTACCCTAGAGTGTTCACCATTGATGTGAGATTTCCCACTTTTCCACAATATCCCACCAATGTGACTAAACTAAGTTGTGGACATCGCCAGATGAATTTCTGGAATTCCATAAGAATGTCATGCAGGATAAACAAAAATTCCCTCCCCAACCTATTATAATCATGCCACTCAGATGCATGATGATCAAAAATTCCTAGCCAGCCCCAAAGCAACCATCATAAGCTTGTATGCCCCTTAAGGTGGGTGGCAGACTGAGCACAGGGGTAAAAGAAGCTGAGTTGGGGTGCAGAGGCTTGTAAGGTCTTGTGGCTCTGCCCTTTTGATGTCAGTGTAGTGTTGTGGCTGTATGACCTGCTATGCCTGCCTCTTTCTGGAGGTGCACAAATCTGCTCCACTCTGTGACCACACTCTGTGTGGTAGCAGTAAAACTATCAGGACCTAAACCTTAGGACAGCCACACTAGCCCTTTTCAATGAGGATACAGCATTAGAAAGCTGAGAAACCATAGAAAAATGGTGATGTAGGGAAGGGGAAGTCCAGAAAACTAGTCTGGGCCACAGGGCTGGTGGTGCCCAAACTTGGTTCAGTTTCTCTGGTGCCTAATAGTCCACTTTCTTTTCATCAGTAGAAGAGACTGATTCTAACCTCTTATTGATGAAAAAGTTTGTCTTAGTGTGCTATTTGTTTCTTTTCTCTCTTATTTTGCATCTTTTTTATTTTTTAGTTCTTTTACCTTCTTCATAACTTGTCCTGGAATAACAACAACAACAACAACAACAACAACAACAACAACAACAACAACAACAACAACAACAACAACAGCAGCAGCAGCAGCAGCAGCAACAACAACATAAACAGAGGATAAACTGATTTAAGGGTGGGAACACAACAGAGAAACAATCTCCAGGCTTACAGACAAAATATGAAATTTGCACTTAATTTCTGCCACTAAAGACAAATACTAGAATTCTAAATTTTGAAAGTTTTGGATTTGTTGTATGTTTACAGACTGTGCTGCAAGATCTGTGCATAGATGTCACTACCATAACAAACCCTCCATTTTCCCCCCTGGATTTCCTAGATTTAATGAAAATCTATACCAGCATTAAGAATTGTGTTTAGTATTTGAAATGTTCAGGAAAGCAAAACCTTATTATGAAGTAGAGATTCTGCATTTTCTACTTGATATTACTTGCATAAGAAAAGATTTACAGTATCTTGTTTTTAAATTAGGAAGCTTGATTTTTTTTTAAAAAAATTGCCTCTTAAGGTTACAATTTCCCCCCTTTTTTCATTAGAACAGGCTCCAACCACTCTTATTATTTATTAAGATTCAATCAAGACTGGAGGGTCACCCTTCACGTCTTCTCTTAATCACAGTGATGACAATAAGAATCTGACATGGTGCTGATCTCCATGGAATGTATTGTGGAATGGAATCTTTGATCAAGCTTTAATTTCCTAAGAACTGAAAGTTTTAATCTTCATCTCTCAAACACGTCATTAAGGCCTAAAAGGGAAAGGGCAATGACACCTTAGATGCAGATGTTCATAGGTAGTGTTTCAGGACTGGTTGTCACAATTTTGAAAGAAAAAAAACCCTCATCAAAATCATAGATTTTTCTACCAATAATATTTGAGGCCATCTTATTCACAGATTATATCAGTGATCCATAAAAGCCCATTTCTGAAGGAGAAGTTGTTTCTTGAATATCTAAATCTGTGGAGGCACTGCTTTAGCTGCACCGATGCATACTTTTTGTTCTTCAAGATCTACAGCACCAAGATTTATCCTGGAAAATGGGCCATGAAAGATACAGTGGGATACTCATGAAGTTTCCTCCATCAGCAGACATTAGATAGCTTTGTGTGCTTCAAAACAGCAAATACTTTGTAAGCTCTAAGTATGTCAGGCCCCCTCTTTCTGCACCTCCCTGTTTTCCATTGTTGTCGTGATCCCATCAATGCCACTGCCGAGATGGCAGCAGGACCTGAACACTCCCCTCTGCACCTGGCCAGCTGCCTGTGGAAGGGTAGCACAAGGGACATGTGCCTTCCTTCTGCAGTGCAGCTGGCCACTTGTTGTGCTGCGCTGGGAAGGGAAGTGCCTGGATCACACTTCTGCCCTTTCTGCACAACTGCTGGTGATGGGAACGTCATGCAATCAGGGGCCATTACCAGATTTCTTCCAGAAATGGAATATCCTGCTATTGTGATGTTTGGGGACACATGGGCAGCAGGACCGATTACATCAAGCAAAAGCATGACTCGCAGACCAGCAGCAACGCATCCTTATCCCAGGACAATACTGTTACTCTGGTTTCTGGGGGTCCCTTAGGAGACACCTCAATATGCTCCACATAAGGAAGAATGGGTAACTTAAAGGAGCACAAGCAGTGGCAATATGAGAGGCAGGGTAACCTAGCGGAGTCTTTTTGCCCAGTTTTTACGGGGTCAGGCCAAGCCAAAAAGCAGTTGAAGGTATCAAATAAATGATTTTATTGAATGAAAATCTCACGCACCAACGCAATCGCTCACACAAGACCTATTAAGAAGCAAATGAGTGGAAAAATTGGATAGGGGATTCAGAGAGGGATTGTAGATGGGCTGATACTGCACCTCTCCTGAAGTCTTTGGTCTGGGAAGCAGCAAGCAAAGTGGAACTCAGCAAAGAGACAGCTGAAGGGCCTACTCGACTAACAGAGAAACGGTCTGCTAGCATGGCAGGGACTTATCCAGAGAAATTCTCAAAAATTAGGACTACTTGTAGAGGAAAACGTACCTTGAGGGCAAATCTTCTCCTGGGGAGACCAATAGGCACCACAAAGTAAAGGAAGCTCCACAATGGCAACTTGTTTTGCATGATGGTTTTATGATGTGTTGCCAATGTTTCAGGATCTTCAGTTGCAATGGGCTGTAGTGTAAATTTATGTAGATGGTCCTTGCCTTGGATGATTTTTCCGGAATCATAAGTACTCAACTTGGGGAAAACACACTAATCCCCTCCAGTTGGCTCCTCCGTGGCTGAAGACCCTTTGCTTACTGTGAGTTTGCACAGCTTGAGGTCTCCTTAGGCTACATGACTGGGGATTTTACTGGCCTGATCTAGTTCTCGCTCATTCAACCATTGCTGCCTACATGCTCATCCAGGCAACCTCTCTGGCATGATGAACTATATTTGATATTAAAAATTGTAGACCCTGGGATATGGTGTACCAGTGGGGTAACAGCACTGTCATGCAAAAATGGTCTCAATGTCCTAGTTCCATTGAGTGTTTCCTCAGAGGTAAGCCCCATTTAATGCAATGGGACTGATGTTTTAAGGAAGAAGGCTAGACAAATTTTGGCTCTCCAGGTGATGTTGGATTCCAACTCCTGTGACTTGCAGCCAGCATGGCCAGTGGCCAATAATCATGGAATGTCTAGTCTGACTAAATCTGGAGGGTGATAGGTTCCCCAGTCCAACATTCCTTTTTCTTTCATTGGGATGAAATTACTGGCTTTAGGGGCTGCCAACAGAACAATGACCACATTCAAATTAAAATACTTAGCTGACTGCCACAAATATTCCAATGATGCATCAATGATGATCACTGCTTATGAATCACCAGAAAGGAGGAAAAGCATGACCAACAGAACAGGACATTAGAGGGCATAGATTTTCATACAACTTATATAGCATTTTTAGTATACTCTATAGATGCAAAATATAAATAATTACTAGAATTTAAGTAGTTGGGAGGGCTGTGGCCAAGTAGCTTGTATGTGTGATCAGTTTGCTAGCCAGGAGTGTTGATGGGTACTTTCAAGGGCCCTTTCCGCACCGGGGTACTAAAATGGTGCAGAACGACCTCCGACCGAGGTCTTCTGCACCGTGGAGTGGATTGGGGCGGACTATTTTCGTAGTTCCACACTTCAATCTGCTCTGAAGTGACCGGAACTGGTGGTGCAGTGTGTTTTTTAAAAACCTCTTTTCAGAGGTTTTTAAAAAGCACAGAGTGTGCAGCCCTGTGGAGCTCCGTCGCCACGCTCCGGTGCAGATTTCAGGCGCGTGCTAGTGCGTGCCTGCAGATCTGTCAGGGGCGGGCTTTAGGCTGGCGAGCTTCTCCGGTTGGTGGAGAGCCTCCGCCAGCCGGAAGCCGCCATTTTGGATGCCAAGGCTGCCATTTTGGGCACTGGAGGACTGCGGAACAGCGAGATTGCGCTGCTCCACATGGTGACAGACTTACCTGGCTGCCGGTAAGCTCCATTTTAGAGTGTTTTCCCCGTTTCCCCCTCCACATGCGGAAAGGGCCAAGGTTGCTGCTGTCCCTCTTCCTCATTCTTTACTCTGAACTGTACTTGAGCAAGAACTGACATGTTAGTCCTGCCAGAATCCCAGGTGGAAGCAGAGCTATTGGATGAACTCCTGAATCTGTCAGAAAGAGAACACTCCACACACTGAGGCTTTTTGCTCAAAGGGTAACCTCCTCCATTCACTGCTCAAAAAACTGTGTCTTGGACTAGACTGTCCCTCAAACAGGGGACATCTTCAGATACAGGACTCTCATCTGAACAGAGGATTGATCTTTATAAATCAGGGTATATATTTATTTAGTGTGTGTGTGTGTGTGTGTGTATCTCCTTTTCTCCCAAAGTGGGACCCAAGGCAGCTTCTGAAAAGCTAAAAACATTAGGAACATTTAAAACAATTAAAAACACGAAAAAACATCTAACATTACAAAACTTACAATTTTTTTAAAAAAACAACTTAATAAATAAATAAATAAATAAATAAATAAAAGCTCCCCTGCTCACTCATTGAAAGCCTGCTTGAAATAAAACGTCTTTGTCTACCTACAAAAGGAAAGCAGAGAGGGGGCCAGCCTAGCCTCCCACTGAAGAGAGTTCCATAGGATGGGAGCAGCCACTGAGAAGGCTTTATCTTGTGTCTTCCCCAAATGAGCCTGGGATGATAGGGGGACCAAGGCAAAGCCTTCCCCTGCAGATCTTAGGACTCTGGCAGGTTCCTACAGTACAGGGGTGTCAAACTCAATTTCATCTTGGGCTGCGTCAGCATTATGGTTGCCCTCAAAGGGTTGGTTGTATCTGTAAGGCTGTATAAATGCATCTACTCTTTTATCATATTAAATCGTTGCCTTTGAATTTGATTATTACTGGTTTTTAAATGGCCTTCCCTCTGCATTTTTTCTTGGACATTTTGGTGCTATTTGATCATAGTTTATGGTCCCTATTCCTCTGTAAAGTTGGTCGGTATATCAGAAGTGTGCCACTTTCTGCCCCCCAGACCCTCTCTGTGCCTCTTTGTGCCCCCTGACCCCTTCTATTCCTCTTTCTGCCCCCCATCCCTCTCTGTACCTGGTAAGTCCAATCCCCAGATTGTGGCCCTTGGCTGCCAGTGTTCTGAAGAGGGGGCCAGCAGCAAGCACTCATGATCTACTTCTACTTCTGACTGCCCCTCTGTCCAACTCTTGTGAGCTGTGTGGAACATTGCCATGGTTATTCATGGCAATGCTCTGACAGCAAGATGTGGACAGAGGAGCAGTCAGAAGTAGAAGTAGACCGTGAGTGCTGGCTGCTGGGCCTCTCTTCAGTATACCGGCAGCCGGGGGCCTGCAATGTGGGGATTGGGCTCACCGGGTGGGGGGAGTGCTGCAGCTGCAAGAAAGGTGTAATGGCCACATGAAATGGCCTGGCAGGCCAGATTTGGCCCATGACACTTGTGCTTGACACATGTGCTATAGAGATACGTTGGCATACAGGTGTAAGTCTATCTTATGTCTGCCTATGGCTTTTTTTTTTTTTTGGTCATTGTGGAGGTTGGCATTCTCTTCTACTCTCTGCAACAACCAAAGGCACTTTGACTCACTGTTTAGTCACTGAAGCCCCCCAACATTCTGTGTCTGGTGGAGAATTTGATGGTGAGTAGAAAAGTATCTGGCTATGTCACTGCAGTTAGGTGCATGGACTGAGACCTCTGGAGGACCCCAGCAGATCTCTTCCACTGTCCATCAGCCACAGAATGGTCTGCGGTGGGGAGAATGCAGTGGCTCAACAGTGAGACCAGGGAGTGGTGAGAGACAGGTAGCTGCTATGTTGTGCCATACAGGATATTGGCCATGGTCATTTTGGATTTGTATAATGCATCTTAGAATATGATGTTCCTTTGTGCCCATCGGTCAACAGTATCACTTTGCTAACCTTTGGCTACCTTGTCTATGTCATCCTCTGATTTCCACTTGCCTGAAGTACATACAGAACAAACTGTGACACAGCTTTTGTTTTCAGAGAGTTCAAGGGGAGAATGATTATGGCAAGGTTGAGTCTTTGGCCTTCCAGACATTTAGGGATTATAGAAATAGGAAGGGAATGATGGGAATTGTAGTCCTAAATATCTGCAGGGGCTAAACATTTTCCATCCATGATATACCCCATCATTTCATCAGTACCTTTTAATATCTATTTCCAAATCAAAAAGTAACTGGACAATGAACTAGTATATTCTGCTAAATTGATCTCCACGAGAGAAATCAATGACAAGTGGATCCAAAGAGAGATCACACACAAAGTAAATTCAATGGCTGTGGATTAATTGCTAGTTCCTTCAAGTGCAGGCTTACTGAATGAATGGCACTCACATTGATTCAGTGGATTTACTCCAATTAGGATGACCAATTGGATTTAGGTATATATGTATATTAATTAGGCTGGAATATATACAAAAATGCTCAATCTGGAAATGTGCCCTTGTATGTACAGATGAATCTCATGCATACTTTCTGTTTAATGAGCAGAATGCAGAAGAAATTGAATGTTTCATTCACTCTATCCCTTGCAACTTGTTGGGGACTGTTTAGCTTTAAATACGGACCTGAAATCTCATACATAAAACAGATAGAGATGCTGAGGAGAAAATGTTTGCCTTTCAAAGTGCACTTCTATATCTGAAATGCAGTTTGAATAACATTAACATAATAAATAACAATAATATGCAGAAACCCATCATATACAATACAATCTGGGGTTAGTTAATGAATTCCTTACACAGAGCAAAACTTCATTTAAAAATACTATGAGTAATACTTACATGAATCCTTTCCAGAACCATTTGCAAGTTATGAACAATTTTCTAAAATAATGGTAGAACTGGCTGGTTTCCAGATTGTACATCTGTTCCTAGATTTAAAAGGAAATAAAGTTTGTAACACAGAGAAAGCTCAATTCATATGGTAGGGAATTATATGGAATATCTTTAGAATCACCTGAGAAATAATTCTTATGTAAAGTGGCTGCAAGTCTTTCCCCATGATTCAGGACCTCCTGGGTTTTTGGCAGGAATATGAGGTATCCTTCCACTTGTACCATTTCTAACTAAAATCCCATGTATTTCCCCCCCTCATTAGCAGCTGCAGGAATGATAGTATGATGGACTGACCGCTTCTCCATCTCCATGTTTCTCTCTGTGGAGGAAGAGACGGATATTCCTTCTTCAGCAGGGAGAGGCATGCAAAGCCTGGCATGGCTCTACCCTCCATTACAGACATTTTTTGCCATCTGCATTACCCCTGGGAACATATTCCTTGTGGATATGGGGACCTACTATACTACTGTACGCTGCTGTCCAAGGCAGCAGCGTTATCTTACTTCTTATTTCATCCTGCCTTGGTATAAGGAGCAGGGGGAACTTGGAGGATAAGAACTGTGAGGCCATCATAAGCCTGCTTTCTCCCCTGGACCCCCCATTGGCATCCCCTCCACTCCAAGGCTCAGTTCCTCCATTTTCTTCTGCAGCCACTCTCGAAATGGTGACAGGAAGAGATGTGCTATTTATATACTTAGGAGTTTTTTTTTTCTTTTTCTCTTTTTGCACATGAACCACATTTTTATTGAAAGAAACATTCTGATCAAAAATAGTTAAAAATACTGTTTCTCCTCAATAAATCTAACAAGAAACTTTTCTAAAAAAGGACAGAAAGGTGACATGATGTCCACCACAATTCACCAGTAATTCACCTATATCACTGAGTTCCATAACACTCCCTTGTACATTGTCAGCTATCCTAGGGTGGTGATGGTGGTGGAGGAATTCTAATTTTTTTTAAATAATTTGTGTTGCAAAATTAGTGAAAAATTCTTTAAAAACACAAAACATCAAGCATACATCCATGTATCACCATCCCCCCCCAACAACTGAAGAAAAAGTGAACAAAATGATAAACAATATATGGTAACAAAATAAAGTGAACAATCTAATCAAAATAAAAAAGAAATATTGAAAAAGGACTAACAAAATATTAAACAATAGACTAACATTACTTATTTATTATGGCATTTATGTCGTTAGAACTTCCTCCCCAATCTCTGTGGGTCCTTTTGCTACTAATTCATGAAGTATTCATGATATTAATTATAATCGTTACAACAAATTCACACTTTAGTCAATGTTTCAATGATTCTTAACATAGAAGTACGAGTCTGTTCCTCAAAGCCCACTATAGAAAGTTTACCCCATCTGGTCCCCCAGAAGGGAATTAGTATTTTCCATTCTTGTTTAAAATCCCAATCAGATTTGCTGTCTAATAATAACTTCAATTTATCCATTTCAGCCAAGTCATATAATTTCAATACCCAGTCTTCCACTTTGAAACTTAGGAGTTTCAAAATGGTGACAGGAAGAGATACTGAAAAGGAAAATGGGAATGTTGTTTCTACGGACCTTCTTGAAATGGCAACAGGACGTGAAGGCACATCTCTTCCTGTTGCCAATTTGAGTATGGCAGCTGAGAAAAATGGAGGCATTTGGAGTAATGTGGGTTCTGGGTTGCCTGTGGGGGTGCATTGGAGTATTTTTGAATTTTCAGTGCACGGGGCAGGGGGGGTTCTGCCTGATTTTAGAGCAAAAACTGCTCCCAAATCATGGCATTTTTTAAAAAATAGAGTGGGGTGTGGGCCTTTTGAGGACTGATGGGGCCACAGAGCCTCAAAGTGGGGCCCAAGTGCTACATATGTCTTGGGAGCTTCCCCCCCTATCTCTGGTATAAAGTATGGGCTACAATCCTTCATTGAGGAGACAGAGTGTAACTTTATGCTCATGGAGTTATGCAACAATTGCACAACTCTGCCTTCCTACTGAATGTACCCATGTACATCTCTGTGCATGCAATGCATAATACACAATGGGATCACATAAGCAGCTCTACATCTGCAACCTTGAACTGAATGCAGATATACATTGGACAAAAATATCCGACTGTTTCTTTAGGGGAACTTATGTATTACACAAGGTAGATAAATCACAATTACAGCAGGATAAATAGCATCTTTGGCTGTGACTTATCATGTGCTGTCTTTCCTCTTCTGTTGTTCTCCCAGTGAGAGAGTATTTGGAAAGTGTTTCTTTTACAAACACACAAACACAAACACACACACACACACACACACACACACACACACACACAAATGTCAGTGACCTCCTATGTAAAAGAAATGCTTTCCAAATGGCATCCCACTGGGAGAACAATAGAAGAGTAGTGATGTCATGTGTTAAGTCACAGCCAAAGATGCTATTATCCTGCTATAATTGGAATTTACCTGCCACGTGTGATAAAGGCCATTTCCGCATTACACTGTTATAGTATTATTATTCCACTTTCAACACCCTATAGAATCCTGGGGTGTGCAGTTTAGGGAGGGGCTTTGACCTGAATAAACTACAAATCCCAGAATTCCACAAGACGTTGAAAGTGGAATAATAGCACTGTAACAGTGTAGTGTGGAAACGGCCATAGACATTAGTGTAAGACACCAACAGGATTCAGGTTATGGAATTCAGCCTCTGATTTTTGCAGTAAAAGAGGTTGCTCAGTACAGAACTGAGAAATACCTTTGCCTGGGTGTAATTTGACTGGGATTGCACTCTAGCATATTTAGGATGAGGTTAATCCACCCCTGTGGCATAGAGCCAGCTAGTATCCTTCCCCTCTGCTCAGTGGAATTGTTCAAGATAACAACTCTATTTTTGCTCTTTACATACCACATACCAATTTTAGCTGCAAAGTGACTCAATGAAATAAGGACAGAATATTCTTGCCCAGCTGGCTCTGTGCTCTCCTATTTAATCATGAAGAATAATGAATCAGAGACAATTGTAGTGGTAAAATCCAAATGTAGATATTTGCTGTCCTTACTAATGAGAGAAAAATATAGTAGACCATTGGCCTAAAGGTTCCTGCTGTGATTCCTTTGTAACTTAGAGTGCATTAAAATGGCTTCATTCAGCAAGATAAGTTAATTTTTTATGACCTTTAGCTGTTTAGCCCAGAACATGGGGACATCTCCTACTTAAGATTGAATTTTTAAAAATCCTTTTAGCTCACCATTGCCAAGCCTTTCTGTTTGGAAGGAAGCATCTAAAATCTATAAAGAAATTCTGTTTGTGACCATTATTGTCAGAGTAATGATTAGCTAACATGGCACTTTTAGTTTTTAGTGGGTCAGTTTCTGCAATACTAATCTAATAAAGAGTTTGCTTCTCCTTAATGCAAAAGTTACGTATGTTGTGCATCACTGTTAGTCTTTATTGTCCACATTTGCAGATTCTGGAGGGAGCAAATCAGATTGCTGCTGACATCATCTCCTTACATCGTAAACTGTTGCTGTATCTTGGGGAGAAATGCTGTGGCTGTATCATGACACATGTAGCAGCAAGCCCCTGTACCAAAAGGTAGAAATATCAGAATAGGGCAACAAATTTATGTTGGAAGTAACTAGTAAGATACTTGTACAGGATAAAATACATACATAGACCTAGAGGCACACAAACACATTATGTCCTGGCTATCTGAAAGGCAGCGCTCACCTATACAATCCTGCTCATATTTTGAGATTCTTGGGGAAGATCTTTCTCTCTATTTTGTCACCCTTGGAGTCACATTTGGTGGGAACAAATAAAAGGCCTTCTCAATAGTTGCTTCCAGGTTCTGGCATTCTCTTACAAGGAACAGCAGTCTTGGCCTGTCTCTATTGTTATTACACCAAGAAAACTCTGGATTCAGGCCCTTTTTGCACAGCATTTTCCATGCGAAAGAGGGCCTGGAGCATTACGCGATTGTGAGGAGCAACCTGCACAATGCACTCACAATTGTGTGATGGTCCAGGGGCCGGCAGGCACTGATTAGGCACCTTTTCATTTTCAGCTAGAAGCCGAAAATGGTGCACAATTGCGCATTGCTCCTGGGCCCTGTGCACACTTACCTGGTGTGCAGAGCCTCCGGAGCTGTGCTGGTCGTGCTTCCTGCCACAGCGCAGCCTGGGA
The DNA here is from genome assembly GCA_948472985.1 of Iguana delicatissima. Classification (NCBI taxonomy): domain Eukaryota; kingdom Metazoa; phylum Chordata; class Lepidosauria; order Squamata; family Iguanidae; genus Iguana; species Iguana delicatissima. Next base: position 386,395 of record CAOKZL010000945.1, read on the forward strand.
AACTCCCAGGCTGCACTGCGGAAGGAAGAGGCGAGGCTCTCGTGTGAGCAGGCAGCTCGTGCGCAGCCAGAGGCTGCTCACGCGATCCCCGCACCCCAGCACCGGAAAAAGGTAAGGTGCAGAAAAGGTCTTAGACAAGCTTTTGACAAATAAGCTAGGTTGCTGTGAAAAAGTTTTTTAACCACGTGGGAGCCACACTTAAAAACACCAATGTGCTTTTAAATGGTATTTCATGCCATTTCATGTTACTATTATAATTTGTTTTAATGTGTTTTAATAATGTAATATTCTGTGCTTTTATCAGTATCCTTTAATTTTCCTGTGAGCCTCTTTAAGTCTGAGTCTGGTGAGAAAGGTGGGATATAAATCAATAAAAAGTAAAATGGAGATAAATATTGGGTGAGCTAATTCACCTTTAGGAGACAGAGCATACCTTCACAATCACAGAGGTCAGCAGCGTCATTCAGCTGTGAGTTGCAACATTGTCAGCTGAAAGTGCAATGAAATGTGTATGCACATCTGCATGCATGAAGTACAAATGCACAAGCATGCATAATGGGTGAAGATGCACAAGGCATATGTGCGCTGTCACAGGTCTAATCCCCCTCCTAGTGGGGCACTGGCAACTGCACCTGCCTCCAGGAACAAAGCAACAACTTTTTAGTGTTGATCGGTTTATTAAAATCAATAATTTCCATAGTGATTTCCATTGTGTTTTACATTCCTCATCCTCCTTGCCTACTCAAGTCAAGTGATCCAAGAAACTCCTGCCACCCTGATGCCAGGAAAGGAGGCCCTTTGCCTCTCTTCCTCCTTGCTTTTGCCAGATCCTTCCTTTTCCTTCCTTTTCCTTCCTTCCTGATGACTGACCTCTTGCCCTGTTCACTTCCTCCCTTTTAAACTCCCCACCGTCTGTTCACTGCTCCCTCCCTCCCTAAACCTCAGAAGCTTGTTATCCCCCATTGTGACCAGATTGGGAAGCATGCAACCTTCTCTGGTTTTCTCTCCTTTGGGTGCTGCTGCTTCCTCATGCACCCTTGTACATCTATAGAAAATGTGCATCTACGTACAATAGCACTGCATGCACAACTCCCCCTTTGCAATCTTTAACTACTCAGCTTCTTCCATAGGGATACCTACACAAGTCTGGGACACCGAAAGGATTCCAGGCACTATGTTAGTAGATAATTAGCAGAATCAATGTTCACAGATGTATGGACATGTGCTAAGAGAAATTAATCTATGTATCGTGTCAGTAATGAAGTTGTGGAGATTGTGGCCCCTTTCAGAAATTCCCTTCACATATCACATGAAGAGAAGTGCTGGTGATGTCTGCTTGGTTGCTCCAAATGAGAATGAGCTTTCCTGGCTTGCTCTTCCCCTCTGCAGCACCAGCACTTCACCCCAAACTGCCATCATATGACAACCTTGTGTTTGGACTGTTGCAACATGCTTTTGTGTGGCGCAACCTCTAAAGACATTCCAGAAGTTACCGTTGAATATAAGTAGTCAGGATTCTGAAAGGGTCAGATATCAGGGACAGAATAACACCCATTCTAAAGAACCTGCATTTGTTGGCTCTCTTTTTCTAGGTCAAATTTAAGGCTCTGGTGCTGAACTATAAAGCTGTGGAAAACAGATATCAGGGGAAGGGGATGCCTCTCCTGCCAGTCTGTCTGTCCTCCTATATTTGTGAATAAGACCCATTTCATTGTTCCATCACTGCAGGAAAGCACAGCATGGGATACAGCCTTCATTGTAGTAGAGCCTTGCCTTTGGAAAGCCCTTCCCCAAGAGGTACATCTAGCACTAACTTTACTGCAATTGGCACCAGGCAATGACCTGTTTGTTCACCTAGACATTGGTGAGATGTAAATTGATGGATTAATTTGTCTATCAGACAGTTGGATTAATTTCTCTCTCTTTCTCTCTGTCTCTGTCCGTAGCTAGATAGATTGATAGTTGTTAATCAGTTACTGGATGTTTTGATACTCTTATTATATACCCTAAAACTTTTTAAAAAATTTAGTGAAATTAATTTAAATCATGGTCATAATCAAATTAATTTCAATCATGATTTAAATCTCTTTACCTGAAAGACTAAATTTTAATGATGTAAGCCACAATTTAAATCACTGTGAGAAACCTTAAAGCCTGAATCCTATTGCTAGTCCCAACAAGAGTAGACCAACTGAATTAATGGGACTGACCTGTGTTGCATCCCCTCGCAACAATTGGTTGAGTGAATTTACTCTAGATGAGAATAAGTAAAAGAATCTAAGCTTCTATTTAGTTGTCATTTTCAGTAGAAGCACATTACTAATATAACATTAATATATTGGGTCTTTGGACTGTAATAAAGACTATCTATCTATCGTGTCAAAGACAACGGTTTCATTAGAATTCAGCTGCATGCTAAACAATTGTTCTGAATTGTTTTCAGATTTAGTTTCCACCAAGGAAATCATTGTATTGCTGTCATCTATATTCAGACTCCACCTTCTTGTCCAGATCTGTTCCATATGCCTAAATTCTATATTCGTTGACATTTTCTGTCTTTGCACAGAGAGAGAGGGGTCAAAGAGATGGCAAACAGACAGTACACACTTCACGTATATGACCTGCAGAATAGCACTGATTATTTCCTTTGTCCATATTTGTATATTCATAAAATTCCCTTAGAGGTTGTATAACTAAAATTCATGATGATATCTTTGATGTAGGCTTTTTTTCACTAAATGATTTGAGAAAATTTTGAAAAATGATTTAAATTTTTAAAAAATCTGATTTAAATTTCAAAAATAACATTTAAATTTTTTAAAGTGTGGAATCAACTCTGCATAGAAAACTTTAAAAAAATTACATAAAACAGACAGCAAAACTTGGAAGAGGCAGACTACTGTCATGTAGCAGTCCATGCCTAACAGAAACACTGGTCATTAGAACAATTTCCACACTACACTCTTATAGCACGATTATTCCACTTTCAACATCCTATGGAATCCTAGGGTTTGCAGTTTAGGGAAGGGATGGCCAAACTGCAAACCCCAGGATTCCATAGGATGTTGAAAGTGGAATAATCGCGCTATAAGAGTGTAGTACGGAAATGGCCATAGAGTACTTGATCATGAGAGAAGCCTATGGCTATTCAGCATGACATGTATAGGCTTGCCCTTCAAACTTTCTCTTGGTACACTGCTATCCACCTGTCTTTATTTCTTTGTTTTCTTTTTTTAAAGAGATTAGTCTTAAATTCATCATCATAGTTCATACAAGGGAAAAACATGAATTCATTTAACAATTGACAAAAAAAGGCAACAATAAATGACTACGGCTGATGGTACCAATTAGATACATGTCGGAGAAGTGAATGAGGTTTCTCTACAGTTTAAAGCTCCAAACATCATGATGATGGTTACAATTAGTTTAAGGTATTTTTCCATTGAGAGCCATGTTGTGCTGACAGCATACCTCCTTAATCTATTATTATTTATACGTATAATAAAAAGGTGCCAGGTCTCATAAAAGGGGTCACAACTCTGTGCATCTTTCAACATTTAACACTGTGTCAATATTTCCACTACTGCAATATTCCAGAGGATGTCCGGAATACTGTATCAGCTTATTATATTATTGTATAATATTGACTTAGTACTGAGCTAAGTAACTTCTCCTGGCCCAACTCCTCCAAGGCTTCTGGAAACATCATTCAATTGTGCTCTGATCAGCAGCAGAAAAGACTTCCTTCTTCCCATGAGGCTGATGCCTGGTAAAGTGAGTTGGGGGTTGAGTTACAATTGTGGCAATAGTGTCAAAGTCATGATTAAGTAGTGATTGTGAATACAGAACAAATACAATTAGGAGAACCATCCAGACTTACTCTTGATGGAACAATTAAATTAGGTCATGATTATGAAAACTTCCCATTTTACTTTTCTCTCTAAGGCCCTTTCTACACAGGTGACGGGGAAACGGGGCAGCGCACGCAGGGACGGATCTTACCTGAAAACGGGTTGCTCCGTCCCTGCGGGGAGCGCGCGTTCGCCGCTCCACACGCTGGCGAATTTCGGCGGCGTTCGGTGGTGCCCAAAATGGCGGCCGGCGACTTCTGGCAGCGCTCTGCCAATTAGGGCAGCGCGCCAGCCGGAAGCCCGCCCCCGGGCAGCTCTGCAGGGACGCGCTAGCGCGTCCCCGCAGTTTCAAACGGGGTGCTGCAACGGGTTAGCGCGCTCGCGTTTTTTAAAAACCACATGAAATGTGGTTTTTAAAAACGCGCCGCGCCACCCCTTGCGGCCGTGCTAGGGCGGTTTGAGGTGTGGAACCTCCACTTTTCAAACTGCCCTAGCGCACCCCACGGTGTGGATGACCTCCGGATGAGGTCGCCCTAAGCCGTTTTTTTTACCCCGTGTGGAAAGGGCCTAAGTTGAAGAATTCACCTCTTCGATACTTCCTATTGGGCCATGAAAACCCTTGGGCATGTCACATTGTTACCTCACTGGAAAAACCCTATCCTACAGTCTACAATTTTGATACTAAAATATGATTCAGTGTGCCTGAGAGGTCACCCAGATGGGCACGTAGGCAGCAATAGTCAAAGTCCCATAGCCCCAGGAGACCTCAAGATGTGTAAACCCACAATAAACAAAGGGTCCTCAGCCCCTGAAAAGCCGACTTGGGATTAGCATGTTTGCCCCAAGTTGAGCAAATATTCCATCAGGCGAGGACCATTTACATGAAGTCACACCACAAACTAACACAGCCGAAGATCCTAAGACTTTGGCAACACCTTGCAATCCCATCACACAAAGGAAATTATCATGGTGGAGCTTCGTTATTGCTCCAACACCCATTGTTCTCCCCAGGAAAGGATTAGTCCCCTACAAATAGTCCCAGTTTTTGAGCAGTTCTTTGGGTCAGTCCCAGTCACCCCAGTTGTCAGGGTCAGAGACCCAGGCAGCAAGCCAGCCCAGAGAAGGGAGTGGGAGAGATAGCAATGTCCCACCAGGAGGAGTCAAAGCAAGCAATTGCTCATAGACAGTCCATTTACCTAAGCCAGAGCAACAAGTGAAAGCCATAGTCAAAGTCCAAAATCCAGGAGTCTGGAGCCACGAGATCAATCCAAGGTATCAGGAGCCAGATGCAGGAAGAAAGGAAAGGGCTTGTATAAAGTTTGCCACAAGCAAAGGAAGGCTTCCAGGCAGGCAGTTATATAGCCCAAGACAGAGGTGTGGCCAGTCACTGCTTCTTGAACTTAATCAAGGAAGCCTCCCTTTGCTCAGCTCTCTTGAGTCTCTGCCTGGTTTGTGGGCTGATTGGCACAGGCTCCAACCCATCTTCAGAATTGGATCCCTGTTGCCTTAAAGGAGCAGGCAGAGGGACGTCCGAGCCTGCTTGGTCCCTGGCAACAGGGGGAGCTCTTGAGCTGCAGGACTCACCTCCATCCAGAGCCACAGGGACCCACAGCTGCGGCTCATCATCAGCCACTCTGACAGGGGCTTCAGTCATCACACTAGCAGACCATTTCTCCGTCCGTTGAGTGATCCCCTCAGCCCTCTCTATGCTGAGCCCCACTTCTCCACTGCCTTCCCAGACCCGGGACTTCAGGAAAAGGTGCACTATCACCCCAGCTACACTCCTCCAATATTGCCCTATGCAGTTTCCTCTCGTTTGCTTCTTAATAGGTCTTGAGTGAGTTTTGAGTGAGTGACTGCATTGCTGCATGAGACTTTCCTTCAATAAAATTATTTATTGGACATTTTTGTTTGGTTTTTGGCTTGGCCTGATCCTGTAAACACTGGGTAAAAAGACCCCGCTAAGTCACCCTGCCTCTCTCATTGCTATTGCTTGTGCTCTGGCCAGTTTCCATTCCCCATCACGTGGAGAACATTGAGGTATCCCCCAAGGGACCCCAGAAATCAGAGTAACAACATACTCTCGGCCCCCAAAATGCCGTGATAAATGCCATAAGTCGGAAACAACTTGGAGGCACATGACAACAAGAAATACTTCTGCAAGAGGAGGAGGACATTTTAAAAAGATGGGTTAAATTGCTCATATGAAACTTCATCAGTTGGGGAAGGGAGTTTTGCTGCTTGTTTAGGCAAGAATATTTGTGAAACGTTTATGTTCAGAGGTGCCTGATCAGTGTACGTTTTTTCAACATCATATATTGCTTTATTGCAGTCAACAGACCATTAAAACATGTTAAATACATTTTAAGACAGCATTGGTGGGAATTTAGATCAACAGCAAAAATACAACAATCAAATTAGTAATTATAAGATACATTATTAAATGAAATATAACATAGACAAGGATAGTCCGGTTAAAATAGCCAAGTTTCACTGTACAATTTAAAACGTCAGGCTACTTGGTGTAGGTCTCAGCGCATCCTAAAAGTTAAATGGAAATGTACAGTTGGGTTCACTTTAAAATGATTATTCTTAAAGAAATCCTCCTTGTGCGGAGCAACTGTACAATACAAAATGGTTATTGATCATATAAATGATTGAATGGAGAGACTGCAAAGGGACACTTTCGGTAAATTTCCTCTGATGCTTCCAGATGCCATTGCCACTCAGCTAGAGGAAATAAGTTGAGCGTAATGATTTCAGAGTGGTGGTATTGTTGACCACATCAGTGCTAAAAAACGCTACCCGTGTTCCCTTAGCAGACTTAACTGTAGTGCCACCATAAAAGATCTCAAGGTTGTTATTTACTGGAAATAAAAGAACAAAGCAGAAATCGATTCCTATGACTCAAGATTTATGTCTCCATTGCCCACTATATACATCCCTATTTGTTCTAACTTCATAGAAAGATAGTTAATACATAAGGAAAAGTGGCTTTGGCTTTATTTTTTGATTATTATTTTTTGCATTCCTTGGAGAAATTCTGGAAATCAATACTAGGATGTATGAGTGCATGGGTATAGGTACCAAGTCAGTGACAGCAGATTCTATGTCTATACTTTGTACAGTAGCCTGTGCCTTTTAACAGATGACATGGTATTTATTTGGTTGGTTTATTAGCCAAGTCTATACCATGCCTTTCAACCTTTGAAATCCTCAAGGCAGCTAACGATGGCATAAACAGTGCCAGCACATAATTACAGTTAAAAGCAGTCTGTAAATCCAGTCCACATCCATTTTCATCTAAAGCCAAAGAAAAACAGTGTCTCTTGAAATCTGCTAAAAAAATAATTGAGAAGGGAGCCTGAAGAATGAGTAAAAACACAGAGTTTGAGACAGATCGCCATAATCAAAATGGCCTCCTTATCTTTACCCCCTACCCAAGAGTCAGCCCAGATCAAATGATAGCCCAAGTAAAAAATGTATTCTTTGGCGCACATCTCTATTTGTTCTACTTGTGAATACCTGTTTTTTTTATTGCATTTATAGCCTCCTTCAAAACCAAAATGCTTGATACATATGCATGACTTGCTGTAAATTTCCTGCAAATCACCACCACCACTACTTCCACCATTGTTGCCTTAGGTTTTTGTTGTTATTTGCTATCATGTCATCTTTGATTATCTTTGACCCTATTAATGGGAGAAGAACCAGTAGCTTGAGTGTTGGACTATGATTTTGAAGACCAGAGTTCAAATCCTCACTCAGCCATGGAAGCCCACTGGGTGACCTTGGGCAAGTCACATCCTATCAGCCTGAGAAGAAGATAAAAGCAACTCTCCCTGAACAAATCGTGCCAAGAAAAATTCCATGATAGGTTTACTTTAGGGTCTCCACAATCAGAAATGACTTCAAGGCATGCAACAACAGTGAATGGGAGACATCCTTGATCATCAAACAGGTTGTTCAGATCTTGCAAATTCAGGGCTGTAGTTTCCTGTGTTGAATCAATCCAGCTGCAATCTAATCTTGCAATCTTTCTCTTTCAATATTGCCTTCTACTTCACCAAGCATTATTGCCTTTTCCAAAGAGTCATGTTATCTCATGATGTGTCCAAATTACAACCGCCTCAGTTTAATCATTTTGGCTTCAAATGAGACTTCGAGGTTAATTGGTTTACTAACACTGTCATAATTGAACTGTAGAGATGAAACACGGGAACCTAAGAAGAACCCTGCTTGACTAGAACAAAGGCCAATCAAATTCTCACTATACAGTTATAGCACTTTGATACCCACTTTAACTGCCATGGTTCTATCCTGTGGAATCCTTGAATTTATAGTTTGGTAATGCAGTCACAGTTCTGTGCTACAGAAATTCAGTGTGAGTGCATTAGAGTCTCTAGTAGACAATTTTAAGGAACTCACTAAACTATACATCCCAGGATTTGTAAGGTGGAGTCATTAAAGGGATATCAAAGCACAGTAACTAGATAGTTTGGATAGTCTCCAACACTCTGTTTTCACAATGGCTTAGTCTTTGGCAGAGCATTCAAAGTGGTGGTCCTTTGTGTGCAAGCTATCAGCTACCAGTCTGTGGCCATTTCCGCACTAGAGTGTTATAGCGCTATGATTCCACTTTCAACATCCTGTGGAATCCCGGGGTTTGCAGTTTTGGGAGGAGCTGGCTGGCCCCTGCCAAAACTGCAAACCTCAGGATTCCATAGGATGTTGAAAGTGGAATCATAGCGCTATAACATTCTAGTGTGGAAATGGCCTGTGACAGGTTGAAGAAGTTGTGTACCCAAGAGTAAGAGCCTGTGGTAGGCATCACACCAAACCTGGCAGCCCAGCTGGTCAGCAACTTGGATCTCTTTCCCCAAAATCTGGTCATCCACCACATTCTGATCAAGGCCTGTAGACACTATGGAATTACAGAGCTACTATTCCACTTTAACTCCTATGCTTCTATCCTATGGGATCCTAGGATTGGCAGTTTAGGGAGGGTCATATAGAATTCTCAGCCAAAGAGCACTACTGCCTTACCAAACTACAAACCCTAGGATTCTATAGGATAAGAGCTTAGCAGTTAAACTGGAATCATGGTGCTATGATTCTTTAGCGTCAGTGGGCCCCAGGTCTTCATCATCAGGTAGGTTATTTGGGCTGTATTCATTGGCTTATTTATTTTTTTAAAGAGTGGTCTGGACAATTTCTAGAGCATAGGTGGGAAATATACAGACCCCTAGACATGTTTGGATTGCAGATCCCAGCATCCCTAGCCACCATAGCCATTGGTGATGATTCTGGAGAATTGTAATATAACGACATAATTAAGAGTAAAATTCCATTTTTCACCTACAGATTGGTTTTCTTGGAGCCTACAATGCAATCTGTTAACTGATGAAAGAACCTTGTGTTGATGTAATAATTTCCCTTCTATCCCATTATTCTATAAAATTTATGAATAGATTTGCAATATAATGAATAAATCAGTAAGCATGTCATTTTGAGATACTGAAGGAAGCATAGGATAATAAACAATTACAGTTTGACAAAACTGGCATTGACTGTTAAAAAGGAGGGTTGTCTTTAACATTTTTCTTTTCATTCACTTTTGCCCAGCAGAACTAAACATGGCTCTAATCACGTAATTACCTCTCTAAAGAACAAACTAGTAGCCACAACTTTTCTTAAGGGGAATGAATGATGTGTTATCATCACATTGTGCCATTTTCTGCCCCAACCTCATCTTATTGGCTGCTGTGGGGATGGGATGGGGGAGTGAAATTCAGTACATGATGATGCCACATCATATATTTTACTTACTACTTAAAGTACTGTTGAATTTTTTATTGGTTTATGTTTGAATAGGCAACCCTGCTATTTTTGTATTGCTAAGTTCTACCCAGGAAGACAATTAGCATCAATAGACCATGAAATAAAATCCTGAACTCGGTACTATATCAAGATGTTGATAACTTTCCTATTTCTATTTTATTTAATTTATATCCTGCCTTTCTCCCAGTATAGTATACAAGTTTATTATGGCAAAAAGCCAGCAATTTCTCCCAGTATAAGACCCAAGCAGGGCATGCTCTTTAAAATGTATTAACAATGCATCAAAATCTCAGTCAAATTCAAACCTCATTCAAATTCCTGGAATTGATTTTCCAGTCTGGAAACTCCTGGAAAATGCTATTCAATCTTTCTCTCTCTCTCTCTCTCTCTCTCTCTCTCTCTCTCTCTCTCTCTCTCTCTCTCTCTCTGTAAGTGTGCAGAGACTGGCAAGCTAAATTGTTTAACTCCAAAGCATTTTATAAACAAGTCATAAAATAGGCCTTTAAAACACACACTTTATTGCCATGTCTGCATGTATGCCACACTACATAATTCTATGCAAACTACTAAAAAAATTCTGCCTGCTATAATCAGACTCCTTGTTCTTTAATTTTTGCCAGTGGCAGTACCAGTAGTTGACTGCCTCTTCCCAAAATCAGCCCTTATCTTAGTAACACGAAGTCACTAGCTGATTTGACTTTGCTAAATGATACCATTCAATACAGACAATTGAAACTAGTTCAGAGTGATGGCAATGCTTATCCAGGAAGCGCTGCCTTCTTTCTGAATTGGCTTCTGTTGTTACACGGGATTGTTTTTAGTGACTTCACATCAAGGTGTTAGTAGAAACGCTAACATTTCCAAACTCTGCCAGTTAGCTAACCTGTGTCTTTGGACACCAGTGCTTTCTATAGCTGGGAGATGATGGCTCAGGCTGCTCCTTTGACTCTAGATCATAGCTCCTTATTTCTAGGAATTTTCTCCTCAGACATTCCTGTTTCTTTGGGATGGTTTAGAGTACTGCTACTTAGAGTAATGGGTCATGGGCTGATGCCAGTCTATGAGCCATCAGCTTCCAATCCTAAGAGAATGCAGAAACCACAGAAATAATTATAGCCATTGGACCAAAAATGAAACTGGTTCCTGGCACGCTGAGAAAAATAGCTGCTGGTTTCCCATATAAGATACCTTATACCATATAAGATACCTATACCATATAAGCATACCATATACGATACCTATAGGTCCCTGGGCTTAGTCTCTTCCTCTTTGCTATCTGGCCCAGGAAGTTGTCTAAAGAGAATTCCTTTAAGGACGGAAAAGAATATTTAAAATATTCAAAAATGTTTGAAAAAAATTTGAATGCTGAGAAACTATGATGAGAAGAATCCTGGATTGGTGGGAATCTTCACAGTTCAGGATGTATTATACGCAAAATTTGTCTGTGGTTGTTTTGTACAGAAATCAGCATTTTATGTGAAGACGACAGACTATTCTACATGAAAAATAATATTTAACACAGAAAAATTAATTCCTGCATAGAAAATGCTGCTTTCTGCAAAACAAATGTTGTTTTCTATGCAAATCAACCATGTGCAAATTTTACACAGAATAAATCTCCAATTACAGAATTTTCTGTGTATGCCATCCCTAGATTCCTCCCATGACTTTTGATGTGCTTTTATCAGTATATCAGTGGTGAGATTTAACTGACCACTTTGCTGTAACAATATGCTATGGAAGTTCAGGAGAAGGGAGAAGATATACCAATAGGACTACTCTCTGATAATCAAGGGATTAACTAGCTAGCAATTACGCTGGTGACTGTTTTCAATGCAGTTTGTAGTGCATTGTGTTAAAACCTCAGTTCACTCAAGGGTGGCTCTCCATCCCAGTAATTCACGCAATTGGGTTAATTGCAGCCTGCTATTGTAAAAAATGCTCACCCCATTAACATTGCTTTGTGAGTAGATCTGGCATCTGCCACTGTGCCAGAAGCAATCAGAGCTTTTCTCTGGGTAAGCAAACCACAGCGAAGTCTCTTCAGTCTCTCTGCCATGCAGGAAACTTATCGTAGCACAACATTACCTGTGCCCTTTGCTCTTGTGCTGTTTCAGCAATCTTCCTGTCTGATGTCATTTGCTTTTTTCACCATGACTAAGCCATATGCAATTACATTCAAAACAAATGCAGCTATTCATGTGATATTTAGCGGATGCACATTCTAGCACTTAACTAGCTGAGGTAGCATAGTGAAAGAAAGCAGCATGTGCCCAGTGCAAGGTGTCAACTCAACCAATCTCACTCTGCCTTACGACACCATTTATAATATGGAGGTGATAGTACTGATCAGTCTCATGTGTGGTAAGTATTACCTATTTCATCCTTTCAGTAAAAACCAATATAAAGAAGAAGGGCACAGTTCTGCCCAAGTTAATCACTTTGAGTTCCCATTGATTGAATTAAGCAAGCACTTAAGTATCTCCCACTAAAATCAATAGGAGGATCTCAAGTTCTTTCAATTTGGCTAGAGCAGGATATGCAGCTTCTGAGGTGGGGTAGCCACATGGGCCCTCCACTAGTCTCACCAGGGGCTTCTACCTCCTTTAACAACACCATCAAGTTTGGTGTTGCATCATCAGTTAACACGCAAACAACTAAACAAAATTATTTCACTTTAAAACAAGATGCATGGGGAGTGCATACCTTGTTTTTAACCTGAATTATGCTTTAAAACAATGGTCAAGGCTCTGCATCATGGGCTGTAATGAGTAACTTTACGATGACAGAGCTATGTTGCTGACGCTATGTGCAACCATATTAGGGAATTGCAATGATGTGCAACTGGTCACCGTGCAAAATGTCCCTTTGTGAAATAGAGGCTCCCACTGCAAAGCAGAGTGAAAGATGCCCCACTGGACAACAGTTGCTCCCACCACACAAGAGGGCACCACAGAAAGTAGGGAAATTTTTCTGGTCAGACACAAGGCACCCATGACTTTCCATCGCCCTTCTTTCTGGATTACCAGTGCCTAGTGGCTTTCTTGGTGACCGTTGCTTACCCTCTCCCTGTGCTGCCATTGCACAGGGGCAACCTGCCCACATAGTGCTGTAGTATTCATCACAAGCATTGTGCAGCAGCCATGCTGCTCAGTCCACTTGTACAAGGGTCTCAATGGCACATCTATGACAATGCTTCCCTCCTGGAAATATGACTATTGCACAATGCTGCAATTCTGAACTGTGCAATCATAAGTTGGTTTATGACATCATGGATTCCCAAGAAGATGCCAGACAATCTGTGCAGACCTTGTTTTACAGTGAAAGAATAGCTTCCTTGCCCCATCCCACTCAGTGGTGGAGCTTGGAGTGTATGGAGAGGGGGCTGGAGGGGGCATGGCTACGGTGTGAGGGATGTGGCCACTGTGTGTGGGAGTGTGGCCAGAACGCATGGGGATGTGGCCAGGGTGCGTGGGGGTATGGCTACAGGTCAGGACCCCTCCAAAAAACATTGCCACCTGGGGTGAATTATCCCTCCCACCCCCACATCCCTACCTGAGTGATCCCACTGAAATCTGGTGGTTCGGTTGTAAGTTTTGTGGAGGCAGCAAAAGCAGCTGAGTGTGTATGCACACTGTGGGATACTTGTTGCCAAAAGTGAAACCATGCCTTATGAATTAAAAATATAACTGTACCATTCTCGTTTTAACTTGGGGGTGTCCAGCCTGCCCAGGTCCAGGAGCAGAATTTGTCCCATGCTGAACCATAGAGGGGCCCACCCCATTCGAACTCCTCCGGTTTGTGAGGGGGGCTGAAAATGGCCAATTCCTACATTTTGGGGTGTGACTGATCATTTTATTCTATTTACAGGGTGTGAGTCTGTTCTCAACCTGTGGAGGGCTTTTCCCCTCTCTCTTCTAAGAAAACCTGGAAGTGATTAAAAGCCTAAAACAGGCTGGAGAAATATCTCATTGTGTCTTAGGAAGTGGGGTACTGGGGGAATTGTGGGGTGTGAAAGGGCTCTGTCACACATTTGTGTGCATTTTGAGAAGACAGAGAATGATTTAAGGGTGGAAATTACCCACAGACAGTGACAAAAATTAAGTTGGGGGGTTGGAAGTCTTTGGGGGACTGGCAGGAGAGTTCATGGCTTACAAGTTAAGGTCTGGAGCCCACATGACTATGAGCACCATGTTCCGCATCCCTTCCCTAGAAGATGCAGTTGACCATTTTGAACCAAAAACAGGTGTTGAGGATGCAAGGAAGATGGACAGGAGGTCTATGTGTCACACGTTGTCCATCTGTGGTATAAAGTGTATACTTGTACAACTTTTCCTAGAAACTGAGCAATTAGTTGGGAAATGAAGTACAAAGAATGCTCTCAAACATTTAACACAGGTTAAATAAATAAAGAATCAGCCAGTGGAAATTGCATGATGTAAGCCATGCCACGCATGCTTGTGGTATGATCCCACTGTGCACATGTGGCATAGTCTATGAGATTGATTCGGTGACCTGCTGTTAAAAATAACAAACTTCACATTCAGAATTCAGAAAAAGGTTCTGGATCACATTCTAGAAGGGTCAGTGAGATCCAAACAAAATGGATTCATTCTGCCAAATTAGGTTTGCCAAAGAATGAGGGAGCCAAAAATTGCATCTGTATGGTTTACTGTCCACCCTCATCACTCCTAGCCTATTCTTTTCCCAGCCTGGCACAAAAAGGAAGAAAAAAAATATCTATAGACTGCCCTAATCTTTTATAAAATAGCTTACCCCTCCTCCACTTTTCAGGCTGAATGATAAGCCTGAAGACAGACTAAGAAGAAAAGATTCAAAGGAAAGGATTTAAATGCTGCATAATGTTTGAGCTGGGTGATGAAACTGCTAATTAATATAATTGAAAGCCCAGTTTAATTCTATTACCTTCCATTAGCTTCCACTGTATTTTCCTTTCTCTTTCTCATTGAAGGCCTTCCTATGCCTCTAATGCCCTCTGGGCCTCCCATTCCATGCTTATTCAAGGGGAGATTGCAGTTTCCAAACAGCACCTTTCATCAATCTCTTATTAATTAGCTAAATGCTGCATCATATTATGCATTTCGGCATTCTGTGGAGGCAGCCCTCTAATGCAAGTGGACCTCATGATCTGCCCAGATGCTTCTTCTAGGTTAGTCATTGGTATTCTAGTATAAGCCAGCTTACTGTAATTTGAAATTGGTCTGCCGTCCCATTAGGAATCGGCCCAATCAATACCGAGTGAATTAGAGTTTCAGTGATCTGATTAACTCCCCATTATTTTCTGCACTGGCTGATTTAGAATGCATGATGAGACAATATTCCAGTTTCTTTCCTTTCTTCCTAGTTTCAAATAGGACGTGGGCATCCAGGGAAGCAGTGGCTGTGAGTATTTGATTGGGCTGGGCTATAATAAAACCAAACAGCAGGCGCCTCTGCTTTCTCATGCTAGTTGCAAGGGACCACAGTGTGTGGAGTGTGCACTAAGCAAGGAGCAGAAAGGAAAGAGTTCAACTAGTTAATGGCAACAAATCTGATTAAATTCTTCTTTGGAGGTTTTTAAACAGAGGCTGGATGGCCATCTGTTGGGAGTGCTTTGATGTGTGTTCCTGCATGGCAAGGGGTTGGACTGGATGGCCCCTGTGATCTCTTCCAACTCTACGATTCTATGATATTTATTGGTACAATCCTTTATAGAATTAGGATTGCCAGATCAGGACTATTCCAAGCCAGTTGCTTAGGGATGTAAGGAGGTGATTTGTCCCGGGCGGCAATGTTTTTGGGGTGTCCCGGCCTGTAGCCATGCTCCCATGTGCCCTGGCCACACCTCCATGCACCGCAGCCATGCCCTCGTGCGCAGTGGCCAAGCCCCTTGTGCTGTAGCCCCGCCTCCCGCCACTGTTCCAAGCTCTGAGATTTCAACCTAGGGATGACCCTTCATGATATCACATGGAGTGGGCTCTGGAAATATGACAAGAGTAACGCTACAAGGGGCAGCCTCTGCTGAGGCCTTTAAGCAGGATACATTAAACATTAGCCATGGTTAAAATGTTTCCCCAAAATATGGGTGGCTCAGGGGTCCACCTGTGATGTCAGTGAAAAGGTGGGGAATATTTACTCAGAATGGAAGCCTGAGAGAGGGTGGTAACTTTATGAGATCTTTTGCACCTGTTTCTACCAGTGCTAGTGCAGGAATACCAGCCAGAGATTCAAGAATGTCTCTAAAATGTTTTATTGGGGGAATTATTAGTCATGCACACAAGATTCACACAGTCTCACAAATATACAAGGCTGACTGAAAGAAAAGGGAGGAAAAGTTTGGATAACAAAAGTTTCAGGGTGAAGTAAGCAATATTCACCAATCCAGAAGCAAAGCGAAGAGTGATGTGGCTTAGACTGGAAGTCCAAGGACGGTGCACAACCAGGAATTGGAGCGGCAGAGTGACAACAACAACTGCATTCTGGGAGCTGACTGGCCCAAAACTGGGGTTTAAATACCCCTTTTCTGCCTGGAGGGCCAAGGTGTTAATGGTTCCCTGGCAGCATAAACAATGGGGTCTGGAATGGACTAATGGTCTTACTGTTAGGTGACAAAGGCTAATGGGAGTCATGACAGCTTTGTGATTGCTGGGGAGGTGTGAGGACAATGGAAAGTTCTGGTGGTCAGAGGAAGAGGGAATAAGACAATCAGTTGTCCTGTGGGAACATTGCAAGTGATATTTTCTTTAAAGTCCAATGTCATCTGAAGTTTCCTGATGATATCTTAAAAGTGATCTGGCAATGCTTTTGAGGTCTGGCTTGACCTAGTTATGCAACACATATAGTCATCCAGTCTTCCTCTTAGCCAGCATGACCATACAGCCATAGTAGGGTATAATTTATATTTTATGCCAATTAATCATATTTGCCAATTAAACCATATTGAATCATAGGGATGTATGGCCTACTAACAAAAACACCAAGCCTAATAAATGATGAAAACAGACACAAAGCAGTGCTCTTGCCATGAGATTTCTCCTCCGTGCCCTGAAGACTGGAGAAGGTGAAATTCAGGGCCAGGCCCAAAGGTCTGGTAACTGTATGCAGAACAGATAGAAGAAAAGAAGTATAGGCTTCTCCTCATTCTTACTTAAATCAAAAGCCATGAGGTGTCCTTCTACTGGATCTTGCTGCTTTTCCCAGAAGCAGCAATTCCGTTTTCCTCCTCCAGACTCTCCACCCCACTGTGTACCCTAAAATCCTATTCTGGAGGGTGGGGAAAATCAGTCAGCCAGGTTTTTGTGTCCCTGAGGGAATGCAGACCTACTTTCTTTACTGAAGCATAACACTGGTTCTTGGTCAAAGTATCTTATGTGCCAGGCAAGGATGAGAGAGGGCCAGGGCCTAGAGGTCCAAATACCAAGATCTTTGATTAGTAGGGAGGATGATCTCATCTGCTATTTACCTCAGCTTCCCCAAAGCTTAGCAGTAATCCTTAAGATAGCTGGTGGGGAAATGGATTTTCCTAGCAGCAATATGTTATGCTGAGCTACCCCTGTTGTAGTGCAAAGTATGTTGCAGTGATTTCAAATCATGATAGAGAGTAAAAAACATGGAAGCAACCATGTTGACTCATATATATAACTAGCATCTATACCTGGCATTGCTCGGGATTGTATTTTCTCATAGGTAATACTTGTTAGAAAGACTTGAGATCCTGTGTCTCTAATTCCCCAAACTGTTTTGTCCAGTACCTGTAACTTTTCCCCATATTCTCCAATCCAATTTGTATTCAGAGTTATTAACATATAGAGGTTAGGTTCCTGAGGGAATACACTGCCCTCCTCCTTACTGCTAGGCCTCACCTCCATAGCAACCGGGCTCTACAAGACAGACGCAGGCTCTTTTCGCATGCCTTTTTTTTTGCGCGAGAGCCTCTTGACTGTCGCGTGAGTGGGAGTGTTGCTCCGTATGACGCACTCCCACTCGCGTGACGCTCCTGAGGCTCAAGGGGGCAAGTGCACATTTTTTTATTTTCGGCTCTAAGCTGAAAATGATGTGCGCTCACGCAATGCTTGCGGCGGCCTCGCGCACTTACCTGCGTGCTGTGCGTCGTCCCAGGCGAGCCGGTCGCGCTTCCTCCCCCAGCGCAGCCTACAGCTCCCAGACTGCGCTGCGGAAGGAAGGGGCGGGGTGCTCGTGCGACGGTCGCGCTAGGAGGAAGCCAATGTGGGAGGTGGAGGGGCTGTCGTGAGCAGCTTGTGCAAGTGGCTGCTCGCATGAGCGCTGCTCCCCACTGCCGCGACAAAGGTAGGTACGAAAAGGGCCACAGTTGACTGAGGCCCAAGAGCTCTCTGGCTGAAAATTCTAACGGCTCCTCCCTAAACTGCAAACCCCAGGATTCCATAGAATCTTCTTAGGCAGCCAATCATATGAGGTCTTTGCCCAACACAGACAAATAAACATTGAGTTTTATATATTATCTAAACAATTTTAGAAGTTTTCCTCTCCATGAAAAGGAGGTCTTTTGTATTACTAGTGGATATTCATTGTTCTTTCAAGATCAAGTCACCTCAAACACTTTCCTCTGTATCGGGGCTGCCAGATGACAAAATATTGCTTCTGGGAAAATCTGCTTCCCGCCCAGCTATTGTGATGATTGCAACTACATCCAGAGCTCACAGGGATGTTTTCAAAGTGCTGGCTATGACCTCTAAAGCCCTATATGGCTCAAGTCCAGGCTATCTGGAGGGCTTTATCTTCTCATGCAAGCACTAGGGAAGGTGCTTCTCTACGTCCCGCTGTATTCGCAGGCATGTCGAAGTGAAAACGCAGGAAAGGAATTTCTCTGTGGCTGTGACTCTAGAATTCCCTTCCTAGGGAGGCTAGCCTGGCTCTCCTTTTGCAGTTCTTTCATTGGCACACAAAGACCTTGTTTATTCCAGCAGACTTTGGGAAATTGGTTGTTTTATAAGAATGTGCTGTGCTGATTGTATTTTTTGTTTTTTAATTTTGTTGATAGTTTAATGCTATGGATGGATGTTTAACAAGAGTGTTGTCGTAATCTTTGTTGGTCAGAAAGCCCTGGTACTTTGATTCTGCAGCCTCAGGTTCCATTGCAACTTTGGATATTCCACAACATTTTTAAGCAGGTCCTATTTGTAATAATCTTTTTCATCCTCTTTATCTCCCCCCTTTTCCTCCTCCTCGTCATTGATTTCAGTGTCACAACTCCACAACAACTGGTTTGAAAAACTACACCTTGAAATCCTTGGTGGCTGCATTTTTAATATACATGTATTTCCACGCTAAGCTATGAACAAGATCCGTTAATTGCTAGACATGAAAATGCTAATAAATTTATGTCAAACATAAGAGGATGGTAATGATAAGAATGTATCTTTCTCCTTGAAAGGAGTGTACATGTATATTCCCCAAACAATACTGAGACACATTTATTAAGAAAGGTAGGAATCGAATTATTGGCATGATGAATTTTGTTCAGGATGACAAGATTTATTTCTTTAATGCCTTATTATTATTTCTGAGAAACCCATCTCGAACTCTATTAATTAAAACTCAGCCCGACACTTTGGCTCCATAAGATTTTGAAATTAGAGAGATTTTATCTCATTAATGCATTTATTGCAGTGTTTGGCCTTTTAATTAAGCATTAACTCCCTCCAAGGTGAGCTTTGTCATCCCATAATGCATCAGGTCTTCCACTAGGTGCCCAAAGGCACATTATGAACTGACAGCCCCTTTCAAGAGTGGCTGCATGTGTTCATATATATTTAAACGTCTGGCTCCGTATAGTAAGCACATTTACTTGGGAGTAAATTCCACTGACATTTTAAAACAGAAATTTTAAATGTCTGGAAGGAAGTTGGCACAGGTCTGTTTTAATTCAATGTTCTGACATTGGAATTCGATATTCTTCTTTTAGTGTCACGCGAGCCTTGGTATACCACTGGCAAGAAATGTGGGCAAGTGCATAAGATTTTTAAGAATCTAGAATACAGATAACACCAGGTAGGGTAGCTATAGTTAGCTATAGCACAGAATGTGGGGGAAACATTAACAATAAACTGTTTAGCAGATAAATTCTTTGTCCAGCCTATGACCAAGCTTCCCTAGGGACAATGAGGCAGACAGCTTCCCCCGACTTCCTCTCCCTCTGTCCTAAAGACTCTCAGCCAGTCTGTCAGACTCAGTAAGTCTCTCTTGTGCCTCATGGCATTGTGATTTATAACCTCTCACTCACAAGCATCTGAAGCTTCAATGCTTCTCCCCAAACTGGTCATCCTCATTGGGCAATTGTCTCTCCAGATCTCTGTTGCGCCTATATGATGCTGACTCCCATAAATGTAACCCAAAACCATCACATCACAAACCCTTTGTTGACCTGGAGGAGAGACGATGCCCCTCAGCTGTGTTGGCCAGACAATGAGAGAGCCCATTGTCATATTTCCCTCAAGTCTCAGAGGGTTTGGGGACAGCCGGAGGCTGGAACTACGCTTGCTATGATTTCTTCCTGTAACCTAGGAAAGAACAGGGTTAAAACATACATGCAAACTTACAGTACAAGAGGTTAGCTATACTGTCAATTAGCATACGTGTAAGAAACATTCTCCCTTAACCTCCCGCCAGTTCTCTGTGTGATCAGGTCATCTGCCACACAGTTGGAACTTCCAGACACATGTTGAATATCAAAGTCAAAGTCTTGGAGTGACAGGCCACGCTGGAGCAATTTTTTGTTAACTCCCTGGGTTGTGTGGAGCAATGGAAGGTCGACATGATGCATCTGGGGAATAAAGCAGCATCCCTATACATATGGCTTCAGCTTGTCAAGTGCATACACAACGGTGTAACACTCCTTCTCTAGTATGGAACAATTGGACTCCCTGACAGAAAATTTCTAGCTGATGAAATAGGATGTGAGCAGAGATGCTGGGGTTTGAACTGGACATGTTCTTGCTTGGATCCAGACTTTACTCCTCCCGCTTGTAGAAACATTGCATTGGCAGAATTCTGCTCAGAATATTCCTGCTGGCAGGAAGTGGGAAGAGAAGGAGATATGGGGCAATGACCTTTTGTTAATTATCTCCTCTCTTTGCAGTCTCTAGTGCCACCTTTGTTGGGGTTCAACGGTCCCCCCACAATGCTCTGAAGCAGGCTTTGGTGCAAGATTGAGGAGGAGGGAATCAACAAAGATCATCCCTCCCCTATTCTATCCCCTATATGCACCCCAGAACCCTGTACTACACAGTAAAGTGGAGTTACTTGGGCTAGCTGTGATGTGTGTGTGTGTGTGTGTGTGTTTACATGAGATGGAACATTTGTTCTGAATAGCTGTCACCACTCCCTACGCTCCTCCCCAAAAGGAACTTATACAAATGCCATAGATCAAGCAAGACAATATTTTTCCCATCTTCTTTTAACTGAGAAGAAAAGAAACATTCTCATCTGGTTCATGACTGAAACTTGGGGACATTTCCACATTACACTCTTATAGTGCTATTATTCCACTTGCAAATCCTATGGAATCCTGGGGTTTGCAGTTTAGGGAGGGGCATTTAGAATTCTCAGCCAGAGAGCTCTTTGGCCTCAGTAAACTACAAACGCCAGAACTCCACAGGCTGTTGAAAGTGGAATAATAGTACTAAAAGAGTGTAGTGTGGAAATGGCCATAATATAAGTATATGCCAACATAGTTACAGTGGTTCTGGCAGCTGCACAATCAATTCACAGAGGGTATCAATGCCTTGAGCTCACCCATTGTATAATGGTTGATCAGCTCCTTGCCTACCAACTCAGAAATGTGAGAAAACTGAGCAACAAATGTATCTGTGTTTGTGGAATGATTGACTGTACCACAGAACACACACAGCCTCTGATAAATCACAGTCACTTGCATCACAATTATTTTTAAACTGAGGTAGCAGTCCAACAATTGTTCAGGGGATAACGTCATAAAATGCCTTCCTTTAGGTCTACTTCTGTTTGAATTCTGCATCAAAAACGATCCTGGGAGGACCAAAATGTACCATCTACGACCTCATTAGTACTTAGATGGGGGAACCACTAAGGAATACCAGGTTCTGTAGGCTATATTCAGAGAAAGGCAATGGCAAATCACCTCTCTGTATTCCTTGCCTAAGAAAGCCTGTAAAATTAATGGGGGTCACCATAAGGTGGCAAGCAACTTAAAGGCACATATGCAAACACCTAGATGAGGGTTAAAATTACTTAATTACACCACCACAGCTCTGCTGCCAGTTTCCTTTACTTACTTTGAGTACCTCTAGAGATTTAGATTCCCATCTTGACATTTCATCCAAACGTCTTGTGGTTTATTGAGGGCTGGCAAAAGTCATGAGACATCCCATCAAACATTACTAATGGCTCCAGGGTAATTGCAGCAGATGGATGAAATATATTGGATTGCAAACACTTGGAAGATGGCTGTTGCTGGAAAGAAAAGACAAGAGGATACTGGTCTCCAAAGATGTGGTTTCCTGGCTTATTCAGTAACTCTGTGGAGGAAGGCAATTTGTTGAAGCCTCCATCAGTCAGAGCCAAGTAGATAGCTGCTCTCCTTCTGGTGGCAAAGCTTGAAGAGGTTATAAGATATTCTACTTGATGGTGCGACGAGGCCCAAGATTTCCTGCTGCCTGAGGCATAAGAAGAAGTGACACTTCCCCATCATCATCATTTGGATCATCATCTCCCTCCCATGAATACCGTTGTTGTTGTTGCTGCTGCCTTCAAGTCAACTCTGACTTACAGTGATCCTATCATAAGGTTTTCTTGGCAAGATTTATTTATACAGAGGCGGTTTGCCACTGCATGCCTCTTTGGCACACACTCTGAGAGTGTGTGACTTGCCCAAGGTGACTCAGTGGGTTTCTACAGCTGAGTGGGAATTCAAACCATGGTCTCCTAAACTCCATTCCAATACTCAAACCACAGCACCCACACTGGTTCTTCTACGACTGCTGTCCGCATCGCCAATGTTTGTCTGCCTCTGAAAGCAAAACAGAGAATGACAGAAAACAAAGCATCCAGCCCAAATCTTCCAGCTCTGAGGGATCCTTTTTCAGAACCAAGATCTGTGAGGAGTATACGCTGGGAAACAGAGCCTGTGGCACAGGCTCAGGGGACTTCTCAGAGTAAGGGCTTTGGGAGATAGAAAGCCCTGCAGAGTTGTGCATATGGATTTTTTCTGCAGGAAAACGGCAGGCACTTCTCTCGAGAATCCACTAATAGGCTGCACTAGGTGACAGGATTAGCAGAGCCAGACAACAGTGTTATACTCAGGGTTCCCAGAGCTTGGGCCTGGCTCCTCTTCTCCAGTCCTCAGGGTGAGAAGGGGGAATCTCTGATTAAAAATGCTGCCTTGAAAGGTGTGAGTATATGTGTATATGTATATACACACATTATCTCCTTTTATGATAGGGTTACAAGCTTGATAGATGAAGTGGCATATCTTGTAGACGTGGCATATCTTGACTTCAGTAAGGCCTTTGACAAAGTTCCCCATGACATTCTTGCAAAGAAGCTAGTAAAATGCGGGCTGGACAGGGCTGCTGTTAGGTGGATTGGTAATTGGTTGACCAACCAAACCCAAAGGGTGCTCACCAATGGCTGATTTTCATCCTGGAGAGAAGTGACTAGTGGAGTGCCACAGAGTTCTGTCCTGGGCCCAGTGCTATTCAACATCTTCATCAATGACTTGGATGAAGGAGTAGAGGGCATGCTGATCAAATTTGCAGATGACACCAAAGTCAGAGGGCTTGCTAATATTGTAGAGGACAGGATCAAATTTCAAAATGACCTTGACAGATTGGAGAGGTGGGCCAAAGTTAACAAAATGAATTTCAACAGAGAGAAATGTAAAGTCCTATACATAGGCAGAAAAAATGGAATGCACAAATATAGGATGGGGGACGCGTGGCTGGATAGCAGTACATGTGAAAGGGATCTAGGAGCCTTGGTAGATCACAAGCTGAACATAAATCAGCAGTGTGATGCGGCAGCCAAGAAAGCCAATGTGATTCTTGGTTGCATCAATAGAAGTATGATGTCTAGATCGAGGGAGGCAATGGTACTACTCTATTGCATTGGTTAAGCCTCATTTGGAATGCTGTGTCCAGTTCTGGGCACCTCAATTCAAGAAGGATATCAACAAGCTGGACCGTGTCCAGAGGAGGGTGACCAAAATGGTGAAGGGTCTGGAAGCCATGCCCTATGAGGAACAGCTTAGGGAGCTGGGTATGTTTAGTCTGCAGAAGAGAAGATTAAGAGGGGACATGATAGCCATGTTTAAATATTTGAAGGGATGTTCTGTTGAAGAGGGAGTGGGCTTGTTTTCTGCTGCTCCAGAGACTAGGACAAGGAGCAATGGATTCAAACTACAAGAAAAGAGATTCCACCTGAACCTCAAGAAGAACTTCCTGACTGTCAGAGCTGTCCAGCAGTGGAATATGCTGCCTCGGAGTGTGGTAGAGTTTCCTTCTTTGGAGGTTTTTAAGCAAAGGCTGGATGACCATCTGTTGGGAATGCTTTGATGTGTGTTTGTGCATAGCAAGGGGTTGGACTTGATGGCCCCTGGGGTCTCTTCCAGCTCTATGATTCTATGATTGTATGATATGTGTGTGTCTGCTTTGTCTGATCTGGAGTTTCTGATTTGAATGGCTTACCCTGGGCAAATGTGTTTTATGCTGAAGGCAACATGATGAGAGCCAGTGTGTGGTAGTGGTTTGAGCACTGGACTATGACCTTGGAAACCAGAGTTTGATTTCCATGGCCATGGAAAGCCACTGGCTGACTTTGGGCAAGTCACAAACTTTCAGCCCACAGAATACCCTATGTTAGGTATGCCTAAAGGTTACCACAATTTGAAAACACACGACAACAACAATAACAACAACAACAACAGTATGTTTAATGACACCACCCTCTGGTACATCACAAAGAGTCTTGGTTAGGCTTCAGGTTTTGGCCTCCAAATCTTAGGGCCTAGGATAGTCCTGGCTGGCAACCCTACTTGTACCAACAAAATGAACTCCCCCAAACTTTAGACTTTTCCTGAGTAGGCACTCTTGGAGTCCTGCCCTTTGTAAGAATGATGAGATTACTTTGCTATGGAGAGTGCAATTGCAATATGCCTGGAACTGAGGTCCAGGTGTACAGCCCTTACCCTATTCTGTATAAAAAGATTATCAACTCTGAGTATAACATTAAAGAAAGTTCTTCTGCCCTCCTGCAGTCATGAAAAGTCACCTATTTTTCAAGCAAATTAGCAGAAAAGGTTTTTTATCGTATGAGAAATACAGCACAGTTGTCTGCTAACTGGTTACCTTTTGATCTCCATTGTGGGTGCTGAAGTTTGTAAATTTAATAAAAAAGGAGGGGATGGGGAATGCACAAGCGTTTTATATCCATGGCAATAAAGGCTGATTAGATCTTCCTGGTTCCCCCCTCCCTCCAAAGTCTCTTTTGGTAGCATGAAGGTGAGATAATAGCTTCAGACAAATGGCAAAGTCTAGGAAGTTACAAAGGCCCTTTCAGCTCTGAAGGAGTTTAGGAAATGAAAATTATCAGTAAAGATCTTGTCATGCTAACCGCCAGCATTATTGTTTTGTTTCTTCTCATAACATGGAATAAATCTGTTTCACTAATAAGTCAAATGTTGCCAGCATGCTATATGCTTATAGCTCAGTGTGCTTGTCTCTAAATTACGTATTTACAGGGTCTTTTGATTCAGGTTTATTACAGTATGCTGTTGCCTACCTTCAAGTCCTTCCTGACTTATGGTGACTCAAGGATGCATCTATCAGCAATGCTATTACAGAGGATTTGCCACTAACCTCCCCTGAGGCTAAGAGAGTGTGACTTGCCAAAGGTCACCCAATGGGTTTGTATGGCTGAGTGGAGATTCGAACTCTGGTCTTCCAGAGTTCTAGTCCAACACTCAAATCACTATACCATCCCTGCTTTCAGTATATTAATCCCCAAATCTCAGCTGTGATGTCATCCTTGGATTATATTGTTACTGGTATGTTAATATTAATTTCATTGCATTGTTATTGTTGTTATACAACCTAGTGCTGGAATTCTGTGGCCCTCCATATATTATTGCTGTACTGCAATTCCCAACATTCTTCACATTTGGGTATGCTGGCTATGGCTGAGATTTAGTAAGTATGCTGGAGGAATGTAAACTTCCTACTATCGGTTTTGTTGTGTGCCTTCAAGTCATATCTGACTTATGGCAACCTTATCATGGAATTTTCTTAGCGATATTTGTCTAGAGGGGTTTTGACTTTGCCTTCTTCTGAGGCTGAGAGAGTGCAACTTGCCCAATGTCATTCAGTGGGTTTCCATGGCAGAGCAAGGATTCAAACTCTAGTCTACAGAATCAGGGGCCATTTCTGCACTAGAGTGTTATAGCGCTATTATTCCACTTTCAACCTCCTATGGAATCCTGGGGTTTGCAGTTTCGGGAGAGGCCAGCTGGCCCCTCCCGAAACTGCAAACCCCAGGATTCCATAGGAGGTTGCAAGTGGAATAATAGCGCTATAACACTCTAGTGCAGAAATGGCCATAGTCTAGCATTCAAACCACTATTCTATGACATCTGTCTGTACTGATATCTGTAGTTTTCTCTAGTTTTCCAGCTGCCTGATGTTTATTCTAAATTCCATTGATTCCAGTGATAGGCTTAAAGACTGGCATGTGTTTATCTTTTCCCCATTTAGGAGTTAAAACTGTGGACCTTGATACCAGAAGTAGTGGTGATGGCTCAAAGATGTAGTGATAATCACTAGCTTATACTGCTTTAAAAGTGGATAGGACAGTTTTTTAGAGTTTATCAGTGTTTACTCACCATGATAAATATGTATCACCAGTACTGAAGGTGTCACATCTCTGAATACTGGGGAACAGGAACATCCGAATTACTCAAGTCCTTCTTGTAAGCTTTCTGTATTCCTCTGGGTGGCCCAGTGCTTGGATGTAACTCATTACCAATAACAAGCTACTTGTAATCAATTCTCTCTTTTTTTACAGTAGCTGTTGCAGAACTGGGTTATATTACGATTGCAATATAATGAAGGATCACATAATTCCTTTCGTGATGTAACTCTAACCATTCTATAATCACTTTTACAATTACTGGTGTGTGTGACCTCACTACATGTGTGGAATCTGCTCTGTTTATAACATATAATTGTTAAAAATGCAATTTGTTACTCTTGAATACAGAAAAAAGTTACTTTTAAAAAATGTAGCAACAATGTGAATACATTTTGGGCCTTGAAACTGTAACTAATGACATTTTAAAATTAAGTTCTGGCCACTGGACTGGACAGGTCTCTAGTCTTAGTGAGTCAGACTCTACTTTGATTCTCATACAATCAATGGAGCTTAATACAATTAATTTTGAATAGGTTGGGATCATTGTTTACAAGGGGCTACATTACCCAGCCTAAAAATAGTTAAAGATTAGTGGCTGGTCATTCATGACACTCTGCCTTTGAAAGGGTGAAGTCTTGGCTCTTCTACCTCCGAAGCACAAACATTTCAGTGTGTCTGCTTGTACAGAGTGAAAAAAAAAATCCAGGGAGCTCTATCATATTAACACAAGATAACATAATACAGAGAGAGTCTAAAAGTCATCTGTAAAGGACAGGAACAGGATATTAAAAGCAAGAAAGAAGGGTGAGTGATCCTATTAATCTGTTTGACTCTGATTTGGAAGACATGTGGCTAATGGTTTATTATCGTTTTGGGTATCTTCCAACAAAGAAATGCAGTGCGTCTGACCAGTAGGCAGCTTGTGCTCTAATGTCTGTCAGGAGTGGTAAGAACATAAGGACAATCTTGCTAGATAGCACCAAAGATCTATCTAGTCCAGGATTCTGTTTCTGCTAGAAATATGTTGATTTCCAAATAAGTCCCACTGTGTTTAGTGAGGTTACTCCCTGGTAAGTCTATACAACATGGTGATGTCAATTTTATTCATTTTACCATTTAGTCTAGACTTTTATTATGTTGCTCTTTCAATAGTTTGCTAGTCACCTCAACAGTTTTTAATGGAGAGGCATGGGGCAACATGTAAATAAGTAAAAAAAAGGTGTGAGGAAGTATCTTTGATGCAGAACTATCACAAAGCCATGGTTCTTTAGCCTGAATCCAGCTGTTAGTCCCAACTGTAAGAAACCCAACAAATCCATGGGAGCTTGGCAACACTTATTTAAATTCAGTTGCTTCAATGGGTGTACTGTAGTTGGGGTTCACAATTGGATTTAGGGCTACAGTTGGGGACAAAGTAGCCCTCATAATGTTGTTGGACTGCAAATCCCAGCATTCCTCACCATTGCCTGTGCTGGCCATGGGTGCACTGCAACAACATCTGGAGGTCTGTATGATCCCCATCCCTGGTTTAGGAACATGAGGTTATCATTTGAAGCAAGGACAGCTAAACCGGTTTCAAAATAAACTTGACTACTCTGAACATTCCTTGCTTAAAAAAAACCTAGGAAATTCATGAGGTCACAATAAATAGACAGATAACTTGAAAGTGCATGCGCACATGTGCTCACATACACACAAGGATGGAAATAATGCTGACAGGTATTCATTTCCTGCCCCAAATTTCCCAATAGTTAGGAAATCCATATTTTGCACAATTCTTGCTTAGCATTTGTCTGTCCCAAAGATGTTTGGGAAACTATAGTGTGCAGAAATACATGAGTGCTTTGCCTGACAATCATGGCTTCTTGTGTAAAAACACACACACACACACACACACACACACACTTTTGTGTGACTCTCCTCCCCAATATTCCCAAATTCCCAGACAACCACACACATTGTTTTTGCGTATGTGTGTGCGTGTGCATGTATGCAAGGTTGTTGTTGTCTCCATACAAAATAACAATGTTGCACAAAGACACTTTTTTGTGTGTGTGTGTGTATGTGAGATTGTTTCTTGCACAAGATTTTCTTTGTAAGGATTTTTATTTTTTGAGGGGCGTGCAAGACTGCCTTTTCAAAGTGTCTGACAATCTACAATCTCAAATGAAAGATAAACTTGGGGGAGGCAAGACAATTAGTGTGAATCCATAAACAAATTTAAACTAAACTAGCAGCCCCCAAAAGGAGGGAAAAAAGAAATAAAGCCCCCCAAAATCCAGTGTCATTTGTGTATAAATAAAATAAGTCATGCCATCACTATAACTGTCTATATTTTCCCCTTTTGACCAGATTTTCTCACTTCTAGTTCCCTTTAGATTACATTCCTTTCTAACCTCATAAATCCTTTGCATTTTGGCCCATCCTCAACCCTCCACCTCCACTCTTAGAAAACTAAACAAATACAGCTGCAGAGAGGTATATATACCAAACCTTCTCTTCCCATTCATTGACAGTATGAAAAGATTAGCCCCTTCCAGACAAGGGCTATAAATAATTGAGTGAGGAATATTCAAGGCATCTTTTTTTTTTTTTTAAAGCAGGCTTGTGGGGAGGAAACCTGTCTGTATGAAAAATATTCCCAGCAAAGTTTGCAGCAGAGAAAAAGATCAAAAGTTATGATTAGGCTTATAAATTGGCTGTCTTCTTATTTATATGCAGGCAAATGTCCTTAATTTATTAATCTCATCTGCATACTAAATTACCACCCTCATTGTCACTAAGATCTTCTAATTATTGGAAGCTTTTTTTTTTTTTGCCCTCCCAGAACTTTGTTACTGCTGGGAAACGTGCCAAAAATCAGACATGAGGAGTGCTTGTGTACTTTTGCTTAGGACTTTTATTTGTAAGATCTATAAAGAAAGTTTTAAAGGAAACAAAACAGTCTCTCTCTCTCTCTCCTGTGGAAGCCAAGAACTTCAGTGGCTGTGATCGTGGTCTACATCACATCTGAGACCTACATGAGGATCTTGAGAAAGATACGTCTTGGTACACCTCACAGAATCTCATAGTCAACATGGCTCCTGGGAGACAGAGGCCATTTCTGCAGTAGACTGTTGAAGTGCTATTATTCCACTTTCAACATCCTATGGAATCCTGGGGTTTGCCATTTAGGGAGGGGCCTCAAGGCCTAAGACAGAAGGTTAGTAGGGTCCCCAGACTGAAAACTGGAGATGGCTCCTATCCCGTTAATGCAGAACTTTCCAAACTGTGTGTCGTGACACATTAGTGTGTTGCCTGCAGTGTGCAGGTGTGTCGTGCAAACATTAAGGGGTGGAGGGGCTGCCTCTCCCACCGCCGCGGTGAGCCAGGCCCAGGTAAAGGGGATGCCTCTGCGGCCGCT
Organism: Iguana delicatissima; assembly: GCA_948472985.1. Taxonomy (NCBI): domain Eukaryota; kingdom Metazoa; phylum Chordata; class Lepidosauria; order Squamata; family Iguanidae; genus Iguana; species Iguana delicatissima. The sequence continues at coordinate 416,407 of CAOKZL010000945.1, forward strand.
CTGGGCAGAGGAAGACTCCAGCAAGGGTGGCAGCAGCGGGACAGGTCCAGGTGGAGAGGCTGCCTCTCCTGCCGCCACCACTGCTGCCCCTGGCCAAGGAAGGCCTCGGCAAGGGTGGCGGCGGCAGGCCAGGTTCGGTGGAGGGGCTGCCTCCATTGACTGAATTACTGACTGAATTACTGTGTCACAAAATGATGCATGTCTAAAAAGTGTGTTACGAACATGACAAGTTTGGAAAGCTCTGCTTTAATGATTGTTCAGGGAAAGGGAATTTCAGCAATTGTTGCTTCTCATGCAGCCAGGGAACAAGCAACACCTGCTGAAATCCTCTCTTCTGCACAACCATTAAAGAGGCAGGAAACCTCTCTAGTTTTTATTCTGATCAGGGGCCTCAGAAGAAGGTGAAAGGAACAGTCAGAGAGCACAGGGAGAACAATTAGCAGGCTAACGCCTGTGTTAATTACCTCACTCTGCCTCCTAAGTGGGCTGCCCATGAGAAGAAGGACTTCAGTTTGGCAGAGCTCATTCTTCCAAACAAGTTTTCTGATGTTAGGAGCTGAATTGCCCATATCCTCTCTTCTACCCAACTCTTAGGAGTTGCATGGTTCTTTCTTACCCCTGGGGAAAATTACTTTTTGTGATCACAACTTCCAGAATTCCCAGCCAACTTGACCAACAGCCATGGTATGAGGATTGCAATTTAAAAAAATTTAAAAATTACGTTTGGAAGTTCTTCTGTTTTGTCCATTGCATCTCTCTCTTCTTCCCTGTGAGCCTGTGAGCTTTATGTGCAAATTCAGGCCATTTTTGAAGGCCTTGACTTCCTCATTTTTATGTTTATTTAAAAGTAACCATGTCCCCCTACACCCCATAAAATAGGAAAGCAATTGGTGATATTTTTTCCCCGTGGCAGTTTTCGGTCCAGAAGAGCTCTGTTTTTTTTAAAAAAGAGGAAGTAAACCAAACTGTTACTTCCGGTTTTTTTGAAAAAAGGCCTCTCCTGGGCCTAAAAGAGTTCAGGGGTGACAAAAAAAACAAAAACAAAACAAGGTGAACCCCTCCATACTTTTTGCAGGACATGAGGGGCGTAGTTAGATTTTAAAAAATGGACGGTGAGGGGACATGGTGGGGTGTAGGGGGTCCTACGGAGATCTAACGTAGCCTCCAAACCCATGGCAGTTGCCCATCCCTTTCACATACATAATGCAATTTTTAATCCTATCCTGCCTTTTTCTTCCGTCTCTGTTAACAGCTGTTGTTTCTGAGGTGCCTCCGTAGCAGCCTGCAATTAAAAAATCACTCCAGCTGGAACAGATGAGAAACATCATGGATTATGATTCCCCTTCCCTTGCTGCTTGGGTTTAAAACATGCTTTTTTCCTTGTTTTCCTTTAATCGCCCTTTGGAGAGAATGTTGCTGCAGTCGTCTCTCTGTCATGGTGTCCATCTGAGAAACTGTTATCGTGGCCTTCTGAAGCCAAAGGAAGGAGCTGCCACACACGCAGGCTGCAGATGTTCAGGGCGGCAACTTGGGGGAAGCAATGGCAATTAATGAGCATATGCTCAATAATAAATCCATACAGTAGTGCCGGCTCATATTAATCACAGGATTAAAAATAATAGCACATCCCTCGCAAGTAGCAAGCCGAAAGGCACTGACTGCGCTGAGCTGGCTTGCTTAACGTAACTCAGGGTTTATGTTTGTCGGAGCTCCATCAGCGGTGCAGGATCTGGAATGGCAGAGAATTTATGATGCTGTTTGTGACAATGGACTCTGATCAAAATGGCTAAAAGGGGCAAGATAAAACATCAGCATCTGGAAAGACATATGCCGCTACTGCGAAGCAGAACGAAGTTCACTGTGAATATCTGAGAGGGAACAATAGAATAAACCTCTGACTTTTGCCAGGAACTGAGTTGTGCCAAGGCTAGGTGAAATCTTTTAGCACACTTTTCCTAGATTCACTTTATTATGCATGCACGCCAGATGAGTATGTGTGTGGAGGGGGAGAGAGACACAGGTAGGCAAAGTCACTCTTTGGACTAAAATGACAATTTTAGCAAACAAGCTGTAATATTTTAAATGTACATGGCTACAATATGTCTAGGTACCAACAGTGTTCTCTTTCTAAGAAACTCATAAGTAGTCAGAAACAAAGTTTTTTTAAAAAAATAGATATTATCATTGTTATTATCAATATTTATTTACACCCAGCTTACAAAAATTAAAAAAGGCATAGGCCATTTCTGCCCTACACTGTTAAAGTGCTATTATTCTACTTTCAACATCCAGTGGAATTCTGAGATTTCTAGTTTACTTATGTTACCCTGATTTCTGGGGTCCCTTGGGGGACACCTCAATGTGTTCCATGTGGTGGGGAATGGAAACTAGCGAGAGCACAAGCAATAGCAATGCGAGAGGCAGGGTAACCTAGTGGGGTCTTTTTACCCAGTTTTTACGGGGTCAGGCCAAGCCAAAAACCAAACAAAAATGTCCAATATATGATTTCATTGAATGAAAATCTCATGCAGCAATGCAATCACTCACACACTCACTCAGGATCTATTAAGAAGCAAAAGAGAGGAAACTGCATAGGGGAACATTGAAGGGGTGTAGCTGGGGTGATACTGCACCTTTGTCCTGAAGTCCTTGGTCCGGGAAAAACAGCAGAGAAGTGGGGCTCAGCACGGAGAGGGCTGGGGGGATCACTCAATGGACTGAGAAACGGTCTGCTGGGATGACTGGGAGTGATCCAAAGAACCACTCAAAAATGGAGACTATTTGTAGGGGAAAAAGTCCCCTACTTGGAGGACTAATCCTTTCCCCAGGAGAACAATGGGTGTTGGAGCAATAAGAAAGCTCCACCATGGTAATTTCCTTCATGTGATGTGATTGCAAGGTGTTGCCAAAGTCTTAGGATCTTCGGCTGTGTTAGTTTGTGGTGTGACTTTGTGTAAATGGTCCTTGCCTAATATTTGCTCAACTTGGGGCAGACACGCTAATCCCCTCAAGGACCCTTTGTTTACTGTGGGTTTACACGTCTTGAGGTTTCCTGGGGCTACATGACTGGGGATTTTACTGGCCTGACCTGGTTTTCAGTCTTTTGACCATGCCTGCCTACGTGCCCCTTCGGGGGACCTCTCTGGCACACAGAATCATATTTTAATATTAAAATTGTAGACCCCGGGATAGGGTTTCTCCAGTGGAGTAACAGTTAGATCAAAGAGCTCTCTGGCTGAGAATTCCAAATGCCCCTCCCTAAACTGAAAATCCCAGAATTCCACATGATGTTGAAAGTGGAATAATAGCGCTATAACAGTGTAGGGCAGAAATGGCCCTAGTTAAACCCATAGAATACAAGAGTTAACATAATTAAACAATCAAAAAGATTTAAAACTATGTTTATTGTTTTGATGCATAATTAAAATACATAATTGAAAATGCAAACATTCATCTGCAACACAATTATCCACATATTCCATGAGACAGGCCACATAATCACACATCAAATACTTGTCTGAATAAAAACCTTTTCACTTGATTGTGGGACGATAGTAGGGAGGGTGCCAGTCTGACTTCTCTGAGAAGGGAGTTCCCAAGCCTGGGGGCAGTCACTGAGAAAGCCCTCTTCTGTATTTGCACAGAATGTTTTTGTTTTTTGGACTACAGCTCCTAGAATCACCCAGCCAATGGCTGGGCTAGCTGGAAATGAAGGGAGATGTCATTGAAAAAGTAACTTTTCAAATTCTGCTTTTAAAAGCTTTGGCCAGGTGACAGACATTTTCTTTAAATTTGCATGAATGGTGCCTACCCTCTGATTATTCCCATTTGCCAAGGACAGTCTCTGTTAATCTTTATCATCCTACTTTCCCCACTGCTTTTAAAATGTCCTGTTTCTTTCTCTTCCTTCCACTTTCCTCCTTTACCTTTGGTGGACTTCAAACTTGATTCAAAGGCCATTTCCACACGAGGTGAGGAAATCACTCCATGCCATTACTCACTGGATCTTCTGGCTCCTTGGTCCAGTCCAGGGTGAATCGGAGCAGTGCGTGGTCTTAGATCCGCACTGCTCCGGCTTCCAAAATGGTGGCTTCTGGGTGGTTGTGGGTCCCAACCAACCGCAAAGCTCACCACGCCTAAAGCCCGCCCTCCGCAGATCGCAGGCTGTGAATCTGCACAAGGGAGCAGGAACGCAATGGTGCGTTCCAGGAAAATAAAGACCTGTTTTTTGCGGTCTTTAAAAAACAAGCTGGAGGACCACTTGGGGTTGTTTTGGAGCAGACTGAGGTGCAGATCTCCAGTAAGTAGGCCGCTTCTAGTCCGCTCCAAGGTGCAGACGTCCTCCATGGAGGACACACCGCACCGTTTTAATTCCCCCGTGCAGAAAAGGCCAAAGTTTGCAGTCAGTTAACTCAGCAGGGCAGTGGGGGGGGGGAGAGGAGGAGAGGCAGCAGAATTTTGATATTCCCAATCAGCTCAGGTAAGAGCAAACTGTGGCAGCCTTTCTTAACTTCTGTACTCTTCTTCATTAATACCTTCTGCCATCTTGACCTCGCTCTTGCTGCTGCTTGGCTGCACACATTCCATTTTTCATCTGTGAAATGCTGGAGAGTATGATGATACATTCTGTCAGCGATGAAAATGTGAAGCTTCATTTCATCAGTGTGTGGGACAAAGGATTTATAGCTAAAGTACTTAAAAAGTGCTATGTGCCTCCATCTATGTTCAGCAGTTCTGTATAATTGTAAATAATCTTATACATTTTGAAATGCCATATGTTTCCAGCATCCTCATCACCCAAAGGTAGTTTCCTGGATATGTTTTCCTAGAATGTCTTATTGCTTGGGCAAATGGGGTGCCCATTGCAATCCTCTGAAAGATACCCATAACTATGCAGAGTCACAAAATGCTGATTTCAAGAAGGTTGTTAATGAAAAGGACTGGGAGAAATATCTGGGCTCTAGCCAAGTGTGACAATCAATGCCACCATGAGAAAAGACACCTTTTAAATTTTTATGTAGATGATATGGGACAATTACTATCAGGGTCAAGCACGTGAATATATTTGTCTAGAGAAGTTACAGAACAGGATGGAGAAAGACTGCAGAATCTGATGCTTCAGATGTTGTGTTCCTACCTCCCTTTAACATATTGGCTAGGGTTGATGGGAGCCACAATCCAACAGCTTTTCAGAGACCACATGTTCTACATCCTTGCTGCAGAGGCATTATAATAGACATGGTGGCCTAAATCCTATTGTCAATCCCTTTTAGAGTAGAACTATTGATTCAATTGCATTGGCCTATGTGTTGACTCACCAATCGACAATTGATTCAGTGGGTCTACTCTAGTTGAGGCTAACCAAAAGGATTCCTGTTCCAGGAGACAGGAGATGAGCTTTTATTTGCTTCATGTATTCCATACTTGTTTTTATGCCACAGTAAACTTTCACATCTCTCATCATATTGAGATATGGAAGCTGCCAAAATGGGGACACCTTGTGCCTTTCAACACAGGGTGAGTGCATGGAGTCTCCTTTGGATGTTGCAAAGAAGTAGAAGAATAAGTAAACTGTTTCACCTGGGCATTCTTTTCTCCAGTGTGATTTAATATTTGAAGCTACATTACGTATTCTCCGATAATGTGACTTTGGGTGGTGGGCACTGAGAAAATATAGACCATATGAGACATCAGGATGAGTATTATCAGATAAATCATTGGTACAGATATTCTGTTTTTGCAAAACCAGTGGATAGCAACCTGTTTTAGGTGCTCCACAAAGAAACTTGTTAGGAAAATGGAGCTGATGTATTCTCTGCATGATAATATCAATGTCTCCTATAAAAGCCCTGTATCATCATCATCATTATCATCATGATGTCTTTTTTCCCCACACTGGAAAACAAAGTGGCTTACAATAGCTTTTTTTTAAAAAGTCACACGACGTAATAGTTAAAAAGTTACTTAACTATCAATAATTAAAAATGGTTAAAAACACAAACCAGAAAAGAAACAGCACAACAAAATTAACAAATAGGAAATCCTGCACATGTCCTGTTGACATAGGACAGGCATTGTACAATCAGTCCTCAAAGGCCTATTGAAAGAGAAATGCTTCTCCTGTCTGCAAAAATAGAGTAGGGAGGGTGTCTGTCTAACCGCTCTAGGAAGACCCTGGGGGCAGCAACAGAGAGGAAAATCTCCTGTGTTCCTACCAAATGTACCTATGTGGTTGGTGGGACAATGAGAAGGGCCTCCTCAGCAGATCTCAAAGCACAGGTAGTTTTGTAAGGGAGAATGTTATGTTACCCCAAAACGTGGGTGCCACAAGGGCCAACTCGTGATGCCAGTATTTCCTTGCAAAGGTGGGGAATTAGCAGGCTAATGAGAGGGAGGCAACTTAGCAAGATTTTGCTTCCAATGTTTATGGGCTCACACAGGAAAAGAATCAGCCAGAGATTCAAAAGTAAGCTAAAAATGTGTTTTATTAAGGGAAAGTCACTCATGCATGCACACAAGATACACACAATCACACATTCACACAAGAGCTAACTAAAAGAAAGGGAAGAAAGCAGATAGAGACTGTGAACAGTACGGGCAATATTTACCAGATCCAACGAGAATCAGAGAAGTGGGACGAAGTGACTCATGTAGTTCTCAGTTTGGGAATCAAATGGACAGAGTGACGCTCAGAAAGGCAAGAGACTGCACTGGGCATCCTGAAATCAGGGGTATTTGTACCCTGAAAATAGCTTGTGGCAGTGAAGGTTCGGGAAGCAAGACAAGGGAACCTGTTGTGGACAATGGGTCTTTTGCCTGTTGATGGGCGTAGTGCTTGATTGACAAACACATGATGGGTGTTGTAATAGCTGTCTATTGTGGGTGCTGTGAGGAAAGAGGAAGGAGTCCAAGTGTGCAGGGGATGGATACCTATCAATCAGTGTCCTGGTGGGCTTCTGGCTTTGTGTTCTCTGGGAAGACATTCAGCTTCTGCCTAAGCCAATCATCCACAGGAACAGCATCCATTTATCTGACAAAGGATTCAGTTTTACCTGGAGGAAGTTTCGAGTTGACCTATCCTTTCTCACATTTACAGTCAAATTCCTTCCCTCGCTCACTGTCACCTTTCAGGTCTGATTTTGATATCAAAGCCAATTAATACAGTTGCCAATCCAATATTGTGCCAATTAGGTATGGTGCCCATCCAAACCATACTAATATCAGGGACCCTCAAAGCGGGACCTTACAGTTGTTACTGTGTTTCTTCAAGTTGTCTCCCACTTATGGCAACCCTAAAGTGAACCTATTACAGGGTTTTCTGGAACTGAGGGTGTGTGATGCACCCAAGGTCCCCCCGTAGGTTTCCATGATTGAGCAGGGAATTGTGTCCAGGTCATAGTACAATTCTCAAACTACTATACCACGCTGGTGCTCAAGGGAGAACACAGTTTTTTAAATAATGATGGATCGGGAGAAATACTAACAACAATACTAACAGAAATCTATAGAAGAAAGGAGGCCCCTTAATGTCACAGCCAGTTTGCTTCAAGTGAACAACACACATAGCAGCACAAGCACACGCATGCACAAATAAGTAAATCCTATTGAATTCAGTGGGGCTTGTTCCCAAGTAAGGCCATTTCCACACTAGACTGTTTTAGCGCTATGATTCCACTTGCAACATCCTATGGAATCCTGAGGTTTGCAGTTTCGAGAGGGGCCAGCTGGAAACCCCAGGATTCCATGGGATGTTGCAAGTGGAATCATAGCGCTATAACAGTCTAGTGCGGAAATGGCCTAAGTGTGCATATAGAGTTGTGGCTTTAACTTCAGTCTTAAATGTAGACTGTTTACATTTACTAAACGGAACCAGCTCTCTTATATACATATGTAAGATATGTATTTTGATTTTTATTGTTAGGTATTCACTTACAAGATACCCATCCATTTCTGAGAACATTCTGATGACTAGGAAATGACCATGTTAAAAAAAGTTATAGTTAAGCCTATTAAAACCACAATGCAGAAAAGTTTTTTTTTTTTTGGACTACAGATCCCAGAATCCCTCAGTCACCATGGCCACTGGGCATGGTGGGTGGGTGATTCTGGAAGTTATTGTCAAAAAAGTAACTCTCCCAGTCTTTGGTTAAAACAAATGGTTTTCAGAACACCTGAAGTTGGTTTGATTTCCAGCCAATGACTTTGGGGAATGTGTGTGTTTTTTTTTCTTCCACAAAAGAGGAAAAATAATTCCAGTTAAACATGTTTTTTCAAGAAGGAGGAATGTCCATAAACCACATCAGTGATTTAGTGTAATCATGTTGTAACTAGATCTCCTTCTGGTGTGGCTGCATTTATAGTACAGAGATGCCCTTTATCTGAATAGGTTTCTTCCAGAATTATTTGCATTTGAACTGAAAGCCTCTATTGTGCTTTCACTACAACAATCCAGTAAATCTTCCCATCAAGAATAGACAGCAGTATTTCTTGCAGGTTTACAACCAATAGACATACTGCACATCCTGAAGCCTTTTTTACTGGGTCTTTTTCCCATGCTCAGTGTGCAAATGATCATTATACAAAGGGAAGGCATTTTCTCTCATGTTAGAGTTGCTGGAGATTCTGTTAATTTTTGCATTAATCTGCACTAGAGATTTTGGGGAAGGATGAGGGATGTACACCCCTGCATGTTGAGAAATCCTTTTGCTGAGGAATGAATATTTGGAGGAGAAAGAATTGTGCCCCAGAGCATGTGCAGAGTACATACCCTGAATTTCTTATTAAAGTAATTAATCCTTAGCCTATTACACTTGGATGGCTGTGATCAGTGGGTGTTCTGCTAGATTTATTCCCCAAAAGAACTAACAGTATTAAATGCATTCTAGTGGGGAGCACAGCATAAACACATCAAGTAATACTCTGGTAGAATCGTAGAATCACAGAGTTGGAATAGAACACAATGGCCATCGTGTCCAACCCCCTGCCACTCAGGAATGCACACTCAAAGCACCCCCAGCAAATGGCCATACAGCCTCTGTTTAAAAACCTCCAATGAATGTGACTCCACCACACTCCAAGATAGCATATCCCATTGTTGAATGGCTGTTACTGTCAGGAAGTTCTTCCTTATGTTTCGGTGAAATCTCTTTTTCTGTAGTTTGAATCCATTGCTCTATGTCCTAGTCTCTGGAGCAGCAGAAAACAAGCTTATTCCATCTTCAACATGACATCCCTTCAAATATTTAAACATGGGTATCATGTCACCTCTTAACTTTCTTTTCATCAGGCTAAACATACCTAGCTCCCTAAGCCGCTTCTCGTAGGGTGTGGTTTCCAGATCCTTTACCATTTTGGTTGCCCTTTTCTGGACATGTTCCAGCTTGTCAATCCCCTTCTTAAATTGTGATGCCCAGAACTGGACACAGTATTCCAGGTAAGGTCTAACCGAAGCAGAACAGAGTGGTGTTACTACTTCCCTTGATCTCAACACTATATGCTCCTATTGATACAGCCCAGAATCACACTGGCTTTTTTAGCTGCTGAATCACACTGCTGACTCATGTTCAGCTTGTGGTCGACTAAGACGCCTAGATCCCTTTCACACATAGTATTTTCAAGCCATGTGTGTAACCAGACTCACAGGGCACGAGCCCCATGTCCATCATGTGTTGTATCTGTTGCAGACATTCATCCAAGTTAACTGAATTCATAGATCACATGAATCAAATAGAGACATAGTTCATATCATTCTGGGCACTGCAATTCAAACAGGAAATTGACAAGCTGAAATATGTCCAGAGCAGGCTGACCAAGATGACCAAAGTTCTGGAAACCAAGCCTTGTGAGGGACAGCTGGGCATATTTAGCCTGGAGAAGAGAAGACTGAAAGGAGACATGATAACTCTGAAGGGATGCCACAGAATCAGAGAATCTTAGAGTTGGAAGGGAACATAAGGGCCATCTCCTTCGGCCCCCTGCCATGCAGAAAATGAAGCAAGCTTATTTTCTGCTGCTCTAGAGACTAGAACATAAATAAATGGATTCAAATTTTAAAAATTACATTCAAATTACACTAAAAAAAGATTCCAGTTAAACTTTAGGAAGAACTTATTTACTGTAATTGCTGTTTGACAGTGGAACACACTGCGTTTAAGTGTGATGAAGCCTCCATCTTTGGGAGCCTTTAAAGAGAGGATAGATGGGTGTTTTCCAGGAACGCTTTTGTTCTTTGTTTCTGCACATCAGGTTGGACTAGATGGCCCTTGTTGTTCCTCCCAGCTCTATGATTCTACCATTTTACAGGCTTTGGGCTTTCGCTATAATAAAGCAATCCCCTATTGAGATCTTTGAGATGCATCTCAAGTTTTTCCTGTGGACTCTATTGGGTGTTTTCTGATTTTTGCCTCCTTTATTATTTTACCAGGCTCATGCTTAAAACCAAAAAGGAAGTGGAGTGGATCTTAAAATTGAAATCTTTGGTCCTTTGAGACTTAGACGAGAAAATTGCTTTATCTCCTTCTCTGTAAAATCTTCCAGGGTTTTCAGGCAGTCCCTTTAGCCCAGATACATCTATGGGCCCTTGAACATGGTTGTTGTTGTGTGCCTTCACATCATTTCCAGCTTATGGTGACCCTAAGGCAAACCTATCACAGGATTTTCTGGGGCTGAGAGTGTGTGACATGCCCAAAGTCACCCAGTGGGTTTCCACAGCTGAGTGGGGAATTGAACCCTGGCCTCTAATGGTTAGCCCAGTGCTCTAACCATTAAACCATCTTGGCTCTCTCCTTGAATATTACTTCTGTTTTTTCATAGTTGGTCATCTCATATTATATCCAAAGTACAACAGACTCAATTTGCTGATTTCGTCTTTTAGTGAGAGTTCATGTATATTTTGTTCTCGGACTTGTATGTTTATCTACTTGGCAGTCCATGCCAAATGTATTTCATATGGGTTAATTCTTTTCTGTCAGCTTTCTTTATTGTCCAGCTTTCACTATCATTCATAAAAACTGGAAATATGATGCCTTGGACGATCCTGACATTGGTGTTTAACGATGTAGTGTTGGTATTTAATTAATTCTCTCTCTCTCTCTCTCTCTCTCTCCTTTCACCTTTATTCACATGTGATGTGTCTATATATTGTTGGTTTTTGTTTTTGTTTTGTATTTTATTGTATGAAAACGGGTAAGAATTTTTTAAAAAAAAATTACAGAGGAGTCATATTGATTACAAATACCAAAGTTCAGATACTGGCAATACAGAGCATAAAGCTTTGTTGGCTGTACAACACTGGGCTTGCATATTCCTGGCTACAGAAGACATCTTGATGACATTGGGGACGCATCTCCACAGTCAAGTAGTGGCTGTGGGAGTAAGGAGGTACTCAGGAAGCGCCTGGCTGAAACTGGGAAAAAAGAGAGCTGTCATCCTCCCAGACTTTCAATGTTAGATTGTAGTTCCAGAAGTCTGGCAGGGTGGCAAGGGTCTTTTTTGTGCACTTGCTCAACTGCAGATAGGTGTTACCCAAGCTACCCCCTCCCTGCTCTTTTGGGCATCAGTTGGCCAGGGGGTACATCCTGATGCCATCAAGCTGTGTTGTGCCAGGGAGGGGTGTCTTGTGCAAGGAGGCAGTGGATAACTCCCTGAATAATGTCCATCAAAGTACACACACTGGCATACCTGGGATTGCACTGCTTTAAATAGCATTTTGTAGAGGTTCTCATACTTGCAAGGAGGAAATATGCCACACAGGACCAACTGTACTCATTCCCAGCTGTACTGCATTATGGATTTTATGTGACCACTTGGAATTGCAGGTAATTAATTGTAGGTAGAATGGAATATTGCATATTTTTCCATTGTAATGGATAAGAGGAGAACCCCATCTGTTTCAAAATAAAACTAACAATAAAGCTAACAATTTCCTTTAGAACATCAAGTATTTATTTTGCAGCTGGGATGCTTGGGGTATTCTTAAAGCTTATTTTCAAGGTAGGTTTGATTCCCTCTCAGTTGTACCATTGTGCAAACTCGGCACAGGCAAGATACTCATGTTGCATTCTAAAATGCTGGGAGTGTTACCACTTCTTTAATATGCACAGATGCAGTTACCTGTCTGTTGTTTGATAATGCAATTCCATTTATATAGTGGTAGTACCTGAAGGATGTACAAAAGTCTGCCTCCAGCTAGAGAGATTCTGAAGTGAAGCCAGCAAGTTATTGCAGAAGTAATCAGACAGCTCACCAGAGTTCAAGATCAGATGTCTCACTCTATATTAGCTCTGCTCATGAGACCCATCTCAAATGTCTCTCTGAAATCTCCAATTGTACAGATGCCTTTCTTGTGAGCTGACAGCTCCCTGCTACAGCTTCTACATGTGGCATAATCTCACATGGCTCTGGAAGGAGGATTGAGACAGAAAACAAGCCAGGCGCTTGACACATCTCTCTTCATTTTTCCTTGGCTTCTTTCTAGGAGTTGTGTGATTTCAGGCAACCTTCAGATTGATTCTATGAATGACTAAGGGTAAATCTTCTTCTATTAATTCTTCTAGTAAGATTGGGGATGGGTAACTGGTATGGGTCTGGTAGCCAGTGTTCAGCCCCTGACATCGTCTGAGGGGCCACATGGACTGCCAAAAATGCAATCCCTCAAAATCCCCAAACCAGAAGTGATCAGAATCCCATTTCTGCTTTTTGAAATCAATTTAAAGGGTGAATTGTCTTTGCTGGAGACTTCCAGGGGCCTTTTCACAGTGCTTAATTATAGCATTATGATTCCACTTTAACTGCCATGGCAGGATCCTGTGGGGTCCTTGGATTTATAGTTTGATGAAGCACTAGAGCATTCTGGTTGAGGATTCTAAATATTTTTCTCTAAACTGCAAATCCCATGGTTCCACAGGATATTGCCATGGCAATTAAGTAGAATCATAGTGCTATATTTCTGTAGTGCAAAAGGGCCCCAGGAGAGATAATTCATCCCTGGAGGAGCAGAAGAAGGCCTGTGAAAACAATCTGCAGTCAACCAGATGTCTATGGGAAGCTCCCCAAATGGTAACACCCCCTGCTCATATTCCCTGACATGCATATTGCCTTTTTTCTTGAAAGCAGTATATACAGTTGACCTACCACATTCGCTAGGGTCACGGGTGCAGGACCCTTGCAAAAGTGTGAAAATCACAAATATCAAAATGTGTGTGTGTATGTGTATGTGTTTGTGTGTGTGTCGTGAGAAGGTGTCCAAGGCTTGGTACAGAAAGCAGCCACCCAGGGCCCAAGCCAGGTCAATGAAACGAGAAGGAAAGGGGCTAGGTCAGGGTGATGGCGCTATACTTCTTCTCTCTCACACCCATCTCTTTCCTTGAGTTGGGGAGCATCAGGAGAGGGCTTGTGCTGCTGAGAAATTGGGATGTGAGCTGTCCTTAGCTGGCCAGGCAGTGATTGGTGGTGGTGGTGATGGTGGAGGAGGAGGACCAGAGGTGGGTTTTTAAAGGGCTGCACAGCCTGATCGGGATGGGAGGTTCTCCTGAAAAAGAAGTGCCTGAGGTGGGGAGGGCAGAGGTTGGAGAAACTCGCAAATAATCAAGCCTATGGAAATCAAACTCACTAATGTGGAGCGCCAACTGTAGTCATCCTGTAAAGGAACCATTGAAAGGACAGAATAAGGCAGATGAATAAAAATAAGGAATAGTTTGGAGAATTTTCTAGGATTCAGTAATCATCAACGGTCCTCTTGCTTGCTGTGTCTTAGGAGCAGAACTTTTCTTGTAGAGCAGGGATAGGTCACTGTGTCCTTCTAGAAGTTGTTGGACAGCACTTCTCATGGTCCCTTGACTTTTTCTAAATTGTCCAGACCTTCTTGGATCTGCAGTTCAGCAACATCTTGAAGGCCACAGTGGCCAAATCCTGTTGTGTGTCTGGATGAGAGAGGGGCTGGGTGTTAAGGATGAGAAGGACAAAGCCAAGCCCTGAACAGGAGGTTCTAATTCTTCTATCATATCTGTAATATCCATGAAAACTCTCTTTAGTACAGTTGGGGATCTCTTCTCAATTTGCTTCAAGTTTAATAATGGATCCCTTTGAGGCCATATAGCTTTACTTTAAACACTTCCAGGATCCCTGAGTCCTTGCAAAGCTTACTTCGTGAGGAACATAGGAAGCTGTCTTACATTAAGCCAGATCATTGGCCCGTCTAGCCCAATATTGTCAACTCTGACTGGCAGCATGTCTCTAAGGTTGCAGGTAGGACTCTTTCCTAGCTCTACATGGAGGTTCTTGGCATTCCTTGATGGTCTCTTAATTGAAGTAGAAATCTGATGAGGCTGAATGGATAGATGATGTTCTTCTCAAAAGATCAGGGCAAATACATTGAGAATGACCATGACAAGGCTAGATGGCTCCTTGATATATCTGAGGCAGGTAGTATTTGGATTTTACTGCCCACATTTACATATTCATATGCATTCTTTAGGTGCTATGCTAAGTTTAGCTTTGTTGTGAAAATTAAATATATAATAGACATTAAAGATGAAATTTGCAAAATGTTACCAACAGTTGCTGCCAACTGTTGTGACAATGAATTATTTAATATAATGTTCACTGCTTTGAGAGAATAAAAATATGGTGTTGAATTCTTCAAATTCCCCAAAGACTTGCTAGGAGTTAGCAATGCATTTTAATTGCAATGAAGACAAATACTCCCAAGTGTTCTCTAAATTTCCTACTCAGCTATTTTGGGAAGGGGAAATAGTACTGAGGGAGAAGTTGGGTTGGCTTCAGTGAAGTGAAGCTAAACCAGGCTTCTCTTCAGGTGGAAGAAGTGTCTATTTCAATTACATATCAAGATAAATGCTCATGAAAACTCCAGAATCAACTGGGAGTGCTAAATTCTGCATAACATAAGCATTCAAACTCTAGCTTTCCTAAAGCACTGATTGAACCAGAACTTAGAAAGTCACTTTTTTGAAGTAAAACCCCCAGAATTATCCAGTCAGCATGGTCATATGAAACATAGCATAACGCAGCATAGCATAACTTTTCTTCATACTGGGCATGGATATCAATTTTCATAGTTATCACAGGCATGGGTATTGTGCACTGAGTTAGAGTAAACCTTTTTGTTTCTAGGATGCTCTCTGTTTTGAATTTTGACTTGAACTTGGGCAACAATCAAAAGTTCTTTGTCAAACTTTGTAGAATCTCCTATGCTATCCTGATAAGTTATGGCTTCCCCCTTTTGCTTCAAGGATGTCCCCCACATTTGGAATGTCAACCTGAAATTAGGTGCTGCAAAACAACCAAAAACACTCTGTCAGTATTTATCCATTATTTTGAGAAACCATTATTTTGAGCTGTCTGCCACCATTTCCTGATGAGTTTTGCCTGCTCCGCTCTTTGCTTTTAGTAAGCCCTACTCATTGGAATTTCAGCCTGAAACTGCATACCACAATTTGGATGACAACGAAAAGTATCCTGAAACTTAGAAGACAAACAAAAACACCCTACATGACGTCCTAATGATTTATGCCTGCCACAGACATTCTGTTATTATTATAGATAAGATGTTCCTTCAGCTGGGAGCAGAAATTACCAGAAGCTTTATAAAGATTGGTGAAACTTATTCTGCATTAGATTCTCACCTCCTTGAAGAAGCCAACTGTAGTTCCTCAAGGATACTTGCCTGACTGAATTCTTTGGTTTCTGTGAGATCTAGAAGACATGGGATGTTGTTGTTGTTGTTGTGTGACTTCAAGTTGTTTCTGACCAATGGTGAACTCTCATGGGGTTTTCTTGGCATGTTATGTTCAGAGGGAGTTTGCCTTTCCCTTTCTCTGAGAAGATGAGTGTGACTTGCCCAATGCCACCCAATGGTTTCCATGGCCAAGTAGGGATTTGATTCCTGGTTTCCAGAGTTGTAATCCAATGTAACATTTTTCAGGAAATGGTTTTTTTCTGCACAGAAAATAACAGCAAGTTTCGTAATAGCATGTTGTTTTCTGCACAAAGCAACTATTATGTGAATCTTGCTCAGAATAAACCCCAACTTTCTTGAAATGGGAAGAAAATTATTAAAATTACTCATTGCTCTCTTTGAGAAGAAACTTTGTGAAGAAGTATGTCTGTAATCCAACTAAATCTAACAGTAGTCCTAATGAGAGTAAACCCATTGGAATGAATGGAATTCAATATTTACAATTAACTTGAATCTCATTTGTTTCAATGGATCTTCTCTTGGCAGGAATCATGTTGGATTTTGCCCATTGGGTTTTAAGTTGATATCTTATATTTCTTCTGTGTATTTATTACCAATCTTATACATTTATAAGGGCAAGATCTATGTATGTGTAGGTACTTTCAAGTTGCCTATGGTGACCCCATGAATTTCACAGGGTTTCCTTGGTCAAGGAACATTCAGACATAGTTTTGCCAGTTCGTTCCTCTGAAATATAGCCTTCTTGTTGTTGTTGTCATTGTTGTTTTGTGTGCCTTCAAGTCATCTCTGACTTATAGCAACACTAAGGCAAACCTATCATTGGATTTTTGAAGGGCTGAGACCCAAAGTTAAACTGTTTGAATTCCCACTGACTTTAGAGGAAAAATTAAGAGCATCTTCAAACTGATTCTGTTGAAATCCACTGGAGTTCAAACTGCTTACTTTTGGCTGGTTTGTCCCCTAGTTAAATAAACAAAAGACAGACCCTCTAAAAATTAAACAGACCATTTTTATAATGACACCAATGGGACACCCTTAACCCACACTTTACTCCCATCCAGAACTGCTGTGATTCCATCAGCAGCAATTTGCTTGTTTTCATGTTGGGCCCTACAGGGTCTCATAGATATTATAATACGGAAATCTGATATAAACCGTTTGCAGTATATTAAACGAAATATAGCAATCTGAGTACCCCGAAGGGCTGCCAACTGAGATAAATATTATGGTATACTTCAAACAGTGGAAATAAAGCTCAGTCTGCATAGTGCCATTCTTAGCCAAATATGCCCTGGGAGGGGAAAATCATATTCCTTTTGAAATATTGAAACGTAATCCAGCTGGATATATTTTTCCTCCAAGAAAAAAGCATTTGAAGACAGTAGGTAGGGGATGTGATAGTTAAGCAAAATTTACATATTATTTATGCCTCATTGTGTTATTTGAATCTGGGAGAAGTTTGGAAAGCACAGCTTGAGTAGTATATTTGAGTTTTCTCCATGGAGGTGAGCCATTGAGAATGAGAAATAGTTTAGAAAAGCCAGCCATTTGGCTCGGGCACTAAAAAATGTCACTGCTGTCCTGTCTATATACGTGTAGGCCAGAATCCTGTTAGTGACATATGAACATGTAAGGCCATTTCCGCACTAGCCTGTTATAGCGCTATGATTCCACTTTCAACATCCTATGGAATCCTGGGGTTTGCAGTTTCAGGAGGGGCCAGATGGCCAGATGACCGCTCCTGAAACTGCAAACCCCAGGATTCCATAGGATGTTGAAAGTGGAATCATAGCGTTATAACAGGCCAGTGCGGAAATGGCTTAACTTGTGACTTGCATGCATCCATGTCTGTTCTCAGATGGAGTGCTATTCTGTAGCCCTTTCTACAACAATCAGTGCTTTCCCCCAGCTTTCAAGCCCCACGAGGGGCTGCTATTGGTCTTGCTGCTTATTGGCAAGGAGGAGAGAGAGTAGGGAAGTGAGTTAGTTGATGTAGTTTCAAGGGAAGGGATGAAAGGGTGCACTTTGTGAGAGCACTCCCATTTCCTTCCTCTCCAAGCCAAGACCAACTGGTTTACCAGTTTGTGAATTGCCTCCCCACTCTTTCCCTTCCTCACCAGTGAGCAGCAGCAGCATCTGTCCTGGAATTTGGTGGCTGGAGGTGGTTTGGATGTGGCATAAAGGGCTAAAGGATGGTCTTTTGTGTCCTGTGCAAAAGATGAGAGATGAACATGGAACTGCATGGGTGGAATATTAAGCTCCACATGCATGATGTAGCATCTTGGCTGTAGAGTGTTTAGAGAAAGGAACACTAGGGCCATTTCCAAGTGGGGTAAAAAAAATGGTGCAGTGCGTCCTCCACGGAGGACATCTGCACCTTGGAGCGGACTGGGTCCGGACTACTTAGTGTAGATCCGCACCTCTGTCCACTCCGGAACGACCCCAAGTGGTCCTCCAGTGTGCTTTTGAAAGACCTGATTTTTCCGGTCTTTCAAAAGCACGGAGCGTGCTCCCTTGTGCAGATTTGCAGGCTCGCACCAACGCGAGCCTGTGGATCTGCGGAGGGCGGGCTTTAGGCTGGCGAGCTTCAGTGGTTGGTCAGGACCCACGACCAACCGGAAGCCGCCATTTTGGACACCGGAGCAGTGCAGATCCGCGACCATGCACTGGTCTGGACTGGGGAGCCAAAAGATCCGGTAAGTAGCGGCATGGGGCGATTCCCTCGCCCCATGCGGAAATGACCTAGGAAGTATATCCAGGATGGGCACAGTATGGCCCTGGGCCTGCATGTGGGCCCCATGTTGTTTTTTGCTTCCCTTGGCACCTCCAGACTCCCCAGACCACACCCCCTCCCGCCAATAACTAGGTGAATAGAAATTAACCTTTTAAATATGTTGCCTGGGATAACCTCCTTTGTTTCACCACAATGTTTCAAAACACCTTTGAGAACTGAATCAGTACAGCTATTTTTTTTTGTGCGTTAAATATGGTTTGGGGGCCTAGAGATATTTGCTACTTGTCTACTTTCCATGGGAAACCTGAGCCCCTAAGTCTCATTAAAGTGGAGAGCCAACTGTACTATTTGGAGGGAGCCAACCAAATCTGCAGGAACACAAGAAGAAAAATTCTGGCAAGAGCTTGTGCTGCCTTTAACAGGATGAAAACAAAACCTTTAGAACTGTGTCATAGTAGTAATGCTGGCCCTGCCATTAGGCAGAAAAAGAGTATTTAAACCCTAGCTCTGAGCCTGGCTTTTTGCTAGTACTTTGGGCACAAATTGGCATGTTACACTGCATGAAGGCCCCTAAATTCCTGTTCATTGTACTGCTCTCAGACCACCGCTCTGGTCTGAGGCATCTCTCTTTGATCCTTTTCTGCTTCAGGAATGGTAATTATCACCTACTTCGCCACAGAATTCTCACTATTCAACCTTTCTCTCCTTTACCTTCGCTAGCCTTGTATGGTTCGTGAGACTGTTTGATTGCTTGTGTGTGTTTGTGAATTCCCCCAATAAAGGCATTCTTTTGACACTCAGCTGGTGTCCTATAGTTACTACTGGTGTACACAGGTGAAAAGGTCCCATGGTTACCCCCTCTTGCAGGTTTCTTTTGCCCTATAATTCACCACTTATATGAGGAGACATTGACACTGCTGGAGGACCTCAAGGTCCCCCACCTTTTGGGGTAGCACTTCTTCCCAATTAAAACATTCATCCATAATGGGATTTAACTACTACACAAGATGCCCAGTACAAGTATGGTGGCTGTGAGTATTTAGCACTGCCTCCTTATAAATAATGGGCATCTGGCACAACCCCCCTTCTCTATTTTCCAATGTTAAGACAATTATCCTAACTGATGATATGAAACTATGGGCTTCCTTTGCCCTGCCCCCATCTATCACACTTCAGAAGACTTCCTGGCTTATACTTTGTGATGGGATGATGAGCAAGATACACAAACTCAGGTGCCTGTGTTGCAAATCAGTTTGGCAGCAAAGTGGAAATAACTCTTGTACCAATAAGACCTAAGGAGAAAACAAAATATCCTTCTCTGAATTTCCAAGTTGCAGACAGAAAGAGGAACCATCAATCATTCTGGAGAGCTCCCATATGGGAGAGTTGTTCTATAAGGCAAACCAGATGAAATCAAACAAGACCAGAATATGTAAAGATCTCTATTTCCATCCTCCACCCATTGACTGGGGAATTTCCTTTCCCCTCCTCTCTCCCTCTTCCCCCCCCGCCACCAACCCACCTTTAAATGTGAACTGGTAGCCTAAAAACATGTACTATGGCTAAATTTACTGTCAAAATGACTAATTAATCACTTTACAAATGGCTATTAATCATACATTAATGAGATCTTCGCTTTGCTTTGGCAAATACTGATTCTGTGGCGTTCTCTTCTCCTTGGTACTCCATGCAAGCGAAAAGCATTCAGGACTCCATTAATCTTAGAGCAGCATGGGGTGTTTGGAAGTGTCCAGGGGCTGAAAAGAATCAAATAGCTCAGACATTTAAACTGTCCATATTTCACTGTGTAAATCTAGAGGCATTTAATCATTCCTTGAAGCGTTCTTTTCTGCCTTTTTTCCCCTCACAAAGTTGTCAGAGGCCTACTTAAAAAAAAAAAGAAAAGAAAAAAAGAAGAGGAAGAAGGGAGAGTTCAATAAATATGATTTTAAATGCTCTTGGGTAATAGGCTTATAAGAGACAGCAACGCATGTTCGATGGATGTTTATAGAAAAATACTCAGCACAAGCTGGTTATTAGTACAAATACAAACCAGAGGAAAAAGCCATTCAGTAGTTTCCTTGTTAGGGTCACCTCTAAGGTCACCAGAGATTTGGAATTATATTTGGAATTATATACACACACAAAGAATTACGATTCCACTGGCCATGCTACCAGGGGGATTCTGGGAGTTATAGTTCAACAATTTTTCCAAGCACTTAATTTCTAAATTAAGTCACGGCCAATAGCAGCATCTGGCATCCTCAGGCAGCTCCAGGTACCCAAGCAGTCTACAGGATCCAATGGCACTGATATTTGGCCCTCCCATGGAATCACTGCCTTGGGTTTCATTTTGGGAGAAAGGTGGGATATACACATCCGTGGGCTTGACCTTTGCGAATTTGATTATTCACGAGGCGTGTGCATGCCTCCCCCCATTCTCCCCCTCCCATTCCCTTGCCTTTTGGCTGGGTGTGCATGCCTTCCTTCTCCTTGCCTGAGCAAAAGGCAAGGGAATGGGAGGAGGAGTACCACGCCTAGAGAAGGAAGGCCCCCTTCCCTTGTCTTTTGCCTTAGTGTGCATTCTCCATGCCTCAGCAAAAGGCCAGGGAATGGGGAAGAGGGTCATTTACCTCCTCTGTTCCCTTGCCTTTTGCGCAGGCATGGAGAAGGAAGGTGTGCACACCTAGGCAAAAGGCAAGAGAATGGGGGAGAGGCATGTGTGCCTCCCCCTCCCATTCCATTGCCTTTGCCTGGGCATGGAGAAGAAGGCACACGTACCAGGGCAAAAGGCAAGGGAATGAGATGTGGGATCCCAGAAGGGAATGGTGAGGCTGACAAAATGGCGGCTTCCGGTTGTTTGTGGGTCCAGACCAACCGCTGAAGTTGGCCATGCCTACAGCCCGCCCTCTGCTGATCACAGGCTCACATTGGTGCAAATCTGCACATCTGTACAACTGAACAAAATGGCGCGCTCCAGAAAATTGAAACACTGATTTTTTCCGATCTTCACTTAGCGCGCTGGAGGACCACCTGGGGGCGTTTTGGATTGGACTTAGGTGCGGAACTAGGGTAAATAGTCCGAACCTAGTCCGATCCAAGGTGTGGACGACCTCCGTGACAGGATGCCTTGGCCAGCCTTAGCACCTCCATATGATGTGTTTAGGCTAAGAGTGGGTCTTATGTTTGAAAAGACAAAGGCTTAGTGGTTAAAATTCGCATGTATTGAGAAGATGAAGAAGTTCAATTGACTTCTGGAGTATGAACCTCTTATGCAGTCTAGCAACACTTCTGTTTCTCTAAGTCATAAGGGACAGCCGGTTGTCGGGAATAGGAATCTTCTTTAAGTGTCAGGTTAGTGTCCATCAGCCTCTCTGACTTCATCTGCATTCCTTTAAAAAAGAAGACAACGAAGTAGTTAGAGAGAAAGAAAGAGAGGCATAAGTGTATGCTCATTTGATAGCGGCTGCCTTGATGCACTGAAATTGCCTTCTCTCTTTTTTAATCCGATCAGGAGGGAAAAGGGAGGGGTAGTGAGTTATAAAAAGGTCAAACACATAACTTTGTGGCTTCCTGCCATCTCTATCCTTTTCTTTTGCAATTCTTCTCTCTGATTAAACTCCCAGATAAGTCTAGGCACTGTTGCCTGGCCCTTCACGTTGAATGATTTTATGCATCACTTGCTTGTGGCAAGGCTCAGAGAGCCCTGCCATCTCCACTGCAGCCTGCAACGTCGCCTTTCAGCAGCTGCCATCCACCAGCATTTCCATCCAATTTCTGGGGAAGGGTGAAGAAAAGAGCATGTCTGAGTCAAAGCTGGGCAGGAGCAGGGAGGGAGACAGGCAGTGTTCACCACCAAAAACAGGGCTGCATTAGATGAGAAACAGTGTAATCCACATCACGGCTATTTTGTGCAAATTGATGAGTCCTTCCTTGCTCTGTCATCTTCCCAGACCACTATCCCAGCCTCCAAAATCTTGTTGGGTGAGGAGAATTATAGCTCAGAACAGAAAGGTCTGAATCCATTTAAAAAAAGAAGAAGAAGGGAGAAGAAGAGAAGAGAAGAGAACATATTGTTTTGATACATCTCAAAATTAAAAAGAAACTCACTCAAGGATGGGAATAAAATGTTAAAGCTAGTACCAGGAATTGCCAGCAAATAATTTGGAGGAACAGAAGCTTTGTTTGACTTTGGCCCTTTCTGCACTGGGCCATTAAAACAGTGCAAAGCGACCTCCGGCGGAGGTCTTCTGCACCGTAGAGTAGACTGGGGTGGACTACTTTTTGTAGTTCCGCACTTCAGTCCAGTTCAGAGCGACTGGAACTGGTCGCACAGCGTGCTTTTTAAAAACCTCTTTTTAGACTTTTTCCATTGCTGAGTCCCTGGGTTTTCTTGAAAAGAACGCATTTTTACAGCCCATTGATAATTAAATCTCAAACTCGGCACTGAAATAGGGTGGCTACCCTCCATTGAAAGTTAACATCATTGAAATCTATAGGATTTACTTTAGACAAGTTTATCTAAGGATGGGAATATTAGAGCAAAATGTGTCATTTTTTTTCTTTCAAAAACCTACCATGTGCCTTGAAGTTCAAGACAGATAGAGAGATACAGAGATGATAGATAGATAGATAGATGTCAGATTAACAGAAAGAAACCACAAGTGAGAAGGTGCTGCTACAGAAATTGAGTAAGCTGAAGTAAGGAGGAGAGGCCTCAATGTGGAAGGAGGCAGAGGAGACAGGGAAGCTGGAAAAAGGAAGCACAGAGGGCTCTTCCAGATAGGGCCAATGTATCAGGAAGTTGCAGCATTTGTTGCGAAGTTCTCATTAAAAACAAAAAACAAACACCCTTTCCGCACATGGGAAAGGAACTGCGAAAAAACGCTACTCACCAGACTTCTTCAGCGTCCGGGCGAGTCCGTCAGGACGAGGAGCAGTGCGAGCTCATCACTCCGCACTGCTCTGGCATCCAAAATGGCGGCTTCCGGTTGGTGGAGGCTCTCCACCAACCGGAGAAGCTCGCCAGCCTAAAGCCCGCCCCTGGCAGATCTGCAGGCACGCACTTGTGCTTGCCTGCAAATCTGCACTGGAGCGCGGGGACGGAGCGACACGGAGTGGCGTGCTCCGTGCTTTTTAAAAAGCTCTAAAAAGAGGTTTTTAAAAAGCACGCTGTGCGACCGGTTCCGGTCGCTCTGAACCGGGCTGAGGTGTGGAACTACAAAAAGTAGTCCGCCCCAGTCCACTCTATGGTGCAGAAGACCTCCGTCGGAGGTCACTCTGCACCGTTTTAATAGCCCGGTGCGGAAAGGGCCAAAGATTACCGTTCATTTCCTTCCTCAAAGTTGCAGTGTCTTCCAGGATTCTAGTTGCAAACAGTCACTGCATTAGCGGATAGATCTGTGATGACCAAGCTCTGTCAACATAACTACTTCTGCTGATGCTATTCCAAACTCCCCTGCCTCTTAAAGCCAGTCAGTGCACCATCCAAAGGTTTTCCAAGGCCCTGCAGCACAGGTGCTGAAAAATTATGACTGAAGTGCTCTCCCATTCATGGATATGTTGATATAAGCAGCTAGAGAGCCCTCCCCAGAGTCCGGTTGCATCTGCTTGTCTCAGATATGCCCATGACCATTTTCCAATATCCTAAACCGTAGCATCTTGGAAACCTTTCAATTGGGGGTGCTGGTTAGCTTAAAAGGCAGGTTTTTGGAGTCACATTCAGTCATTGCTTATTGTAAACATGAATCCCAAAAGACTGTAAGTCCAGCATACAGTCTTGTAAATATTGAATGGGATGTTAATACCAGAAGAGTTGTGGACATTATATGTAGATAATCTTAGGTCCATTCTGTCATAAACTGGATTGTATATCTTATTGGTGGGCTATCTGAGCAGGAGAAGGAATCAGCATCCTTGGGCAACTGCTAAGACCCCAGAACCACAAGTGGTCCACCGTTATTTCTGACTTGTTGTTCTTGTCTGTTGTTGAGATTACTTAGGCAACTGAGTGTGGTTAGTGGACAGGAGCAATGGCAGACACCACCATCACCGCCTATTTCCAAATCTGTTCACCTGCTTTGGGTGCTTGTTATTACCTACGTGGCCCTATACAGCTTGGGTCCAGGTTATCTGAAGGGTACTATGCTCCCAGATAGCCCTATCTAGGTTCTGAGTTCTTTAGAAGATACCATCCTCATGCTACAGAATGATAGTGGGGATACTGGAAAGGGCCTCCTCAGTTGTGTTCCCAGGCTCTGGAACATCATTCCTAGAGTTATTCGACTGTCTCCTTCCAGATGTTTGTTTTCTGCCAATAGCAGATGAAAACTTTCATATTTCAATAGGCCTTTGAGATCTGATAGTTTAGGAGAAAGGGCTTTTAATAATTCTGTAGCACTGTTTTCATTTTTTTTGCTTGTAATAGCTAAGTTTTTAATTGCTACTAGTAGTTTAATTATATGTTCAGTTTTGTAGGTTTCTATTAACCACTTAATTGAATATCTTTTAACCACTTCTATTTTACTTTTGTAAGCAACCTTGAGTCCCAGGGCTTGGGAAAAGGTATGGTGGTGGTGATGACGACGATGGTGGAAGTGGAGGTGATGATGATGTTTCAGTGCCATGACTAGCCCTAACATTACTAAGAATAAGGTAGCCATGTCAGATAGCAAAAACTTTTTTAATTTGTTATTTTACTATTTGCTAATGGACCACCCAAAAGAATTTCATAAAAAAAAATTGCCTGGGCTTTATACATTATAAAACCTTTGAGTATAAAGATCATGAGAAATTATAAAGGAAATGGGAGAGACACAGCACCCGGTTGTCTTAATGTGTAACCTCTGCTCTAGACATGAGGCCAGTGTCAGGACAGAATCTGGAGACGCAGAAGGGTTTCCAATTGGCAAGGAGGTCAGGCAAAGGTGCATTTGATTTCCCTATGTGTTTTAACGTACATGAAGAACATATATAGAAAAAACAGGATTAGATATGAGGAAGAAGGTGTCAAGAGAAGAGAAACCACAGTTGAAGATAAGCAGATGATACCATATTACTAGCAGAAAATAGGAAAGAGTGGATAAACAACTGATGAAAATTAAGGGGAAAAAGTACAAAAACGGGGCTACAGTTGAACGTTAAGGAAACAAAAATAATGACCACAGATGATTTGCATAACTTTAAAGTGGGTGATAAAGACATTGAAATGGTTCAAGCATTTTCTATACCCTGACACAGTCATAAATCAAAATGGAGACTACTGTGAAAAAAAAAATCATTTCTGCACTAGACTGTTATAGTCCTATTATTCTACTTTCAACATCCTATGGAATCCTGGGCTTTGCAGTTTAGAGAGGGGCCTCATTTCTGCAGAAATGGCCTAGGACTTGGAAGAGGAGCTATGAAGGAACTAGTTAACATCCTCTAGTGCAAAGATATACAAATGAATATCAAAGTCATTCAGATGACAGTATTTCTGATTTCTTTGCATGGTTGTGAAATTTTGTTGGATCAGAAGATTCCACAATCTTAGGCCATTTCTGCACTAAACTGTTATATTCCACTTTTACCCTCCTATGGAATCCTGGGATTTGCAATTTAGGGAGGGGCATTTAGAATTCTCAGCCAGGGAACTCTTGAATCTCAGTAAACTACATACCCCAGAATTCCACAGGATGTTGAAAGTGGAATAATAGCACTATAATAGTGTAGTGTGGAAATGGCCTCAGTCCCTTTTCTGAGAAAGATGAAGATTGGCTCAGTTAAGGTTCAGTCTCCGTTATCATAGCTTACAACTGGAAAGACTGAATCTGCTGGGTCTCTCTGAGACCAGTTTTAGCAAAGTAAGGTACACAAGCAGTATGAAAGTTTCCTAGCTAAAAAACTTTACGAATTGCATTTAAAGGTCCATTCAAACATGTGTACATGCAATGCCTAAGCCCCGGGTTAATTACAGGAAAGTTTCAGGAAGACGAACAGCTCATCAGAGCCTGCACTCACCACCTTGAGGGAGGAGGAAGAGAGGGAGGAGTCTTTTGTGTGCTTGCAAACACACCTGAAAGGTTCTGTGGTCATATGGTGTGGTTGGTTAGATACATCCCCACATTGGTTGACTGAGCAAATGGCAAAAGTTTTAGAGACAGAACTTGTAGGGTAGAGGCATGCAGAAAACCCTAATTGTCTAAAGCCCCATTGATCTAATAGCAAATGGGGTGAAGGGAAGTTAAAGAGAGTGCTTGGTTGGGAAGCATTTCTCAACTGTGACGGCCAAGAAAGCTGATAGGGGAAAAATCAACTCATTTGAAATGCTGTGCTGGAGAAGAGTCCTATGGTTGCCATGAAACAACAAGACAAATAAATGGGCCTGCAAACAAAATATGCCCAAACTCTTACCAGGAGCTGAAAAGACTAAACTGAGACTATCATACTTTGGGCATATTATAAGGCAATATGACTCACTGGAGCAGATAATCATACAGGGAAAAGGGGAAAGTAGGCCTACACATTATGTGTTGGAAGTTTCTCATTTAAGGGCTGACACATGTTGAACCCAAACTGATAGCAGTTAACCAGGAAAAAAAAATCTTTTTACAGCCAGTGGTGGGAAGGGGATATCTCTCTGTGTGTATATGCATGCATGTGTATGTGTGTTCATAGGAAACATTAACAAATTGCTTTCACACTCTTTTTGCTCTGACTGGAGCTGAATAAAGGCTTGCAAGGACAAAGAAGGATCTCTTTCATAAGGTGCAACATTGAAAAATCCCCATTGTGCATTCCAATTTTGCTGAAATTAGGTAGGAAAAATGAGAGTTCTTTTTCTTCTTTTCTTTCCATGAAAGTATTTTCAAGTGAATGTTATATTATCCAGAAGATACTGGTAGCAACTTAGACAGGAATGCAACAACTCTCAAATTGTCCATTGTCACACTAAATATGTGACAGGAAAATGACTCAGTTGTATTTTGAACTGGGTCTTCTTCAGACTTTTCCCTCTGACTGCAGCTAGGAGTTTGCTGCCTGACTGCAATATTTTGTTGTTGGATTGTCCGTGGAAAATTAAGTGTGAAATTATATTAATGGTGTTACCCTGAGAGGTGGGGGATGTTGGGGTCCACCCACAATGCCAGCATTTCCTTAAAATTCAATGGAATTGTATCTCAAAGGAGGCCTGCAAGAAGAGAGTGATGGCAGGATCTTTTCATCTATGTATACTGGTACTAACTGTAGAGAGGACTCCAGTTTAGGTTAAACAAACTATTTTATTCAAATTGATAAACATATGAGAAATCAGAAACTGTCAAGAACCATACATGGCTATCAGAAAGTGAGGCAGAAAAGGTTGGACAGAGAGAGATTAGTGGTAGAAAGGGTGATATTTATTATTCTAGAAGAAAGAGGTTGCAGCAGAGAGGCTCAGACAGTGTCTGTGGGTAGCACAGAGGAATGGCAGTCTGGGGTGCCTTCTACATACTATGGACTAGGTATTACACTTGGCTGGAGTTAGTGCTGGGGTTTCTACACCCTATTTCATACCCTGAAGGGAGTGCGTTGACAAAGCATAATGGCTATCCCATGGGACTCACAAACAGGTCCAGAATGGACTCATTGCTTTAACTCCAGAGTGACAAAACATTGGTGGGAGTCTTGACAATCTCTTAATATTTGGTCAGGGGGTATATAGGAAAGATCTCTGTAGAGTAAGATCAAGGGATGGTCTCTGATTGCCCACCAATCTGGGCAGTTCATCCTCTATTGTATTCAAAAGTCCAAAAAGTCTGAAGTGGTGAAGAGACTGGCACAAACCCATCAGTCTGGACTCGTGACCCCAAACATGTCTCAGGTCAACATGAACCCGATCATGCTCTTCAGTTATTAATAAGTCCAATTTATGAAAATCACATATCTCGTAGGAGGGATGGTAGGGTAGGTAAACTGACAAAAGACATTCAGTATTGGGTTGCTGTAGCATGTCTTCAATAAACAAGGCAAAGAATCTTGAGCTGGGTAAAGAATGGAATTCTGCCATACTGCAATTCTACAGTAACTGTGTGTGCCTGCTTTTAACACACAAAGTAAACAGCAGCTTCCTCCAGAAAGGAATGGCAACCCTAAGGCAAACCTATCATGAGAGTTTTCTTGGCAAGATTTGTGGCCTTTGCCTTTCTCTGTGGCTGAGAGAATCTGACTTGCCTAAGGTAACCCAGTGGGTTTCCATGGTGGAGTGGAGATTCAAACCCTGGTCTCCAGAGTCATTGTTTGTGTGTGTGCATATGCCTGCTGTTGTGTCACTTTAGTCAGGGACACTGTGATAGATGATGATGCTGTGATGGAGGGGCAACTGATTGCACATGGGGCTAAGCCAGTGAGTGAGCAAGTCAACCTGTAAACACGCCCTGCACTGGAAGCTCAAACAGAGACTGAGTTGCCCCAGCCAGCTCATGACGGAGAGGAAGCCAGCAATGATGCAGAGGAGTTGCAGCCAGCTGTGCCCATCAGCCCTCAATCACGCAGAAGGCTGAAACGGGTTGCAGAGAGGGAGGCTGCTTGGACTAGGCTGAGGAAACAATAACAAGCAGCACCTGCTCACAGGGGCTATTTAAGTCTGCCAGCATGGCTGCTCCTTGCTTGCAGCAAATTATTAGCAAGCCCTCACAACCTTTGTGTCTCCTGCTCCCTGAAAACCTCCAGATGGATCTCTGCCTCCTGAACCTTTGGACTGGACCTTGACCTGGCTCAGCTTGTGTTTTCCTGGTGTTTGGTATATTTGGACTCCCCAAGTGTGACTTGGATGAAGGAATAGACTTAGATGAAGGAATAGAGGGCACGCTGATCAAATTTGCAGATGACACCAAATTGGGAGGGGTTGCTAATACGCCTGCTGACAGGATCAAAATTCAAAAGGACCTGGACAGATTGGAGAGCTGGGCCAAGGCTAACAAAATGAATTTCAACAGAGAGAAATGTAAGGTCCTACACTTAGGCAGAAAAAATGGTATGCAGAAATATAGGATGGGGGACATGTGGCTGGATAGTAGTACGTGTGAAAGGGATCTAGGAGTCTTAATAGACCACAAGCTGAACATAAGTCAGCAGTGTGATGCGGCAGCCAAGAAAGCCAACGCAATTCTTGGTTGCATCAATAGGAGTATGGTGTCTAGATCGAGGGAGGTATTGGTGCCACTTTATTCTGCTTTGGTTAGACCTCATCTTGAATACTGCGTCCAATTCTGGGCACCCCAATTCAAGAAGGATATGGATAAGCTGGAGCAGGTCCAGAGGAGGGCAACCAAAATGGTGAGGGGCCTGGAAGCCATGCCCTATGAGGACAGACTTAGAGAGTTGGGTATGTTTAGTCTGCAGAAGAGAAGGTTGAGAGGGGACATGATAGCCATGTTTAAATATTTGAAGGGATGTCATGTCGAGGAGGGAGTGGGCTTGTTTTCTCCTGCTCTTGAGACCAGGACAAGGAGCAATGGATGCAAGCTGCAGGAGGGGAGATTCCACCTGAACCTCAGGAGGAATTTCCTGATGGTCAGGGCTGTCTGGCAGTGGAATGTGCTGCCACAGAGTGTGGTGGAGTTTCCTTCGTTGGAGGTTTTTAAGCGGAGGCTGGATGGCCACTTGTCGGGAGTGCTTTGAGAGTTTTCCTGCATGACAGGGGTTGGACTGGATGGCCCTTGTGGTCTCTTCCAACTCTACATTTCTATGATTCTATGATTCTAAGTGTTCCTGGCCTCTCTCCTCCCTTGCTGGCTGCGGCCTGGCAGGGAGAAATTCCTGACAGACACAGTAGCAGGGGTATGTGTGTGTGTACCAAAACTGCTCCCTTGTTTGCAAATGAGAGGGTAGTTTCAGCGTTTGCATACTGCCCCCCTGCTGTCATGTCTCTGTTGCTGCTGATGGTGGTATCCAGCAGCAGGGCTTTGTGGACCCCCAGGGGTCCCCAGAACCCAAGTAAGGACCACTACTCTATAGAAACTCCAATCAACATCTGAGTATTCAGGACAGTACAAGACCCTGTCCTGTAAATCACAGCCTCCAAGAAATCTTTGCTCTGTTAAAATCATTTAATCACGAAAGCATTTTTAACTCGGGTTTTGAAACAAAAAGAAAGACCAAGAAGGAAATCTTTTTAATGATCACTTTCCCATTCAAAGTAGGGAAAATAATTGCCTGAAAATAATATCTTCACTTGTAGATCAAGGTAAACAATTTCCCAGGGAGAAAGCAGTGGCTGCAAGGAGCTTTACACAGGCAGCCTTTGTGGTTTTTATGGATGCTCATCTGTCAACTGTCAGGTTCTTTCAAAGGAACAGTGGTTATAATGTTTTCCCTCTGCACCTTTCCCATCCTGATGGCTCAAGTTTGCTGGAGGAACCATCCGTCTTCCTGTTTGCATAGTCAAGGCACTTACAATGAGCTGGGATGTAATGAAGCTACTGCAGCTGTATAACATTTAGGGTTTGTCTAGAGGCTCAAGGGGAACCTGTAACATTTTAACTGGCTTTGATGCCCTTAGCTTCCCCTCCTCCCCCAGCACACAACATGCATTTGAAATAGAAATGCAAGCTTTTCCTTCTCAGTAACCCTAACAAAGTATATTGAAACACACTTATTAATACAGTCCTGTTAACACAGTCCTACAGATACCATGGACTGCTAAAAAGACAATGAATGGCTCCTAGAACAAATCAAGCCTGAACTCTCTCTAGAAGCCAACATGGCTAAACTGAGACTGTCATACTTTGACCATATCATGAGAAGACATGACTCACTACAAAAGGCAATAACGCTTGTGAAGGTGGAAGACAATAGCAAAAGAGGAAGATCACGTTACAGATGGATAGACTCAATCAAGAAAGACGCCTCCCTGAATTTGCAAGATCTGAGCAGGGCAGTTGATGATAGGATCATCTGAACATCTCTCATTCAGAGGGTCACATAAGCTGAAGTCAACTTGATAGCAGTTAACAACTACAGCAAAGAGCGATAAGGAAAAAGTGGGACACTAAAAGTGGGACACTAAGACAATACCACACATGATCTAGAGGGGGGTGAGAATTTTCAACCTCCAGCTATTGTTGGACCACAGCTTTCAGTAACCAGATTTATAGTCCAAGCATTTCTAGAACAGCTGGAGATCCACATGATTCCTATTCCTGAAGCGTAAGCTAGGCCAGGCAGCTTCAGGGAGGTTCTAGGGATTCCCTCTCTAAACAAGTACCTCACCCAAACTATTCCCATTACTGGGTCTCTGGGTTTGCTTGAAAAGAAGGCATTTTTCACAGACCATTGATAATTAAATCCCAACTGGGCACTGAAATAGGGTGGCAACCCACCATTGAAAGTTAACACCATTGAAATCTATAGGATTTACTTTAGAGAAGTTTATCTAAGAATGGGAATATTAGAGGAAAATATGTCATTTTTTTCCTTTCAAAAACCTACCATGTGCCTTAAAGCTCAAGACAGAGAAAGAGAGAGAGAGATGGATAGAAAGACAAGTAAACAGGAGCCACAATCAGGGAGCTGCTGCTACAGAAATGGAGTAAGCTGAAGTAAGGAAGAGAGAAGTAGACAGAAGAAAGCTGATAGGAATAAAATTAAGTCTGAAAAGTGGTGCTGGAGAATAGTTCTATGAATACTTTGGACTGGAACGAAAATGAATGGGTCCTAGAGCAAATCAAACCTGAAATCTCCATAGAATCCAACATGACTAAACTGAGGCTGCCATTGTTGTGGGCTTTCTGGGCTTTGAGGCCATGTTCTATTAGTATTTGCTCTTGACGTTTCGCCTGCATCTGTGGCTGGCATGTTCAGAAGATCTGGTGGCATGGAAGTGAGACAGAGGATATATACTTGTGTAGTCCCTGGGTGGGAGGAAGCAATTTGCATATGTTACAGTTGGCCTGTGTGATGGCCTGTTGTTAAATGGGATATCCCCCAGGGTTGTATTGTTAATCAGGGGATATGCATAACAGTGTGTTAAGTACATTAGCAATCCATTGTATTGTTTCTTGTAGAGGGACTTCCAGAGTCTGGGTGGTGTTCATTGGCATATTTTTGAGTCTCAATTTTAGTTTTCTTCAGTACTGGTAGCCAAATTTTGTTTACTTTCCGAGTTTCTTCTTTCCTGTTGAAATTGTCCATGTGTTTATAGATTTCAATGGCTTCTCTGTGTAGTCTGACATAGTAGCTGTCAGAATGGTCCAGAACTTCTGTGCTTTCAAAAAGCATTCAGTGTCTAGGTTGGTTTATAACATGTTCTGCTACTGCTGATTTTTCTGGCTGGACCGATCTGCAGTATCTTGCATGTTCTTTAATTTGTGTTTGGCTGTCATATTTTGGCCATATTAAGAGAAGACATGACTCACTAGAAAAGACAAGAATGCTCGTGAAGGTAGAAGGCAGTAGGAAAAGAAGAACACACTACAGATGAATAGTCTCAGTAAAGGAAGACAACAATCCTGAATCTGCAAGATCTGAGTAGGGCAGTTGAAGATAGGGTGACTTGGACATCTCTCATCCATAAGGTTGCCCTGATGGGAGTTAACAACAACAATTAACACAAGTGTTATCTTAAGACTGAGAACCATCTAAACCTCCAGATATTTTGGAACTACAACACCCTACATTCCTCACCATTGCCTATGCTGGCTAGGGCTGCTTCAAGTTGCAGTCCAAAAACATCTGGAAGGCCACACAATTCCCATCAATGCATTTGTTTATGGGCTTCGGAGAGCTTTTCTTGTCCTAGATTTACGTATGGACAACTACATTTGTAGCACATATTTTGAGGAAAATGCTTCAGTATAACACTTTCCTAAAACCTTTTCCAGACCAGGATATCACTCCCAAGTGCATGGAAGGATGTTTCCAGTTCCAGTTTGCCTATTTCAGAGGAGAAATATTTGATCTCCTGTGAGTTTAATGTGAAGTCAGACAATTAGCATCTTACATGATGAGGCTTATTTGTAGCTGCTTTTGAAAGCAATCCATTCAATAGTGGAGGATTAGCTCCACCATTATCAGGGAATATACTGTTGTGATCTTAGCCACAAAACCTCCTGGAGTAAATAAGATATTGCCAGCATCTCTGATTTAAATATGCTCACACATTGCTGACACAGTCACTGAGATGAGAACTGAGACAGAGAAATAGGTAAGACATTATGTAAGGTACATAGGGCTGTGGCCAATGGTGGATTGTATGTCAGTTGGGCAGTAAATTTGGTCTGGGTTTTAGCCCAGATTTAACAGACACTATGCAAGGTACTGCCCTTTGCTTCCCTAAACAGGTTCAGCATCTTGTATAGCTCCTTTAAAGTTTAGACCAAAACCTGAGGTGCAAAGTGCCCTCTGCTGGCCAGTAGTGTAGAGACAGGGGGGTGATGGAGGTGGTTTACCCCAGGCGGCAATGTTTTTGGGGCGTCCCGGCCCATAGCCATGCCCCCACACACCACAGCCGCACCTCTGTGCACAGTGGCCACACCCCTGCACTGTAGTCCCCCCTCCACACACTCCAAGCTCTACCACTGCTGCTGTCATGACATACATACATACAAATATGAGGTTGTGCAATGCCCCGTGTTCCATTATTGTCAATGGATGTGCTGGATGTGTGCCTGCTGCATCCATTGATGATAATGAGACAGAGCATTCACATTTTTTGTTTTACTCTAGGGTTCCTCAAATGGAATCCCCACATATGTGGAGGGTGCACTGTATATTAACCACCACCCTGATTTGGGGGTCAATAACCATGCTGGTAAGGGATTTCTGAATAACAGACAGAATGAAATTTGCATTTCATCCTTTGTTTGTTTGTTTCCTTTAAATTTTTCATTTCCTCTAACAAATTCAAGATGGTACATGGAGCTTCTTTCCACTTTGTTTTAGCAACAATCAGGTTGTGAGGGTGTAATTCATCCAAGGTCACCATGCAAATTTTATGAGTTAGTGGAAACTGATTGCCCAAACTCCAGTTTAGTCCAGCACTTTTTTACAAAAAAGCAACCTTAGGTCACTGCATTGAAATTCATGAAAGCTACCTCATAACAGAGTGGAAACAGATCTTTTTTTAAAAAAATACCAATTTAAAATAAAAATAAAAATGATTGTTGAACCATGAAATATGTATCAGACCAGAACTAAGATAGAGATATGAGTGCATGGTCAAAATATGTCCTTGTTTCAATTTTTATCTTACTTGTCTGCTTCAGTGACACTAAGAAGACAATAGTCCTTGACCTACATTCTGTGAGTGACATACACAGAGGTAACTTTCAATTATGCTTGTATTTACTGAGTAGGGAAGGATGAGAGGGGATAAGGGGTAGCCAGGCAGTCACATGCAGCCACCTGCAGGCAGAAATAATTGACCTAGACTTTTCCGGGATCCTCTGGAGGCCCAGAAGGATGACAGCATCAGGATGCAGGCAGCTAGTTGTCTGGCAGTCCTGGTCCTCCCATTGTGGGCAAGGTGTCTGACCTACACACAGGTAGTGTGAGGAGGATGAAACATTATCATACCTGGAGGAACTTCACTATCCACTAGTGCAATGTAGCATCTCAGTTGCTGAATACAAGTTAGGAGTACTGGAATATAAGGTATATTTATAGAAATATAGAATCATAGAATTGGAAGAGACCACAAGGGCCCTTGAGTCCAAGCCCCTACCATGCAGAAATACACAATCAAAGCGCTCTTGACAGATGGCCAGCCAGCCTTTGTTTAAAAACCTCCAAAGGAGGAGTCTCCGCTTCTTCTGGGTGAAAACTTTTCCATATATCTATCATATCTGTGTGGCCCAACCATCTACCAAATGTTTTTCAGTAGGGCTTGAATAACTTTATCTGATTATTATCTGCCCAGTTTGGGATTGAAAACAGAATTAAAATCACTCATTTCCCCCAGTACAAACTGTTATGAGATTCCATTTAAGATAAATGTTCCACTGGACAATAATGGTTAGATGTTACTAATACAGATGAAGCTCAACGTTTGTTCTGCATGATTAGTAACGTTTCATTGAAGATATCACAGATCGTCTCATTTTAATGAGCAGTATGAATTTTAACTTTTTTTCAATTAATTTTAAAGCTTTTAAATCTGGTAATAGAGGGAAAGAATGCGTAGATACTACTAAGAAAGGAATAAACAGAGGCTAATGTCCTGTTAGGTATTTACATCAGTGTAAAGTGACTTAGATAACAATGCTTGTAAGCAGTGGTGTGCAATGTTTGCATTCCCAGGACAGAAGCAGAGATAAAGCTATGTATTCAGGACAATTGTGCAAATGGAACCAACAATATGCCCATTGTGCTTTGGGCCCTACTGCACCATGGACATCATAGTGCTATGGGTCCCTAACACCATATGCATCATCACAGTTCATTAAAAGGGTTGGATATCCTGTCAAGGACATAGCTACATCATAGTAAAGTTACATGTCATAGCCTCTGAATTTACATTGGCCACAATATTCTTATAGTAGTCACACAAATAAAAAAGAAAGGAAAGCTATTTCAGTTCCTTGGTTGACGAATGGCATCCTTCAGAGGCAAATCATTTTTATAAAGGGAATAGCAACTATAATTAACCCCCTCAGTATTTATTGTAGAACTAGTGTATATATCCGGCATTGTCTGGGATTTTATTTTCTCATAGGTAATACTTGTTAGAAAAATTTGAGATCCTGTGTTTCTAATTCTCCAAACTGTCTTGTCCAGTACCTATAAGTTTTCCCCATATTCCCCAATCCAATCTGTATTCAGAGTTATTAACATACAGAGGTTGGGTCCTGAGAGAATACATTGCCCTCCTCCTTGCTGCTAGGGCTTATCTCCATAGCAACCAGCAAGGCCCAGGAGCTCTCTGGCTGAGAATTCTAAAGGCCCCTCCCTAAACTGCAAACCTGAGGATTCCACAGAATCTTCTTAGGCATCCAATCTATGTCTTTGCCTGATGTAGACAAAAAAACATACAAACTTTGACTTTTATATAGTAGATTTGTTGAAGTATCAGGAAGGCAGATGAGTGTTTTGCAAGGAAGCTGTGTGTGGAAAAGGGTTGCAGTAGGAAAAAGAGATTAACAATATAAGTCAGGGTTTTTTTTTAACTGATTGATTAATAGATTTGGAGAAGAAAGATTTCCATAGGAGGGCATTTTTTATATAAATAATTTTTATGAAGACTACAAAAATCCTAAGTATCATATAGAATAAAACAGTGTAAAAAAGGGGGAAACAAAACAAAACAGTACATTGCAAAACGTTCATAGGAGGGCATTTTACTGGAATTATTAGCTAGAATGTGGCTAGGACTGTTCTTTATGTCAATAGGGCCTTTCTGCACTACACTGTTATAGCGCTATTATTCTACTTTCAACATCCCGTGGAATTCTGGGGTTTGTAGTTTATTGAGGCCAAAGTGCTCTCTGACTGAGAATTCTAAAGGCCTCTCCCTAAATGAAAGAATATTAAATATAGAAGGAGCAGATCTCAGGTTTGGTTGGCATGTGTACCTTTGGTATAATAAAGCAAATATTGACAGAAATTTCTCCAATCATTACATCAGGAGATCATTGTTAAGAATCTGGAAGAAATGGAAAAAAAATATATTCCGGAATTCCATTATGGGTTTCTCTGCAGGAAGCATTATTTAGGAAATGGAAAGATACAAGAGAAAATTGGATTACATATAAAGATATAATAATAAGGGCTGAAAAGGAAGACCTAAGAATAAAAACAAGAGAAGAATTAGCAAATAATGGTTGGAATTGCCAGTGTTTCTTATATACGCAAATGAAAATAAGATTTAAAATGGACTTAAAAATAGAAGGTTTTGAGAAAAACACTCAGTTAAACGAATTTGAAAAAATAATATTTGAGAAAAAAGAACACCATACATCTCATTTTTATAAATACATGCCAGATAGAGAATTAGAAACAGAAATAGTAAAAGATACAATGGTCGTGTGGGTACGTGACATTGGCCTATTGGGAAAATTGGGAAAAATTGGGAAAAATTGGGAAAAAAGTTGGAGAGATACTCAAAAATTTACTTTGGCGCAGAGTCTAAAGGAAAACTATTTAAAAATTTTCTACAGATGGTATTTAGACACAGATAAACTAAATAAAATGTATAAACAAAATCAAAACATTGTTGGAAATGCAAAAAAGAAACTGGAACATTTTATCACATGTGGTGGATGTGTCCAGAAACAAAGAAATATTGGAATAATATTCATAAAAATATGATGGAGATCTTACAAATACCCATTCCATTCTCGCCAGAGATATTTCTATTAAACATGAATCATCAAACAGATAAAGATTACAACAAATACAAAGATATAATATTATATATGGTGACAGCAGCGAGAATTATATTTGCTAAACATTGGAAGAGAGATAAAATACCTGATTTGGAAGAATGGTTAAATAAAATAGAGAATTGATAAATTGTGACGCTTTAACTAAATTAATGAGAAGAGAAAAGAATAATAAGAAAAATAGAGAAATGGAAACAGTGAAAAAATGTATAGATAATAACCGGTCAAGCCTATGTAAAGGAGAGGAATAAGGCTGTAAAGATAAGTAAAGATGGAAGTTTAACAATAGTAGATAGTAGATACTACATAATAAGATAAGAATAAGAATATTGAAATATTAATAAACATGTGACAATAATAATATAAGAAATAAATGTGAAAAAGGAAAGTAAGAAATTAGGAATGTATGGATTTAATGATTTATAGAGAGCTATGTTAATTTAATTTACATCATACAAAAGAGAATATTATATGTTATATTATTATATATTATATATTATTATATTATATTATCATAATATAATATAATAATTAATAACAATTAATAACATATTATATTATTATATTATATGTTGTATATTGTATATTATAGTAAATTATATATTGTAAACAATGACATGTCTTATGAACATGTCTTATGAATATGTCAAAAGAGTATATTATATGTTGTATATTATGGTATGTTGTAGTATATTTTGTATTGTAAACATTAACAAGTCTTATGAACTTATGCTTGTAAGAATGAAATTTTTTAATAAAAATAAATTTTAAAAAAAGAAAAAAAGATAGTGGAATAATAGCACTATGGCCATTTCCTCACTACACTCTTATAGCGCGATTATTCCACTTTCAACATGCTATCGAATTCTGGGGTTTGCAGTTTCAGGAGGGGCTGTTGGCCCCTCTCAAAACTGTAAACCCCAGGATTCCATAGGATGTTGAAAGTGGAATAATCGCGCTATAAGAGTGTAGTGCGGAAATGGCCTATAAGTGTAGTGTGGAAAGGCCCAATAGTTTTTGCATCTCAAAAAGTTAATTCATGATTAGAGACAAAGATCTGTGGAAACAGTACCACCAATCATTTCATATTAAAATCAACATCCTTCTTTCTTCAGGATAGATTTCTTCTGTAAAGTATCCACGCAAAGTCACTCCAAAAAAAATAAAACATATTTGGATTAAGTCATATTTTAATACAGATTTTTTTTAAAAAAAATTGAGTTGCTTGGGGCGCTTGAAGGCCTGAGAAATGTCCTTAGAGGGCCACGTGTACCCTGTGGGCTGCATTTTGCCTGCCAGGGAAATATTCTGAAGTAAAATGCAATTTCATTAGCAGAAGGCATTGAAATGATAACAAACTTGACTGGAGTTTTTATTTCCTCCCATCCCATTTAAGTATGCTCAGTTTTTTCCACAATTGTTCCAGTTGAATAGTTCTATACTGTTCACTCATTTTAAACTTATCACTCTTTTTAACCTATCACTCTTTTAAGTGAAGGGTTTAAAATATAAAGACTTTAAAATATGGCCTTCAAACAGATTGAATTAAATTATAATTGATCATGTTAATTCTGAGCTAGACAGATATATTAAACTTGTAAACTCTCTATTACCATTAGAATGATAATTATCACAGTTCTAGAGGTTGCCACTGAAGTGGTGTTTGTTTGTTCTGAATCTTCAGCTGGTGCAAAACACAGCCAATTTTTTGACTCTTAATGGGAAGATACTTCAGTTGTCTTTAAACATCTTCAGTGATGACCACTCTGTTCTCAGCATCATTCAAAGCAGCATATCTTCCAAACATCCTAATTTGCCAGGGACAGTCATGACTAGTCTTCTGTTGTCCCACCTTTTCAGCTGCTTCTACAATGTCCCTGTTTCTTTCTCCTTCTCCCACTTTCCCCCTTTTTCCTGAACTTACTTCAATTGCTTCAAACTGAGTTCACGAGGCTAAATTAATTTGCACTAATTAATTCAGCAAGGAGAGAGAGGAGGGAAGGACATAAGACCGGGAGGGCAGAATCTTGACCACACTCTGACATTGCCTGGCCACATATGCCCTGGTTTTAATCTGTGAAATGTTGGAAGATATGGCATAGTTGTGCTTATTCTTAAAGCATTTGCTGGGCCTGGAACCAGAGTTCCTAGGTAAAGAAGAAAGGGACTTTTCAATTGTGGCCTCCTCTTTATTTATTTTCCTCATCAGGAAGACAGGCCAGATGCCTACTTGCCAATATTTTGTCTGCCAGTTTTATCTCCAAAGTTTCAAACCCATAACAATTTTGCTGTTGCCAGTTCATTTACTGTTTTTTTTTTATTTCACATTAGCATTGTACTGTTATATTTGGTTTTTATTGCTCCATTTCCTTTATTATCAAGAATATTTGTAGTGACAGGTGGTGAGTTTGCTCATCTGGCTTGCTTACCTACAGTTTCTACTGTCAGGTACAGTTTGGTGATAGTTTATAGTAAGGGTGGGCAATTCACAGGCTCTGTCTGGGGGACCCCATCTATTTTTTTGTGGATCTAGACCATTCTTGGTCCTACCTCCATGGTTTATGGAATTATCCTAGAGCAGTAGCTTTCCTGTAAAGCAAGCAAAAGTGTGTTTCTTTTTCCAAACAAAAAGTGAACTAATGGTCATTTCTGGTTTTGAAAAGAAAAACAAAACAAAATACCACATTGTCAGTTGATCCCTAAACCCACACTGAAACCCATCGGTGCATACAGGCTGAATCCATGCCTAGCTTCTCCCACTTTTAAGACTCAGTGGCTCAAGACTTTAAACCAGGCACACTTTGATCAGGGCCCTGAAATTGATCTCGGGCTCACAGATTTAGGGTTTAGATTAAGGCTGATGCTGCTGAATATTCCAGATCCTTTCCTCCTTTTCCATGGTGTCCTTTATATGTCTTCCCCTCTTCGCCTCTATATTGTCTTTTAACATCTAGTAAGTAACCAAAAATGTGGGATGCGATATCATCATTTTCCAAGTTTCCTTGCTCCTGCTTTGCATTCACTGGCTGATGGTTATGGAAACCAATGGACTGATAATATTTGCAGCATGACAATCTTACTCTGTCTGTCTGTCTGTCTGTCTGTCTGTCTGTCTGTCTGTCTATCTATCTATCTATCTATCTATCTATCTATCTATCTATCTATCTATCTATCAGAAGAGATAGAGAGAGGATGAAGACACATAATGTTGCTCTTTGGAACCACAATCTGGCATTATGGGCACCATTTACACACAGGAGATTAATTGTTTTCACCTTTATTAACTGCTTCTTACAGTGAATTGGCTTCCTTGTTTTTTTTTATTTACTTTATTTCTTAAGACTTGAACACATGCCATTCTTTGCGAAGCAAGGAGAATTGGCCACTTTATAATTGCATCTCAGAGAACTTCCTCGTTGTTTCTTGAGTTTTCTTTAAATGTTTGTGGCGTGTGAGAGATAAGAGAGAAGCAAAAATCTTTCAGATTGAGAACGGCTGAGTTTTCCAAGCCCCTGAGATGCCTTAGCCAAAAACAATAGATATTAAGGAAGAAAAGACTCCCGGCATCTCCTGACAAAGACTCTCCCGGAGGATTACAATGCCGTCAATGTTGCTTTAATTAAATTTAATGCTGTGTGAAATGCACTCTGAGAAACTTTGATGAATGACTGGGGCAATTCACACAGCTCACTAAAGGGCAACGAGCCCTTGCTGGGGTGTCAAGGCACAATGAATTGGTTAGTACAGGCATGTTTATAGACTGCC
The DNA here is from genome assembly GCA_948472985.1 of Iguana delicatissima. NCBI lineage: Eukaryota > Metazoa > Chordata > Lepidosauria > Squamata > Iguanidae > Iguana > Iguana delicatissima. Next base: position 457,961 of record CAOKZL010000945.1, read on the forward strand.
TAAGGAACCTTGTATCTGTGTGGTAATGTCAGAGATAATGTTATGATTCTCTGGACCTTGGGGGGCCTTTGATGACACGGTTAATGGGATGTCCCAAGGAGTGCCCCAGCAGGTGTCTCCAAGACCTCCCACATCAAACAGCCACAGCTTGGCTTCTTCAGAACTCGCCATCCTCCAAATCCCTCAGCTGAGCTTTTCTTTCTTTCCATTAGACCATTTTTAACTCATTTTATTTTCTCTCCAGCTCCCCTCCTCTCTCTCTTTCTCTCCCACTCTCTGCACCTAACCAACAATAACTTTGTCTGGTGGCTGTTGAAAATCCAAAAGATGTTAGTTTTTAATTGCACTTCCCAATAGAATTGGCTTTCTTAGAATTTGCCAGAAAGACAAACACAAAACAGAACGAGGAGGAGGAAGAGGAGGCAGCGGCAGCGGTGGCAAGGCAGGGGAAGGGAGAAGAAAGGCAGGGGGGAGATCAATAACGGAGAGCTAAGCAGAACAAAATTTTAGGCATGCTGATGGAGCGGAAATTTGGGGGTGGATTGGAGGAGAAGGAAAAATGTTACCACCATGTAGTCTTTTGTTGCAAGGCAATGAACTGTGGTACTTAGAGTGATTCTTTTATTTGCATTGTGCTGCCCCCCCACCACACAGGTGGAGAAGAAGAAATATATAGCCGCATCGAGTAATAAATGTAAGCTTTTATTCATAAAAAAAAGTAGGGTCATAAGGTAGCAGAAAAGGTCATTTAAAGAGGTAAATGTTGAGATGGGGGACAATATAGATGATGTGAAAGGGGTGTGTAAACATATTTGCAATAATACATCCAGTACTGTTAAAAATATATATCCTAGATCAAGAAGTAGACTTGTAGGATGATGTCATTATAGGGAGATATACATCAAAGTGGACATAAGACTATCTTGAATGATGGTTTCTAAAAAAATTTTTTTTATAATGTATTAATCCCCTCCCAACTCCAGTCATTTTTGATGTTCTGCAGAAATGTTGATTGATAATGGATTGCAGATTTGGACAAATCTACCCAGAGCTTCAAGGACTGGGAATGTACTAAGCTGACTTTGTCATTAACTGTCCTCAATTTGACTTCATCTTATGATGATCCTATGGATGAGAGACACCCAAGTTACCCTGTCTTCAAATGCTCCACTCAGGTCTTGCAAATTCAGGGCCATGTCTTCCTTGACTGAGTCTTTCCATCTGTGATGTAGTCGTCCTCTTTTCCTACTGCATTCTACCTTACCAAGAGTTGTTGTTTTTTGTAGTGAAGCATGTCTTCTCATGATATGGCCAAAGTACCAAAGCCTTAGTTCAATCATGTTGGCTTCTCGGGAGAGTTCAGGCTTGATTTGCTCTAGGACCCGTGCATTTGTCTTTTTAGTGGTCCAAGGTATCCATAGAACTCTTCTCCAATACCACTAGGGGTCTGTATCTAATATATAAAAGTCAAAGTTTGTCTGTGTCAGGCAAAGACCTCATATGATTGGCTGCCTAAGAAGATTCTATGGAATCCTGGGGTTTGCAGTTTAGGAAGGGAGCTCTTGGGTCTGTCCGGTTGCTACGAAGATGAGGCCTAGCAGCAAGGAGGAGGGTAGCGTATTCCCTCAGGAACCCTACCTCTGTATGTTAATAAATCTGAATACAGATTGGGGAATTTGGGGATTGGGGAATATGGGGAAAACTTACAGGTACTGGACAAGACAATTTAGGGAATTACAGACACAAGATCTCAAAACCTTCTAACAAGTATCACCTTGAGAAAATAAAATCCCAGGCAATGCTGGGTATATACGCTAGTTTTAAATAAAGAAGATTAGAAAGTGACAAAATTGTATCTACATCATCAGAGAAATAATGAAATATCACAGTAGTAGATTTGTGTTCTGTTTTCTAAATGGTTTTGTATTTGCCATGTGTAGATATATTTAGAGATAATATTTTATACAATTTAACAGTACAATCCTCTATATGTCACTGGCTGTGGTGGATGTAGGATTCTGAAAGCTGCTGTCAAAAAAAGTAAAATTTTTCCAAGCATTGAGAAGGTGTTATGGGGACCTTCATAAAATGGCTGCTGTAGGGGGTGAGGTTGCTCATCCATAACATGGCTGTGCAGCCAGACACCACAGTTCATCACAACACAAGCAGCACACTTTCCTAGATAGGCAAACTGGTGATGCTAAAATATACACATATATGGCTGAAAGCCTGTTGGTTAGTCTCAAATAGAGTAGACCCATTCAATCAATTGTTCAGTGGTGAGTCAACACATATGCTCAGTCAAGTCTTTCAATGGCTCTACTCTCGTAGGGACTAAAAATAGTATTTGGGCCATATACTGTATACAGATTCCTACATGCATTCTCTCTAAATGTGCATTACAAACATAGTGTGATAACTTTTGAGCTTAGGACAGTGTTCAGACCTTTGGGAATTCTAAAGGCCCCTGTATTACAAAGTTTTGATCCACATGTTTACGAGGGAATACAGATCAAGTCAGTTTATTTCAGAATTCATAGAAGATTGAGTTCTTCAAACATCCCTAAGGCACAGAGTACTTTGACAACTGACACAATTGTGGGGTAATCTATAGTACAGACTAGTTTAAACTGGTTAAACAATCATTTCTTCTCCTTAGGGAGCCTTGGAAGCTCTGAAGGTTGTTGGGCATCTCTAACAAAGAATTTTCAGCCCTATTATTTATTACAGTCTCCATATTTGAGAGATTTTTTTTTTTTATTTGTGAGGGCCAGCAAGCAAGCTAATATAAAAGGTTTATTGTGAAGAAAGATTAAACCCATGGTGTTTGGAATCTGTTTTCTGTATGAAAGGCAAAGCACAGCTTTGAAAACCTTTGGACTACAGAGCCTATCATCCCTGAAGCCATAATGGCTGGTGGGATTGAGGGAGTTGTAGTCTGGAAAAGGTAACTTCCCAATCTCTGAGACGGGGCAGTGAGACATTTGAGAGAAATCATACTCTTGATTCAACACTAAGGCCTACTTCTCTGCTTCTCACTCTCTGTCTTGGCTTTAGTCAATGAGAAGAGACAGTGGTCAGACTATGCACCTCTAGGGCACTACTCTTTTCCTCAGAATAAGTGATCTGAAATAACTTCCCAGGTAGATGCACTGCAAGTTAAATGCCATTTATTTAATAAGTTCCTCAGTGCTGGCTAATGTTGTTATAATGAAGTTGAAAACCAGATCGCCGAAGAAACCAGTGCCGGGCTCAGTTTGGTAAATTGTCTTTTAAGGAGAGAAGGCTGGCATATTTTTCTGAGGCTCTAATCTATTTTTAAATAGGTCTAAAATTGTAGCAGCAGCCACAATCTCTGCTGTAGTTAATGGGCTGCCAGAGTTCCTGTTATCTGAATGACTCTTTCCAAGATCAGAAGTTAAAGGCATCATGTCATTGTCACTGGGTCAATGGCAGTGAGTCTAGCAAAGAACCATGAAGCTCCCCAGGGACAAGAGCATCTGGCAGCCTCAAACAAGGTCAGTGTTGAAGGCAGTCTAGCTCCATACCCTCCAATATTTTACAACTGGGGAAGAACCAACACTTCATAATCCTTAGGGATTTGAAAAACTCTCCTTTTCAATTTCATTGCACTTTCCCCAATGTCTCCTGCAGTCTAATCTCATCCTTTGTTTGTATCTGATTATGAGCAAACAAATTACTTACTTGGTTTACAACTTCACTGAAAGTAACTTTTCCAAACTCAAACAAGGCTTTGTTTCTGTCTTCCCATACATATTTTTCATGCAAAGTCTCCATAAAGTATGTATTTTTCCTAAGGTACACATTTTTATGGGTCCCGTGTTATGAGAAGGGTGGGATATAAACAAAACAAATACATATTGTTCACCTGATTATGTGCATAGTTCATTTTTCTCCCCCAAATGCACCATGAGCCTTGCAAATGTGTGGATTTTAAAACAACGCAAAATATCCTTTTGCTGAGAATCTCTCTCTCTCTCTCTCTCTCTCTCTCTCAATCGTTCTGGCCATTTTCGCGCTACACTGTTATAGTGCTATTATTCCACCTTCAACATCTTATGGAATTCTGGGGTTTGGGGTGATGATGAAATGAAAATAGTAATTCCAACTTTCTAGGTGGAGAACTGTTGGTGCATAGATTTTAATTCTGGTTTTTGATCCCTAGGTATTCAGACATATTTGAGGGGCTGCCTTAGAGTTGCCACTATTCTTGCTGGAAGATTCTTTGTCATTACCAAGAAAGCATAACAGGATGCTAATGACGCTGACATTAGTTCTGCTGATTCAATGTGGCCAGTGAAAATGGCTAAGGATTTCATTGTGGGTTTTTTATTAAAACTTTGAAAAATTCACAAATTTCTTCATAAAAATGACAGAGTAAAAAACCCCCCCACTTATGACTAAGGATCTTTAAATGTGGGTGAAAGCAAAGCTGATATAACCATCTTCTGTGCTTCTCGCTGTGTCTCTTTCTCCTACATCACTGGCTGGTCTTGAGAAAGGACAGGGACAATGCTGCCATCTCATGAGGCAATTTCTCCCAGACATCCAGAGAGGGATGGGGAGAGGTAAACATGAAGTTACCATTCTTGGCGGTATCCATGATTTTACTGTAATGTCTGTTTCCCCATGGTGCCACTCTCTTTCTGTTCGGTGAACTTTTCAGACTCTAGAAGACAGACTGTCATCAAACTTTTCTAATGCATTTTTTGTTTTACATGGCGGTATTATTTTCCTTGTGTGACTTGAAATTCATTTCCAGGCTGTGATCTAATGGCAGTAATTACCTCTGAAGTGTGTACAGTACTGGCTTGGTTTGTTTTGCTTTCAGTCAAGGCAAGCGATTAAGGGTCTTGGCCTCACTTCAGGGATCAGCTCTGTTGCGAAAGCCAAAAGCAACAGCTACCTTTGCTGTCTGGCAAGCCAAGACTAAATTACTTTAGAGGAATGCTTGATTTAATGATACAAGGGGCAATGTTGCTTGAGTTTGAATATCATAATCAGACCCTGAAAATGTGGGTTTCAGCCATCTAGTTACACAATCAGTGTGTACATGGAAAAAGCACTGGAATGAGTCGGGGCAAAGCAGTCAAATCCATTCAGTGGGACACCAAGATCCAGCTTTTGACTTTCTGTTGGAAATGCTTGAGAGTGCTTTGATGTATTGCTATATTAATAGCTGAACGCTGTATGTGGCTATGGATTATCTTGTCCCAGGTTTGTTTACCTTTATCCTAAGACACTTATTTATCGTGTTTGTCTCAAGATGTTAATCTTTCCATAGACACTGAGTCTAGGATTTATAAGATACGCTGCTGCTGCTGCTACTACATACTCTCATGATAGTGCATTTATTGTATGTTCACAATAAAACTGAAGAGCCCAGATGTTTTCATATGGTTTCCAGACAGTCCCTGTGGCACACAGCTTAGAGGACTATTATCTCTCAGCCTCGATAGCAAAATTGAATCAAATACAACCAAAGCATTTCTTTGACTTAATGATTAGGTCATCATAGCAATCCTTGCTACACAGGTGCCCAAATCCTAATGGTAATCCCAGCTAGAAAGGCTGTATCTCCCTATATCAGTCTCTCCCAAGTTTCTCCTAGTCCCAGAGCCATCACAAACACATTTGATGAGGACATAGGAGGCAATCTTCTCAGAAACTGCTCCCAAGTTGTTGAGCTCCCTTCTGTGAAAAGCCCAGTTGTCTCCCTCCCTGATGTCTTTCTGCCAGCAGGCACAGATCTTTTTAAATAGGTAGGCATTTGGTTTTTAATTTGTTGCAGCAGATGCTGCTTTTAATGGTGAGGGATGTTATGTTTTAAATGTGTTTGTAAAACTTTAACTTGTTTTTTAATGTGTGCGTTTTAAACAGAACTGTTGCTTAATTCTCTTTTAACTGTTTAATTACTAGTTTTTTTAAAATTGTACTTTGTTTTAAATGGTTGTAAGCTGCCTTGAATCCTGGAGTGGAGGAAAGGCAGCATATTATTTATTTATTTAGTCAATTAATTAAAAAATTTAAAATTAAACTAGAGTAGATCCGGTTTGCCGTTTATAGAGGGGCATTTAGAATTCTCAGCCAAAGAGCTCTTTGGCCTCAGTAAACTACAAACCCCAGAATTCCACAGGATGTTGAAAGTGGAATAATAGCACTATAAACAGTGTAGTGCAGAAATGGCCACTGTAGGGCAGAAAGGCCCCTAGTCTTCTTCTGATTTCATGACTACAGTCTTTGTTCTGAGTGATGACGGAGCCAAAGTATAAAAAAAAACTTTGACTACTTTGATGTTGTCATTATTCACTTTAAAGTTATAGAAATAATCTGTGCTGATTATTTTTGTTTTCTTAATGTTCAGATGTAACTTTGCATTTGCACTTTGTTCTTTGACTTTCCTCAATAATTGTTCCAAGTTGCAACAGCCATATGGTTTCATCTTCATATTTCAAACTGCTGATGTTCCTTCTTCATGTTTCCTCCTTCTGTTCAGTTTTCTGTGTGAGTGACTCACATGCCTGCTCAAATTTCTGTTCAGGTGCTTGTGGCTGATGGACAATTTCTAAAGGTGATCCTAGTCGTGCTAGTCAAAGGAAAGGTGTCAAAGCCCATGCTAGGGCAATATTTTATTTGGCTAATTCACAGGTGAGTTACACTTACAAAACACCTGCACTGACCCCTGTAAAGTATGGTACACAGGCACTTTACCTCAGTATATGAGTTGATTCATACTGACAAAAGTAATCCTCCATGTGTCTGGGACCCATGTCATATAAAAATGGCTGTGAATATACTGGCTGAGATCCTACATCATGCTTAAATAGCAGAAGCCTATACTTCTACAGTTATATGAAGTTATGTAGTTGATTGTGTATCTTCCACTGTGCCTGCTTGTTGTCCTTTAGTGTACTGTGAAATGCAGAGTGGCTGTTTCCACAATCCCAGTGAATCAATTGGTACACCAAAGGAACTTATGAATGATTACACATGATTCAAGAATGTGGAATTGAATGTGAAATAATTACACTTGTGGAACTCTGCTTATGCAAATATAAACTGAATACATCCATTGTACAACAACAGCAACAATAAAATTACCATGTAGTGTG